>OY720441.1:253925409-254525409 GCA_963082915.1 Dolichopus griseipennis | reverse complement strand
CTACCTATTCTTTTATGTTATCATTTAAATAATTGAAACCAAAAAAAAACATTAAATAAAGGGTTTTCTTTAATAGTAAAATGATCTATTTGCTTACTTATAAACTACTTTCAAAAATATTTCGTCAGTCCTTACATTTTATTTTGACATGAAATTTTCAACTTACTAGTTTTTAAGTATGTATCTTACTTTTCTACAACTAATATCTATTTCTCTGCATATATCTATTTTATTGCATGTACATACATATATTAGAATGTTTCAAGATATAAGATCAGACTCACGCAAGTCAGGTTACTCTTGCAAAATATGTAACAGAACCAAGCGGAATTTTGATGGTAGTGTAGTATATATTGACCGTTCATAAAATTATTTCCATAATTGCTAATAACTAAAAATACAAATTCTTTTAATATAAATTTTAATAAATGCTGACATAACATTTTGGTTAGGTCAAAACATTTTGGCAAAACTTCCGCAAAGGGGTTGTGAGCTATCAAGATGACGTCATCACATAACGGTACTAAATATCTCAAAGTTTCCGAATATATATACCATTAGTGGCGATGGCGCCATCTAGTGGTCGAAAAATGTATTACAAAAATTTCCTAAGATTTTGTAGCATTTTAAATAAAATGCTATATTTTTCCTGTAAGACCATAAACTAGAACCAACATCATAAAATATTTTAGAGAATGATATTGCCTTTCATATAAATCCGGTTTCATCTGAATCGGTGCTACCGTTTTTAATATATTGCAATTTAAAGTGAAAATTTAAAAAAAAAAAAAAAAAAAAATCAAACTTTCAAAAAAACTACTATAACTGTGAAATTTTCAAAAACACCCTGTATTATTATTATACCATTAGAAAGGTCTCTTAAAACTCTTTCCAACGGTATATAATAAGTATGGCATATGTTGACAAATAGCCCCACCAGAGAACATAAATACAAAAATGACGCAACAATTTTATTAAAAAATACATTTTCATACTTTATTTGTCATAAATTTATTTTGCCTTTTTGGCAAATTTAAAAATGTAAGAATGCATTTTAGGTTTGGATACAATATTGAGTTTGGTTCTGACAATTTGTTTTGAGGGATTTTGGAGGTGACAACCTCAAAGTTTTAAAATTTTTTTTATTTAAATATGTATGTAAAAATATAATTAGAAAGGCCCTTAGGCTACAAAATCAGAAGTAATTTTATTTGTGAAAATAGAAGCAAATTATTTTTCAAACTTTTTTATTTAAATAGTTAGGAAGGAGTTTTAGAGTTGGTTTCAAAAGCAGGGTTTTACGCTTTTTCCAGAATATTTATATATGTGTATATGTGGGATTCTCAATTAGGAGGGATTTTAGAGTTGGATTCAAAAGCAGGATTGCCGCTTTTTCCAGAATATTTATATATGTGTATATGTGGGATTGTTAGTTGGATTCAAAAGCAGGGCTTTACGCTTTTTCCAGAATATTTATATATATGTGTATATGTGGGATTCTTAATTAGGAGGGATTTTGGAGTTGGATTCAAAAGCAGGATTGCCCCCTTTTCCAGAATATTTATATTTATTGATTAGGGTTGATTATTTTTTGTATGAAATAGCTATGCCGAATTCTCATACCATTCTTTTCATTATAGTGTTGGATTCAAAATCTAGTTTCAATAATTGAGTTAGTGGGGGTTCGGGGGCGGCAGCCCCCGTAATGAAAATATAATATTATTTAACATGTTTTATTACAGTGTATTAAAAAAAATTTGAAACTTATTAATTTTTTGAATGAATTAGGTATCCGAATTCTTATACCATTCTTTTCATTTTAGTGTTAGAATTTGTATCAATTTTACTATATGGCTTTATTTGGTAAAATTTTAGAAAATGATATGGCTTTATTTCGCATTCAAATGCGAAATAAAGCCATACGTAAAAAAATTCTCGATATGGCTTTATTTCACATTTGAATGTTGTACAGGTTGTTGGAACAGTATAAGCGTAATTTTATATCCAACTCAAAACCCTGTCAATCTTCAAAATCTTAGTATATAAATATTCTGGAAAAAGCATATAATTCTGACTTTATAACCAACTCTAAGGTCCTTTCTAATTATACTTTACATACATATAAATACCTCAAAAATCCTCTAAACAAAACCCAACTCAATATTGTATCAAACTATAAAGTACATTCTTAAATTTTAAAATAAATGTTTCAAATGGAAAACAAAAAGGCAAAATAAATTTATGACAAATAAAGTATGAAAATGTATTTTTTAATAAAATTGTTGCGTCATTTTTGCATTTATGTTCTCTGGTGGGGCTATTTGTCAACATATGCCATACTTATTATATACCGTTGGAAAGAGTTTTAAGAGACCTTTCTAATGGTATAATAATAATACAGGGTGTTTTTGAAAATTTCACAGTTATAGTAGTTTTTTTGAAAGTTTGATTTTTTTTTTTTTTTTTTTTTAAATTTTCACTTTAAATTGCAATATCTCAAAAATGGTAGCACCGATCCAGATGAAACAAGATGTTTACGAAAGGCAATATCATTCTCTACAATATTTTATGATGTTGGTTCTAGTTTATGGTCTTACAGGAAAAATATAGCATTTTATTTAAAATGCTACAAAATCTTAGGAACATTTTGTAATGCATTTTCCGACCACTAGATGGCGCCATCGCCACTAATGGTATATATATTCGAAAACTTTGAGATATTTAGTACCGTTATGTGATGACGTCATCTTGATAGCTCACACCCCCTTTCCGGAAGTTTCACCAACATTTTTAAGTGCTAACATCTGTTTACAAATATTTGTATGATGGCAAGTGCATTGCATTGTATCTTACAAATATAATAATTTTATTTTGTGGATCAAGTTACATTTTTGTTATTTGTTTGAAAATGTAATGTTAATGAATGATAATGATTCATATAATTTTTAGTTGATATTTTTGGTTAATGATCTTTATGTAATAATACTAGGTCAGTAAATATTATATTTAACCCAAATAAAAATTCTTTGTAACTAAGTAATAAATTTTAATAATTTATTGCTCTAGATTATATTTGTATGGATTTGAAGAAATCCAAAATAGTATATAAGGATTGACATTTTAAAATAAAAATCAGAGTTAATCATACTCGAAATATAACAATATCTTTTTTATTTAATATATTTTATTCCTGCAGATCATAAATTTTAATAATTTAGAATTTGTGGTATATTTTTTATAAAAATTAAATTTCTAATTTGATTTAAAAGACTAAAATAGTAATTTTTTTTAATAAATAAAAATTCAAATTCTTAAAAGTACCTTCTAAGATCTTAAAAAGTAAAAACTCATAAAAAAAAAATTTTTAAAAAAACTGTATAGTTTAAAATAACTCTCATCTTTCTCTTCTTTTGAAGAAATTATAATAATTCTTAAATATCATGTAAAAAAAAAAAAAGAAAAATATTGCTGAAGTGAATATATACAACAACAATAACAAATAATGAGAGAAAACTGTATCAAGTGCGGCGATAATTTCTCTCGCTCAAAAAATTATTCTATTATGTGCAGCGGTGGATGCAATATGTCATTTCACATAAAGTGTATTGGTTTATCAACTTATGATATAAATTTATTAGAAACCAATAAATATATTTTTTTAATGTGTGAAAAGTGCAAAGATAGATATAATAAAATAAAATCTATTGAAGTGCATGTTGAAGCTATGGAAGAAAGTATCGATGAAATCAAAAATTGTATTAGTGAGCAAAAAAGTAATTGGAATGAGATAAAGCAAAATTTTAAAGAAATAAATGAGAGCGATAAAGAAATTGTCAATCACATTGAAAAGGTATGTAACAATAATAATATGAAAACAACATCTTATGCAGAAATTGCAAAAAAATTACCAAATTTAATTATAAAACCAAAAATTGTGCAAGATAATAAAAAAACTAAGCCGGATATAGAAAATAATCTAAATATTGTAGGTAGAGAATGAATTAGCTGTGTCTTCTTTAGTTAATGCAAAAAATGGTATTGTAGTAGTTTCATGTGAAAATCAGGAATCTATAGAAAAACTAAAAAAATTGGCTGAAGAAAAAATGAAAGACTCATATGAAATTAAAGTTAATAATGGTAGAAAACCAAGAATAAAAATTCTAGGCATTTCTGAAGAAATGAATAAAGATGAATTAATTAAAAAACTTAAGAACCAAAATGAAATACTAAAAAACGCTGAAGTAGAAGTAAAAGTTTTTTATAAAAATAAATTTAAGTTTAACCCATATGTTGCAGTAGTAGAAGTAGATTTAGATTCTTTTAATAAAATTATGAAAGTGGGAAAAGTTAAAATTGGCTGGGATATTTGTAAAATAATGCATAGTATTTTTGTTAAAAGATGTTATAAATGTATGGGGTTTGGTCATGAAGCGGCAAAATGTACTGCCAAAAATAAAATATGTGCTAATTGTGCAAATGAATATGTAAAGGGTCATAAATGTAATCCAAATGCACTAAAATGTTGTAATTGTGTAAATGTGAACATAGAAAATAGTCTTAATCTAGATACAAATCATAATGCCCTAGATAAAAACTGTAATGTGTATAAGAAAAAAATTGAATTAGAAAGGAAAAAAATATTCTAGCAACCAATATATGAAGAAAAGAGTATTAATAATGCAAAACTGCTATACTTAAGCGTACAAGGAGTAATAAATAATTTTAATGAATTAGAATGTATAATTGAAAATAAATTTTTTGAGTTTATTTGTTTGACAGAAACGCATCTAATTGAAGAAGATGAAGATAACTTAGTACAAATAGATGGCTATAACATAATAAGAGTTGACTCAAACTCAAGACATACAGGTGGTGTTTTATGTTATGTAAGCATGTCTTGGAATTCTGAAGCTATTAAAAAAATTTGTATTGGATTAAATTTGTGGTGTTTAATTTTATCAGTATATATGAAATCAATAGTAATTTACCTAGTCATAGTATATAAATCGCCTAATCAGGCATACACTTTAAATGAATTTTATGATAGTTTTAGTAGAATAATGGATGAATTGACCGAATTAAATTATGATGTATTAATTGTTGGTGATTTTAATATTGATTGGTTGAATAATTCTTCAAAGAAACTAAAAATGTGATGATGAAATCAAATGAAATCAATAGTAATTTACCTAGTCATAGTATATAAATCGCCTAATCAGGCATACACTTTAAATGAATTTTATGATAGTTTTAGTAGAATAATGGATGAATTGACCGAATTAAATTATGATGTATTAATTGTTGGTGATTTTAATATTGATTGGTTGAATAATTCTTCAAAGAAACTAAAAATGTTAGAAATAATAAGTGATGCAGGATTCAAGCAAATGCTAAATCAACCAACTAGAATTACCATGAACAGCAGTACACTAATAGATTTTATAATTACAAATAATCCCAATAAAATCACAACAAAAATTGATAATTCGTTAAAAGTAAGTGATCACGAAAGTATTATGGTCGAAATTGAAGTACTGCATAGCTTAAACGATGAAGTTAAAAGTAAAAAATTTTTAAAATATAATAAAATTACATTTAGAAATAGTATTATTAGAAGCCCACTATCTATGCTACATTTTGGATCATGCGATAAAAAAGCGAGCATCTTTAGTGAAAGTTTGTCAAAAATAGCAAGCAATTTTATTACAACGAAGCATATAAATAACAGAAATAATATGTGGTTTTCAAATGAATTAAGGGATATGAAGCATAATAAAATAGTTCAATACCGAAAAGTTAAATGGTCAAATACTGGGCTAGATTGGGAAAGGTATAGGCAACTAAGGAATAATTATAAAAAAAAGCTTGAAAATGAAAAAAATAAATTTCTAATTAATAAAGTTACGAACGCTAATGATCAAAAATCAATGTGGAAAATAATAAAATCGTATGTTTTAAAGAGTAACACGTTTAGCGAGGTAAATGAAATTGAATTTAATAATAGGAAATATGTCGATAAGGTAACCATAGCAAATAAATTTAATGAATTTTTTATTGATAGCATAATTGAAATTAATGCAAATATTCCAAATATTGAATTTAAAAATTTAGTAAATAGAAATGAAAATGCGTTTTCATTTGAATTAATAACCTTAAGTAAATTAAAATGCATTATTAAAAGCATGAATAATAAAAGAGATGTAAATTTTATAAATAAGAGAATAATTTTAGATAATTTTGATATCATTAGAGAAAATCTATTAGATATAATTAACGACTCACTAGCTACATGTAAATACCCTGAAAATTGGAAGGAAACAACAGTAATCCCAATAGAAAAGGTTAAAAATACTATAAAATGTAATGAATTTCGACCGATAAATATGATCGCATGCGAGGCAAAAATTTTAGAGAAAGTAGTGAATATACAATTAGAAAATTTCTTAGAAAAACATCAACTAATCTCTGAAAATCAGTCAGGTTTCCGCAAAAATCACAGTTGTGAAACATTATTAAATCTGGTAGTGAGCAATTGGAAAGTCTCCATACATAACAAAAAAACCATAATTGCAGTGTTTGTTGATCTCAAACGAGCATTTGAAACAGTAGACAAAAATATTTTAATGAAGAAACTTGAAAAAATATGGAATACGAGCAAAAGAATATAAATGGTTTGATTCATATATAAATAATAGAACTCAGAGAACAAAATTTAAAAATCATTTCTCTGAATCTAAAAAAGTTCCCACAGGGGTTCCACAAGGAACCATTTTAGGAGTCTTATTGTTTTTATTATTTATTAATGACATAGAAAAAGTGGTTGAGTTTGGTAAAATAGTACTTTTTGCTGACGACGCATTAATTTATATAGAGGATGAAAATGTTAATCAATGTGTTAATAAAATAAACGCAGATTTAAGTAACATCAATAGCTGGTTTAAAGAAAATAAACTGAGCCTAAATATTCAGAAAACTAAGGCAATGGTGTTTAATGGTGTCTTAAATAATTCTATTTCAATCGATGGTACAATTTTGGAAACGGTCGATGAAATAAAATATTTAGGTTTAATTATTGACAGAAAGTTAAATTTTACCAAACATATTGACTTCATGTGCAAAAAAATCGCAAAAAAACTATCATTTATATATCGGATTAGAAATAAACTTTCTTTATGCAGTGCAATAAATATTTTTAACACGATGGTAAAGCCACATTTCGAGTATTGCTCAACCGTTATTGCGTTCTCATCCAATTTAATTTTAGAAAGGCTACAAAAGCTTCAAAATCGTGGAATGCGAATAATTTTGAAATGTAGCAGATATACATCGATTAACTACATGCTCACAACGCTGAAGTGGTTAAATGTACGAGAACGTTACAAATTGAACGTGTTAAATTTTGAATTCAAAATGAAGCATAATATCTTACCAAACTATCTTTGCTCTAAATTGTTATACGTTCAAGATGTGCAGAATTACTACCTTAGGAATATTTTTAATTTTCGTTTGGATTTTTTCCGCAATGAAAAAGCAAAAAAAACAATATTATACGAAGGGTTGAAAATGTTCAACGCGCTGCCCAACGATATTAAAAATGAAAATAACTTTAAAAAATTTAAATTAAAAACAATTAAGTACATTAAAGAAAATTAAAGTTTAAGTAAATTAAAATCTTTTAAATTAATAATTTTTGTATTGTATTGTAATTTTTTATTTCTCTTTTATATTTAACACTTTCTTTCTTTTTTTGAAATAAATTACATTTTGAGTTTTGATTTTTTAATATAACTTTATGATCAAATCAAAGTAAAATATTTTATAAAAATATTGTATAAAAAACATTGTCGTTTAATAGTATTTAAAATACTAAATAAATAAATAAATAAAAAAAAAAAAAACAAAAAAAAAAAAAGATCTTTTGCTTGGAATAAATAAATATCATATAATAAATTATTAATATCTTATATAACGTATTAGAATAAACATGCTTTCTTATTATGCCTGTGGATGAGCAGAGCCTTCTTGCTGTGATTAAATCAGTGAAGGAACTTTTGCATCAGGCAAATTATATTTGGCTGATCAGAAGTGTTAGGAAATGACTTTGACAATCTACGACTAAAATATTATAACATGGCGACCCTGCACTTACCTGGATATATAGTGTAGTGAACGACTAAACAAATAACAGTTCACCCAATTCTGAAAGCAGAGAATACATCATCAACAGACAGGAAGACCAAGATAAATGGAAATTCAAACTGAATTTTTTTTTTAAGTTAAAATTATTAAACTTATTAAATTTATTAAACTTATATTATATAATTATTAAACTGTCATTTAAAAAAAAAAAAAAATTATATTGTAAAAATTTTCTTATGAATAAATTTAAAAACTAAAATAAAAATATTTCACATTGAAATCCTATGGACTATGAGAAAATACAAAGACTTAAAGACTTATTACGAACATTAAAAAATAACCCAACCAGAACTTATAATGTGACTTATATAGAAGAGAAACATAAAGAAATTTACGAGGTTTGGGAATACTTTGAACAAAAAGGAAATATACAATTTGAGTCTATACTAAAAATTAAAGAAATCATAAGACAAATTACAACATATCTTAAGCCTAAAATTGAAACAGAAGAAATTAATACAGAAGAACAAAAAATGGCAAATTTTGAACTAGCATCAGCAATAAAAATAGTCCCACTATTTGAAGGAGACGTAAAACAACTATCAAATTTCTTAGGGTTAATAGAATTCTAAGCTGACACCTTGAAAGATGAAACTGAAAAGACAAAATTAATAAAATTCATTTTAGCCACCAAGTTCTCAGATAAAGTCAAAAATAGATTAATTAATGAAGAAGAAATAACTAAAGTACAAAAATTAAAAGATATTTTAACAAAAAATTTCAAATCGAATAAAAACTCAGCAAAGATTCTCACTGAACTAACAAGATAAATTAAGTGAATCAAGATATTAATGTCTTTGCAACAAAAATAGAAACACTCATAGCACAATTAAATGAATTACAAATTGCAGAACAAGGTAATGAGAATAGAGAGATAATAGTAAAGTTTAATGACCAACTAGGTTTAAATACATTCAAAAATGGCCTAAATGAAACATTTAGAGCGATAGTTATACCATCAAAACCTAAAACATTGACAGAAGCGATTCAAATAGCTGTTGAAAGTGATCACAATAACTACCCTCGGCAAAATAATGTCATGTTCTTTAGAACAAATAATTTCAGAGGTCAATTCAATAGACAAAACAATTTTAGAAGACATTACAATAATAATTACAATAATAGAGGCAATAACAATTACCGCAATAACAACTTTAATAATAACAACAATCGCATGCAACAAAATAACAACAACTATAAAAATAATAACAATAATAATAACAACCAGGGAAACTTCAGCGGCCCCGGCCGAAGAAACCCGGGGTAAGTAAACAACATGCAAAGGAATATGCAAAGCCAATCCAACAGAAGAAGATAATTAACATCAACAGCAATAATAAATTCACAAATCTAATTAAAGTAAGAACAAAAAATGGTGATGATCTGATATTAATCAATAGATACTATTAATAGATACAGGAGCAGATATATCTATATGTAAAAACAATATTATAAATCAAGAATTAATAAATGATGAAATATGCCAGATTAATGGCATTACAAATAAACAAATTTATACTAAGGGGGTGTAACAAATTTAAAGCTAATAATAGAAGACCAAATAATTAATCATGATTTCCATATTATAGAAAAAGATATTAACATATCAACAGATGGTATCCTAGGTAGAGATTTGCTATATAAACATAAATGTAAAATAGATTGTGAAACATGCACACTAGTAATATCACAACAAGAACAAGATATAATATTACCAATGAGCATGAATAACAAAACAATACCAAATTAAAAGAAATGATACCAAGAAACAATATAAATATAATAACAAGAGCAATGAAAAATAAAGAGGAGGAAAATTTAAATGAAATAAATAAAAATAATAACGAAGAATCCACCAAAACCTTAAATACAGATATGAAGACTGATCACCTTCACATTTGGAACGCAACATCAATATCAGATATAAGGTTTATGAATAAATTAAAATTTAATAAAATTGAAAAAACTGACGTCAGAAATAAAAATAAAAGAAATTATAATGAAAATCAAAATGTATTGAAAATTATAGCAGCAAGAAAAGAAATAATTGCTGAATATAGCGAAAAATCATTACCAGAGATAAAATTGGTTCTGAGGAAGCTATTATTCAAAACAAGCAATTTAAAAATTAAAGAATTAGCCTTGGCAAATAATTACAAAATATTTGAATTTATGGATATCCAAACATTTAAAAATATATTTAATGAGCTGCAAAACAAGTCTGAAAATACAGATTGTTTAAAAATTGTATTATATGATCCCCCTATACAAATAAATAATAAAGATGACATGCGCAAATTAATTAAAGAGAATCATGATTCATTATATGGTGGACATTGTGGCATAAGTAAATGCATAAGTAAACTAAAACAAAAATATGTATGGAAAAATATGAATAAAATGGTTAAAAATTACATAAATAATTGTGAAGTCTGTAATAAAATAAAAATAACTAAATATACGAAAGAGAATTATGTAATTACAAATACACCCACAACAGCATTTGAAACAATAACTATAGATACTGTTGGACCACTACAACCATCAAATAATTATAGATACATTCTTACTTTACAATGTGAATTAACAAAATATATCGAAGCGTACCCGATAGAAACTAAAGATGCCACAACAGTAGCAAAAACAATAGTGGAAAGATTCATACTTAAATATGGATGTTTTAAAAAATTAAAAACTGATAAAGGTACAGAATTTACAAACGAATTATTAAAAAACATTTGCAAATATTTGAATATTGAAAAAGTAACATCAACACCTTATCATCATGAAACTTTAGGTTCTATTGAAAGAAATCACAGAGTACTAAATGACTATTTAATGAGTTTAAAAGGACAAGACAATTGGGACGAATACCTACCCTACTGCACTTACTTTTACAACTCAACACCACATAGTACTACACAATACTCACCTTATGAGTTGGTTTATTGCAAAATATGTACACTTTCATGTGAAATATTAAATAATAAACATAGCATTTATAATCTAGAAGATTATTTAAATTAATTAAAAATTAAATTAAAATACGCTAATGAAAAGGCAAAAAATTATCTTATTAAAAATAAAGAAAATAATAAATTACAACAAAATGATATTAATAAAGCAAATTTTAAAATTAATGACTATGTATATATAAAAGTAGGAAATAAAAAAAAATTAAATGTACCCTTTAAAGGACCATTCAAAATTGTTGCACAAAATGGTTCAAATAGCACAATGTTAATAGTTAATAAAAAAATAGAATAACATAATAATAATATAATTAAATCTAGAAAAACTATAAATATAATAAATTACTCAAAAATAAAAATGTTAAATAAATGTAAATTCAAAGATAAATTATTTTTTTTAACTCATTTAAATCTTAAATCAAAATATAAATTACTTTAAATAAAAATATAGCATAAATTTACAAAAAAAAAATAAAAAAAAACTTTAAAAATTTATTTATTTATTTATTTTTATTTATTTAATAAAAAGAAATATAACTTACAATTATTATTTATAAATACTAGACTTAGACAATAACTTAAAATTGGTATAAAAAAATTAAATATTGATATAAATTATGAAAAGATTTGTTAAAATTTTAAGAAATATAAACTAATTTTTTTTTTCTTTGGGGGAAGGATGTAGTATATATTGACCGTTCATAAAATTATTTCCATAATTGCTAATAACTAAAAATACAAATTCTTTTAATATAAATTTTAATAAATGCTGACATAACATTTTGGTTAGGTCAAAACATTTTTAAGTGCTAACATCTGTTTACAAATATTTGTATGATAGCAAGTGCATTGCATTGTATCTTACAAATATAATAATTTTATTTTGTGGATCAAATTACATTTTTGTTATTTGTTTGAAAATGTAATGTTAATGAATGATAATGATTCATATAATTTTTAGTTGATATTTTTGGTTAATGATCTTTATGTAATAATGAACTAGGTCAGTAAATATGATATTTAACCCAAATAAAAATTTTTTGTAACTAAGTAATAAATTTTAATAATTTATTGCTCTAGATTATATTTGTATGGATTTGAAGAAATCCAAAATAGTATAAAAGGATTGATATTTTAAAATAAAAATCAGAGTTAATCATACTCGAAATATAACAATATCTTTTTTATTTAATATATTTTATTCCTGCAGATCTTTTGCTTGGAATAAATAAATATCATATAATAAATAATTAATATCTTATATAACATATTAGAATAAACATGCTTTCCTATTATGCATGATTATTTCTAATATATTTAATAATAAAGCAAATAGGCGTTAACGCCTGTGGATGAGCAGAGCCTTCCTGCTGTAATTAAATAAGTGAAGGAACTTTTGCATCAGACAAATTATATTTGGCTGATCAGAAGTGTTAGGAAATGACTTTGACAATCTACGACTAAAATATTATAACAGTAAGTTTCATAGTTTTCCAAAATAATTTACTATTTTACCTACAGATTATACAAAATTTTACATATTTTAATCTAAAGAAATTTTAAAATACATAGGTACCTTAGAAGACAATTTATAGAATTATTTTCTAATGATTTGAAAGATTTCGAATAAGTAAATAATGCAAGTAAAAAAATATAAAGCAAAAAAAAGAAATTTCATTCTTCTTTTTCTATCAGTAATATTTTTTTAATAAAAATATACACATACTACATATATACTACATATATATATACAGCGATTGATATGATATAAATAAATCTAAAAAAACAAAAAAGAGAAGAAATATATATAAATGCTCACATCGATTGACATAAGAACAAAAAAATAAAAAAATATTAAAATTAAAATAAAAACGAGGAAGAGTGTAGTAGCGTAGACTGTGTCAACTCTGGGATACCCGTATGACCGTTATATAAACATTATATCATTATTATTATAAACATTAATTACTTTTGGAAAAATTTCAAACATATCAGATTTATTAGGTGAAGTGTAATGCTCTTATAAAAGAAGGAGTTGTATGGCAGCTACTCGAACTCTTGGCAGTAGAGCAACCAAATTTTGCATTAATTTTGGCCATTACACTAAACTATTTTTGGCAAAATTTCAGACACCCAACTTCAATAGGTATAGAGTAATGGTCATATAAAATAAGAAGTTGTATTGCAGCTACTCGAACCCTTTGCAGTAGACCAACCAAATTTTGCAGAAACTTTGGCCATAAAACTAAACTACTTTTGCAGGGGTTCGAGTAGCTGCCATACAACTTCTTATTTTATATGAGCATTACTCTATACCTATTGAAGCTTAGTGTCTGAAATTTTGCCGAAAATTGTTTAGTGTAATGGCCAAAGTTACTGTAAAATTTGGTTGGTATATTAGAGAGCCATACAACTCCTTCTTTTTTATGAGTATTACACTACACCTAATAAAGCTGTATGTTTGAAATTTTGCCAAAAGTAATTAACCGGATGATATTGTTATAAATTTTTTAGTCGTAGATTGTCTAAGTCTTTTCCTAACACTTCTGATCAGCCAAATATAATTTGCCTGATTCAAAAGTTCCTTCACTTTATTAATCACAGCAGGAAGGCTCTGCTCATCCACAGGCTATAATGCCTATTTGCTTTGTTATTAAATATTGGATATAATCATGCATAATAAGAAAGCATGATTATTCTAATAGGTTACATAGAATATTGAATATTTATTATATGATATTTATTTATTCCAAGCAAAAGATCTGCAGGAATAAAATATATTAAATAAAAAAATATGTTGTTATATTTGGAGTATGATTAACTCTGATTTTTATTTGAAAAATACAGGGTTTATATACAATTTTTGATTCTATTGAATCCATAATAATTTTATCTAGAGCAATAAATTATTGTAATTTATTGCTTAGTTACAAAGAATTTCTATTAAAGAAAGTATCATAATATTCTTGACCTAATTCATTTCCATGTAAAGATCAATAACCAAAAATATGAATTATAAAAAAAAACTATATGAATCATTATCATTCGTTATATTCACAACAAATATTTAAAATGAAATTTGATCATGCTAAAACAAAATTAATATATTTGTATGTACATGCAATGCATTGCACTTCCATTCATACAAATATTAGCCAACAGATGTTCCCACTTGAAATTGTTGACCTATGTCAGCATTTTTTATCTACATTAATGTTAACTAATAATTATTATTTTCGATCGTTTATAGTTGTGGAAATTATTTTATGTACAAATTCTTTTTATGTATTTGGTCAAGATATACTACATCCTTCCCCCAAAGAAAAAAAAAATTAATTTATATTTCTTAAAATTTAAACGAATTTTTTCAGAATTTATATCAATATTTAATTTTTAAAGTTTTTTTTTTTTTTTTTTAAATTTATGCTATATTTTTATTAAAAGTAATTTATATTTTGATTTATAATTTAAATCAATTTATCTTTGATTTTACATTTATTTAACATTTTTATTTTTATAGTAATTTATTATATTTATAGTTTTTCTAGATTTAATTATATTATTATTATGTAATTCTATTTTTTTATTATCTATTAACATTGTGCTATTTGGACCATTTTGTGCAACAATTTTGAATGGTCCTTTAAAGGGTACATTTAATTTTTTTTTATTTCCTACTTTTATATATACATAGTCATTAATTTTAAAATTTGCTTTATTAATATCATTTTGTTTTAATTTATTATTTTCTTTATTTTTAATAAGATAATTTTTTGCCTTTTCATTAGCGTATTTTAATTTAATTTTTAATTAATTTAAATAATCTTCTAGATTATAAATGCTATGTTTATTATTTAATATTTCACATGAAAGTGTACATATTTTTCCATAAACCAACTCATAAGGTGAGTATTGTGTAGTACTACGTGGTGTTGAGTTGTAAAAGTAAGTGTAGTAGGGTAGGTATTCGTCCCAATTGTCTTGTACTTTTAAACTCATTAAATAGCCATTTAGTACTCTGTGATTTCTTTCAATAGAACCTAAAGTTTCATGATGATAAGGTGATGATGTTATTGTTTCAAATGCTGTTGTGGGTGTATCTGTAATTACATAATTCTCTTTTGTATATTTAGTTATTTTTATTTTATTACAGACTTCGGAATTATTTATGTAATTTTTAACCATTTTATTCATATTTTTACATACATATTTTTGTTTTAGTTTACTTATGCATTTACTTATACCACAATGTCCACCATACATTGTGTCATGATAGTCTTTTATTAATTCATACATTTTTTCTTTGTTTTTAATTTGTATTGGAGATTCATATATTATTATTTTTAAACAATCTGTTGTTTCAGAATTGTTTTGCAGCTCATTAAAAATTTTTTTAAATTCTCGGATATCCATTATTTTAAATATATCATCATTATCTGCCAAGGCTAATTCTTTAATATTTAAATTGCTTGTTTTGAATAATAGCTTCCTCAGAACCAATTTTATCTCTGGTAAAAATTTTTCGCCATATTCTGTATTTATTTTATGTTTTGCTGCTAATTTAATTTTAATTTTTTCTTTTTGATTTCTGGTACCAGATGTTAATTTTCTTTCAAATTTCAATTTCTTTAAAAACCTTATGTCTGATATTGATGTTGCATTTCAAATGTGAAGGTGATCAGTCTTCATGTCTGTATTGAAGGTTTTGGCGGATTCTTCGTTATTATTTTTTTTATTTATTTCATTTAAATTTTCCTCCTCTTTATTTTTCATTGCTCTTGTTATTATATTTATATTGTTTGTTGGTATCATTTCTTTTAATTTGGTAGAATCTAGCTTTATCCTCGAAAGTCCATCTGCATTGGTGTTCATTTTACCTTGTTTGAATAATAATTTCAAAATCATAATCCATTAAATCTATACGTATTCTCGTTAGTTTAGAAGATGGATTTTTATGTGTGAACAAGCTTACTAGAGGCCTGTGGTCGGTATAAACTGTAAATCTCTTACCAAAAAGATAAGGTCTAAAGTAGTTAATACCCCAATGTATTGCCAAAAGCTCTTTTTCAGTAATCGACCTCTTCAGTTCATGCTTGTTTAGTGATTTACTAGCATAGGCTATGGGCTTATCACTTCCTATAACTCCTTGAGATAGTTCTGCACCTAACGCATAATTCGATGCATCTGTAGTTAGTATAAATGGTTCAGAAAAATTTGGGTAACTTAATATTGGTGGGTTCATTAGTTTTAGTTTCAGTTTTTCAAACGCTTCATTTTGTTCTTTTTCCCAATTAAATATTTGTTGTTTTTTTAGAAGTTGGTTAAGTGGCTTAGCTATTTCTGCAAAATTTTCTATGAATCTCCTATAGTAATTGCAGAATGCTACAAATCTTCTTACCTCATCAGCATCCTTGGGTGCTGGATAATTTTTTATAGTTTGGTACTTGTTTGGATCTGTTTTAATTCCTTCTGATGTTATAAGATGACCTAAATATACCACTTCAGGTTTCAAAAAATTACATTTTTCTGGATTAAGTTTTAAATTATATTTTTGTAAACGTTCTAAAACTTTAATGAGATTTTCATAGTGATCTTTTAAATTTGATCCAAATACTATAATGTCATCTACATATAGGAATGCAGCTTCTTGTAGTCCACTTAGTGCGACTGAAAGCATTCTCTGAAAACTATTTGTAGATATTTTTAGTCCAAATGGTAATCTCTTGAATTGGTAATGTCCTTTATTCGTTGAGAACGCTATCATTTGCCTAGATTTGTGGTGTAAAAGTATTTGGTGAAAAGAACAGTGTAGAAAAATACTTTGATTTACCCAATCATCTAGTACTTCATCCAATCTTGTCAATGGAAATTTATCGTCTATAATTTTCTTGTTTAAAGATCTGAAATCTACTACCAACCTCTATTTTTAGCACATTTTCAAAAAATTTTGTAAAAATGTGCCTATATAGTTTTACTCTGTCCGTCCGTCCGTTCGTCTGTCTGTCTGTCCGTATGTTTACAAAAACTTTTACATCGTTTGAAATAGAGTAAAGAAATTTTAACCATGGGTATTTTTCGCAAAAAAAAAAATTTCGTAGAAGAATCTTTTTCTGTAGCCCCACCTGATACGGGGCTACCGCCCCCCAAAGTTGGAAAAAGCCCTATATTTAAATTGTTATAACAAGAGTTCTGTTAGATATATTTTCAATCTGAAAACGGCAAACGATAGCTGGTTTTATAAACTTTATAAATATTTAAAAGGCAAATATTTAGGGTTGCCAAACGGTACTAAAATTTAACATTACACAAAACTCAATTTTTGCAAAATTTTTGGCCACACATATCTTCTGAACGGTTCAAGCTAGGGTCTTTCTCTAGGGAGAAGTTAGATACGAAGAAACTAGTAGGAGTCGGTTAACAAAATTTTTTTGTCAAGCCCCCTATTTAGGAGCTATAAGGGCTCGAAAATTAAAATTTTGCTATTTTTAAACACCTGTAACTTGAATACCTGTCCAAATTTTTTTTTAGTGATATACAAAATTCAAAGCTCTATAATTATATTTCAACATTTGTTAAAGGTTTTTCTTAATTTTGAAGGGTGACGAAGTTACAGCCCCTGCAAATTCAAAAAAAGCCCTATATTTAAATTGATATAACAAGAGTTCTGTTAGGTTTATTTTCAATAAAAAAACGGCAGAAGAGAGCTGCTTTACAAAAATATGTCGCTTAAATGTATAGCGTTGCCATACGGTACTAAAATTTACCATTATATAAAACTCAATTTATGCAAAATTTTTGCTCCCATATATCTCCTAAAGGGTTTAAGATAGGATCCTGAAATTTTGGGAGAAGTTAGATCCTCAAATATTATTAGGAGCCGGTTAATAAAATTTTTTTGTCAAGCCCCCTGTTTAGGAGCTATAAGGGTTCGAAAATTTAAATTTTGCTATTTTTAAGCACCTGTAACTTGAATACCTGTCCAATTTTTTTTTTATTAATATACAAAATTTAAAGACCCAACATTATATTTTAACATACGTTAAAGGTTTTTCTTAAATTCAAAACCGGTTTCTTAAATTGAAGAAAGTGTCTCTCAGTTTTACCCATTTTTTCTTAGATTGTATAATTTTAAGTAAAATTCCAAATTTTTGTGGAATTCACATTTTAAATCCTAGAACCTAAAAAAATGGAGGGGGACGGAGGGGGGAGTTAGATGAAGTTAGATCCTTGAGAAACTTGGTAACCTTCCCCATTGAAGGGCTATAACAACTTTAAATTAAAATCTTTACTGTTAGCAGTAAATTTTATAAGTAAGCAGTAACTATTTCCAAGTAAATATTTCCAAAGTTAAACTCAGTATGTAATACAATATAAATTTGAAAATGTGCTTTTTCAAAAACCCTTGGTTTTTTTTCATCACTTGTTTATTTCCATCTTGACTTTTTTTTGGAACAATTAACAATGGTGAGTTGTACGGACTAGTAGAATGTTCTATTATGTCATATTTTATTAACTGTGAGACTTGTTTCTCCATTTCTTCTAATTGGACATTAGGTGTTCTGTAGTTCTTTATATACACTGGTGTTTTGTTTGTCATCGCAATTCTTTGTTCATAAAAATTATTTATTGATAATGGTTCATTATCAAGATGAAAAATGTTTAAAATTTTTTGCTGATTCGTCTAAGTTATCCACTGTTAATATTTTTTTTAATTTTTCAAATCTCTCTGAGTTTTTGTTTTTATTATTGTGATTTAACGATTATATTGTATTCTTTTAATGGTTGAACTTCTATTTCTGTTGTTTTGATTGCTACTGTCTCTCTTGTGTTTAAAATTTTTACATGTTTTATGCCATCTGCTGGTATTAATGAATTAACCAAGAATACACCTTTTACTATTTCTTTACCTATAATCAAACTATCTTCTTTTATATCTAAATTTATTGCTAGTATTGCTTCCATTCGAGGTTGAATTGTTATATTTGATATTGTTTTGTTATTCATGCTCATTGGTAATATTATATCTTGTTCTTGTTGTGCTATTACTAGTGTGCATGTTTCATAATCTATTTTACATTTATGTTTATAAAGGAAATCTCTACCTAGGATACCATCTGTTGATATGTTAATATCTTTTTCAATAATATGGAAATCATGATTAATTATTTGGTCTTCTATTATTAGCTCTAAATTTGTTACACCCTTAGTATAAATTTGTTTATTTGTAATGCCATTAATCTGGCATATTTCATCATTTATTAATTCTTGATTTATAATATTGTTTTTACATATTGATATATCTGCTCCTGTATCTATTAATAGAGTCAGATCATAATCATTTTTTGTTCTTACTTTAATTAGATTTGTGAATTTATTACTGCTGTTGATGTTAATTATCTTCTTCTGTTGGATTGGCTTTGCATATTCCTTTGCATGTTGTTTACTTACCCCGGGTTTCTTCGGCCGGGGCCGCTGAAGTTTCCCTGGTTGTTATTATTATTGTTATTATTATTATAGTTGTTGTTATTTTGTTGCATGCGATTGTTGTTATTATTAAAGTTGTTATTGCGGTAATTGTTATTGCCTCTATTATTGTAGCTGTTATTATTATAATTATTATTGTAATGTCTTCTAAAATTGTTTTGTCTATTGAATTGACCTCTGAAATTATTTGTTCTAAAGAACATGACATTATTTTGCCGTGGGTAGTTATTGTGATCACTTTCAACAGCGATTTGAATTGCTTCTGTCAATGTTTTAGGTTTTGATGGTATAACTATCGCTCTAAATGTTTCATTTAGGCCATATTTGAATGTATTTAAACCTAGTTGGTCATTAAGCTTTACTATTATCCCTCTATTCTCATTACCTTGTTCTGCAATTTGTAATTCATTTAATTGTGCTATGGGTTTTTCTATTTTTGTTGCAAAGACATTAATATCTTGATTCACTTGATTTATTCTTGTTAGTTCAGTGAGAATCTTTGCTGAGTTTTTATTCGATTTGAAATTTTTTGTTAAAATATCTTTTAATTTTTGTACTGTAGTTATTTCTTCTTCATTAATTAATCTATTTTTGACTTTATCTGACAACTTGGTGGCTAAAATGAATTTTATTAATTTTGTCTTTTCAGTTTCATCTTTCAAGGTGTCAGCTTAGAATTCTATTAACCCTAAGAAATTTGATAGTTGTTTTACGTCTCCTTCAAATAGTGGGACTATTTTTATTGCTGATGCTAGTTTAAAATTTGCCATTTTTTGTTCTTCTGTATTAATTTCTTCTGTTTCAATTTTAGGCTTAAGATATGTTGTAATTTGTCTTATGATTTCTTTAATTTTTAGTATATACTCAAATTGTATATTTTCTTTTTGTTCAAAGTATTCCCAAACCTCATTAATTTCTTTATGTTTCTCTTCTATATAAGTCACAGTATAAGTTCTGGTTGGGTTCTTTTTTAATGTTCGTAATAAGTTTTGAAGTCTTTGTATTTTCTCATAGTCCATAGGATTTCAATGTGATTTTAATGTAAAATATTTTTATTTTTGTTTTCAAATTTATTCATAAGAAACTTTTTATATAATTTTTTTTTTTTTTTTTTTAAATGACAGTTTAATAATTATATAATGTAAGTTTAATAAATGTAATAAGTTTAATAATTTTAATTTAAAAAAAAAATTTATATTTTATATATTTTTTTTTGTATATTTGATTATAATAAATACGATGTTTGTATGATTATATGGTTGTCTAGCGTTGAGCTCGTTTTGCTGCCTTTTTGTTTACCCAGTATTTAATTGCTTCATAGATGAAAATAATGGTGATGGTGATGAAAACTTCTTTTAAGACCTCATTCGTAGCTTGGCTTGTTGCAGTATAGTTGTTTTTGCTTCAGATGAGAAGAAACCCATTTTTAATTTTTTTTTTTGCTTTTTTATGTTTTGAATTTTCTGAATTATTTCTCGTCTATGTTAAGTATGCTTAATTCTTTCCTTTGTTGGAACTTTCTTCCTCCTTTTCTTCTTTTTATGGGCTTTACCCGTTGTTGTTTTTTTTTTTTTTTTAAGCGCTAACTGTTCAACTGTTAGGCTAATAAGCCTGTTTATACCATAGGTACATGTTGGAACATGGGGTCATATTATATTCGTGTTCTTAGAATTGGTCTTATTGAATTCCACGTAGAATTTAAACATGAGATAGTACTAGGCCTTATAACATGTAGAAACGTCTTAGATTTTCAATATTAACAATTCTATTTTTTTTGTTTATATTGTAATAATTTGTATTTGAGTTATATGGTATTCTATATATCAGTATTTTCAAATTACTCAATTGAATCACACGCTTTTCGCGAAATTATGGTTTATATTAATTATTTAAATAAAAAGAAATCAATAGTGTCTTTTTTTTTCTAATTAATTAACAAAAATAAAATTTTAATGTGGTGCAATTGTTTTCATATGTAATTTGGTCACTCAAAATTTATTTTTCTTTTTTTTAAAGAACAATTTATTAATATAATAAAAAAAATATAAAACTTTTGTGTACTTTTATTTATTTTTTTGGCTTATGCTTAATCGTAATTTGATCACTTTGATTAAGTAATTTAAATTAAAATTAAAAATAAAAAAAAAATAAATATAATAAAAAAAAAAAACTTAAAACTTTAAACTTTTATAAATTAAATTATTAAAGTGAATAAACTTAGTTAACTTTCGTTTTTTTTTTTCTTTTTTTTGTATAATTTTTTACACATCATATTTAAAATGAGTTACAAATGCGATTTGGCAAATTGTTTCGATTTTGATAAGAAAAGCAAATTTGTTATTTGCAAAGCGTTTTGTAAAAGAAAGTTACATGGAGTTTGTATGGGTTTTAGCAGAGATTGGTACCATCCATCTCTTGACTCATTTTTCATTTGTGAGGATTGTCAAAACCATGAAGGCTTGTTGCGTGGTATGTTTGACAATATTCATAAAACAATATCTGATCTTGCCAATGAAAAAACATTACTATGTAATAAAACTAACAACACCATTGTGAGTAATACAAACGCTTTTCAGGACATGGCGAAGTCGTTTGATGGGCTATGCATCCGTATCTCAGGCCAAAATAATATGATGTTATTGAAAAAATCAAAACAGAAGTTCTCGCACATCTGCCTAAACACTTTGGCAACCTAGAAAACAACATTAGAGATATCATTGGAGCTGGTTCTAGTCGCCAACATGTTGATGTATCTGCATTTAACAAACTGTTAGCTTCTCAACATAATTCTCTTGTTGAAAAACTAGAACAACTACATAACTCTACAAATTTATTTTTATTGGAGCTGCTCACAAACCTTCAAGTTTCTAACTCCAAAAGGGTTGAAACTTTTAATAAAGGAGTCCAGAGTACACTTACAACATGTGAATTTGGTACTCAAAATACTCTGGAAACTTGTGATATTGGTATTCAAACGGATCCAATAATAGTACATAAATTTGGGACTATATGGACTGAAGATGAATGGGATCGTAGAATATTGAAACTACACAATTTTAACCTCTTTTCAGCTAATATTGAGAAGTTAAAAAATTCATCTATTTGTATTAACGGCGCTCCACGTTCCTTCGATTGTATTAAAATGCTTCGATTTATAAAAGATGAGTTCGCGTCAATTCAGTTTCCTGTCTTAATGTTACTCCAAATCGTATTAAAAGAAAAAACATTAAATTTCGCTGTTTTAAATTAACTGGCCCATATGGTACAATGCAGTTGTTACTGGATCCAAATAATGGTTATATTTGGGACAAAATTGGAGCACATACTACCAACTGGACTTTGGATGGTGTTATTTTGACGTCAAATAAACCGGTTAAACCAGATCAACCACAGCAGCTAAGAACTAAAGGTAACCCCAAATTTTCATTAAATCTGACAGATGCAAATTCTAATCTTTCTAAACCTAACATAGATACAACTAAACCTAACCTACATTCTACTAACGCTAATAATACTAATAATAATTTTGAAAATTCAATTATAGATATAGATGTTAATAGATGTTAATAATTCTAATACAGTTAAATCAAACAATGCTGGTAATGATTTAATTAATCTTTTCGATGTACATAAAGTTCCTTCTAGTGATACTTATACACTTAATTTCACTGCTAACACAAACTCAAAAGTAAATAGAATTAATAGCCTTCTTGAACTTCTAATAATAGCTTCTACTTGTTATGATAAAATTAATTTTAATCGATATAATACTAATAACTCTTTACAGAATATTAATCATATACCTCTTAACAATAAAAAACAAATTAAATCTAAATCTAAATCTTCACTTTCAAATGATCCAAAATCCTCCTTAAATAAACATGTTAGTGATTCTTTTCTTAAAACTAAAATTTCTAAATTTAAAAAATCTCTTTCTTCCACTTTGACTATGTACCATAACTTTGTTCAAGGTGAAACCTTAAATCCTCATGTAAAATCTTCACTACCAAAAAAATCTCAAGTATTGAAAGCTTCAAACTCTTCAAATGTTTCTAATTCTATACCTACAGTACCACCGGTGCTAGACCCTCTTTTGCCACCTGTTGTTAAGGTCACACTTAAATCTTTAGAAGATAATAATAATAGCAGGTATGTTTTAGCCAGACTCAGGGATAGCAGAAGTTTTGAAAATGTTAGACTCTATCTAGCCTATCTTCATAATAAGTCTAATGATGTTTGTATAGGTGGAAAAACTAATACATCACTGAAAATTGCTATTCAACTAGAAGGATTGCCAACTGATGTTAATGAGTTGCGTGATATTTTATTAGGAATTCACATTTGGAATTTCTGCGGTAAATGTCTTGAATAATCTTAAGTCATATGCTTCTCATATTTCGTCTAACAGAATTAATTATCTTCAAAGGGTAAGGGAAAATCATGATAAGTACTTTCGTCCGCTCCCAAGTGAGAGAAAATCTAGTTAATATTAATTTATCTCCTCTTATTTTAGTTAATCCTTGCAACACTTTACCTAAATTATCTATCTATTACCAAAACGTAAGAGGTCTACGTACCAAAACGAAAACGGTTCTCTCTAATTCTACCCTATTAAACTTTGATATTTTTATTTTAACTGAAACTTGGCTTACTTCTTCAATTAACAATTTAGAACTTTTTTTTTCATATTTTAATGTTTTTAGAAAGGATAGATATGGTACTCTGGATAATACTTCGAAAGGTGGAGGATTATTAATCGCAATAAAAAATTCATTTTGTTGTTGAATCAATTGAAAATATTGAAATTATGGTAATTAAAGTTGAACTGCTATCCAATAATTTATTCATCATTAACTGTTATATTCCACCAACTTCTAACTTTGAACTTTATTCTAAATATTTATCAGTAATTGAGTCATATATTAGCAAAATCAACGCAAATGATGATATCTTCCAATGTGGTGATTTTAATTTACCCAATATCAGTTGGATTGCTCATGATGAAGAACCTTACATCGTACCAAAAGAACTGATTAGTAATATTGAGTGCTTAGTAATTGATTCTTTAAACTCCTTTAACTTTCAACAAGTATCTTCGATATTCAATTATAGAGGTAATCAATTGGATCTTATTTTCACTACGAACTGGAACGATTTGGTTATTCTTGATTGCCCAATTAAACTAGTCAGAATCGATCCTTACCACCCCCATATTTGTTTTTCCATTTCTTCTTTTTCCCCTGCGAAAGTTGAATCTACTTTATCACATCGTTTTAATTTTGTAAAAGCCAATTTTGATGATATTAATAATTTTTTGACCTCTTATAATTTTTCATTTATTCCTTCTTCTAATTTAAATGATTCTGTTAATAACTTCTATGGAATTATTCGGTCTTCTATTTCTCAATTTGTTCCTCTTGTAGTTGATACTACGAATGCATCCAGCCCACCCTGGTTTAATAAAAATCTCAAAACATTAAAAAATAAAAAAAATAAAGCTTGGCGTAAATTTGTCAAAAGTAACTTGAATTCTGATTATAACTATTTTCTTTCTCTGTTTAATGAATTTAAATTTTTGGCTTATAATCTTTATTCAAATTATGTTCGCAATATGTCATCGAATATTAAAGCCAATCCAAAACAATTTTGGAAATTTGTAAACTCTAAAAGAAAAAGTGATCAATATCCAACCTTTTTCAATTATAAAAATTCTGTTAGTAATGACTCCAAAATCATTTGCGAATTTTTTCGTGAATTCTTTTCTTCTAGTTACTCTACTTCAACCTTTTCTGTAAATGAAGCAAATTTCTCTCACCTTGAAAATTTTCCGAAAACTACACTTACAAATATTAATATAGACTCTAACATGGTATTGAATTACATAAATAAAATTGATGATAATCCAAGTCCTGGAAGTGATGGTATCCCTAACTTATTTTTGAAAAAATGCGCTGCCTCTTTGGCTGGCCCACTTTCCACAATATTTAATTGCTCGTTAGCTACTGGGGTTTTTCCATCTATTTAGAAAAGTGCTTTTATTAGACCTATTCATAAGAAAGATCATAAAAATGACATTACTAATTATCGGCCGATAGCAAAACTATCCTCGATTCCAAAACTTTTTGAATTAATTGTTTTTGATTCTATTTATGATCACTGCGTCACCTTCTTATCACCATATCAACATGGCTTTGTGAAAAATAAGTCTACCGTTACTAACCTTGTTGAGGCAACATCAATTTTTTTTAAAAATATGGAGGATGGCTTTCAAACTGATGTAATTTACACCGACTTCAGTAAAGCGTTCGATCTTCTTCCCCATAATATTATCATTTTTAAGTTAAGAAAATTAGGTTTTCCCTCATAGTTTATAAATTAGATTTCCTAATATCTTTCAGATCGAAGTTATTCAATTCTATTTAGATCTATAATTTCGACCCCATTTTTGGCTCTCACTGGGGTTCCTCAAGGTAGTCATCTTGGCCCTTTATTGTTCATTATTTCGATAAATAATGTTACTTCATTAATTTACAGTAGTCACATAAAAATATATGCCGATGATATGAAAATTTTTAAAAACATTAAATCATTAGATGATTCGTTAGCTTTACAAGATGATTTAAACCGTTTTCATAACTGGTGTGTTAATAATAACCTTTTTCTTAACATAACTGTGAATGTGCTTTTATTTCTGTTATTTCGTTTAAATCAATTATCACTTATTCTTTTAATAACCAAACTATTCTATCTGCTGCTTCAATTAAAGATTTGGGAGTATTTTTTGATAGTAAACTCTCATTTCAACTTCACTATACCTATTTATTAAATAAAGCTAATTCTATGCTGGGTTTTATCAAGCGTTGTGCAAGAGAATTTGAAGACCCCTATGTTCTTAATTCTCTTTATACTTGCTTGGTAAGACCCAATTTGGAATATGCCAGCCAGGTATGGAATCCATTTTATAGAGTCCATGTTAATAGGATTGAATCTGTCCAAAAGAAATTTCTTAGATTTGCTCTTCGTCATCTGCCCTGGGAAGATCCGTTAAATCTTCCACCGTATGAGCATCGGCTAAATTTATTAAATCATAACACTCTTGAAAAACGTCGTGAGGTTGCTGATATAATATTTTTAACAGAATTACTCAAAGGCAACATTATTTCTAAGGAATTACTTGATAGGGTAGTTTTCTGTCCAGTTTCTAGATTATGAACACATAACATGTTTTATCTTCAGTTTCACCGTACCAATTATGGTAAATACGAACCTCTTAACAGAATGATGGCTTTATGCAATAAATATAAACACTGTATTAACCTTCAACTAACCAAATTTACTTTAAAGAAGGATTTATATTTGCATCGTTAAAATTTTGGGATTATCTTTAGTTTATTATTGATTTTAGTTTATTTTTTGTTATTTTTCATATAATTTTATTCTTAAATTTGTTTAATAATTTTGTTTTTTGTTAAACCTTTAATTATTAATATAATGAATATTGTTAATGAATTTTGTTTCTTATTTTAATTGAATATTCTATTTTCTTTTGTTTTTTTTTTTTGCATGATTTTTTTTATATAAATTTAGTTTTGCATTAATTAGTTTTGTAATATTTAATATATTTTATTACACTTTGTTACTTTTAAGTAAAAAATTTGTAACGTGTTTGAGTTAAGCATGAGTCAAATAAATAAATATCTGCGAGTTATATTATTCAATTAAATTATTTGTATATATTTAGCATTTGTTTATATTGTTATATTTAGGTATTTTTTTTTTTTATTAATGATATATAATTATTAATTATTGATTATGCCATTAATTTGAACCCAATGGCGAATGGTAGCTAGAGTCGAGTCGAAAACCAGAACAGTTTTTTCACTTTCACTAGAAAACGAACCCGGGCCCTTTCGCATGAAAGGTCGGCACTCAACCACTGTGCCACCCAGCTGTTTGTATTCTTTTTGCTGCTTCTAACTCTTCTTTCAAGTCTTGTTCTTCAATTTTTTTTTGCTTTATACTGTTTTCGATTTGCTGTATTTGCGGAGCTAATTCGTTAAACCTTTGGTTAAATTCTTCTTCAGTTTGAATTTCCATTTATCTTGGTCTTCCTGTCTGTTGATTTACCTGATGTTATGTATTCTCTGCTTTCAGAATTGGGTGACCTGTTATTATTTTGTTAAGTCGTTCACTACACTATATATCAAGTTAAGTGCAGGGTCGCCATGTTATACATTTTTTAGTCGTAGATTGTCTAAGTCTTTTCCTAACACTTCTGATATATAATTACACTTCCAAATATAATTTGCCTGATGCAAAAGTTCCTTCACTTTATTAATCACAGCAGGAAGGCTCTGCTCATCCACAGGCTATAATGCATATTTGCTTTGTTATTAAATATTGGAAATAATCATGCATAATAAGAAAGCAAAATTATTCTAATAGGTTATATAGAATATTGAATACTAGCAGATTTACCCGGCGTCGCCCGGGAGCGTAAAGATTGTAAATAAGCAAGTTTCAAGCAATTTTTTCAAGTACTACTTTGGGTAAAAAGAAAGACTCAAAAAATATTTATAAAGTTCGGTTAACCCATTGTCGCCCAACAGCTTTTTATAGGTTTTTTCGTTGTTTTGCTATATATAAGAAATGATTTAACCGATTGACATCAAATTTTGTATATGTGTTCCTCTTTTATAATGGAGTTCACTCTATTAACAGACTTGGAATTTGTTAACCCATGCTGACACGACGTCTGTTCAAAAAAAAAAAAATTTGTAAGTAAATTACGCCCAATTTTTGAAAGTAGGTAAAATTTTTTTGAATTAGGGGAATGTTTAAAAAAATGTTCGAGTTCTTTTAACCGATTGCGAAACAAAAACTTTAAAAAACAGTTTGAACGATTATCTCTAATTTTTCTATACATGGTGCTTCTTGACAATTTGGTGCTCCTTGACGATAGAGTTGAGGATCTTAGGTTTCCGGCGAATAATGTTAACTGAATTAAAATGACTATTGGTCAAATGGGGATACTAAGTTTGCCATTATTCCATTATACTATGTCAATAGTAGTTTTCTTGAATTGCTAACGTTTGAATAAAATATAATTGATGGTTTAGAAAAGGTTTAAAAATTTGCTTTTCAACTTATATTTTGCTTAGTACGTTTTTTTATGATTTTATGAGAGAAATATAGGCTTGTTTTTTGGAAAAACTGTTTTAAAATACTATGTTTTTAAGCATTATATATAAGAAATTGAATTTTTTGATTTTTAGATTTCATTTGAAGAAAACTGAAAATTTCATTAAATCTTTGTTCAAAACGCACAAACAGGTCAAAAACAAATTAACCATGTGGGTTTTAATTAAAATGTTGGTACAAAATTTTCAATAAAATACTTTTAATCGTATAAGAAAATAAAATTTATAGAAAACTTCATATCGTCGTCGTGGAAAACGGGTTAATCGAACTTAACTCAAACTTTTAGCAGCCCCCTCTTTAGACTGCGAAATCAACCTGTAAAATTGGACACAAATCGACAACACAAAATTTTTTGAAAGTCCGCCAGGCCGAAATGGGTTAAATTATTCAAACCAAATTTATACAACTAATTGCGGTTGCTAAGAGGAACATTTGTGCAAAATTTTAAGTCAATCGGCCAAACCGTTTTGACTCGACATCAAAAACATTGAAAAAGCTTCATTGGGCTCTCGTGCCCAAACGGGTTAACCGAACTCAACAAAAATTTGTGCCAGACTCTCTATTCGACTGCGAAACCACCATGCAAAAATTGGACGCAAATCGCAAACACAAAATTTTTTGGAAGCCCGCCAGGCCGAAATGGGTTAATTTATTCCAACCAAATTTATACTGTTACTAAGATGAACATTTGTGCAAAATTTCAAGTCAATCGGTCAAGCCGTTTTGACTCGACATCCAAAAAACGAAAAAGCTTAAAAGAGCTCTGGAGCCGCAACCTGTTGATTTATAAAAATGTGACATATCCTTTGTCACCCCCCGGGCTGCCAGAATTATTCCTTTAAAATTTTGTGACAATCGGACCAGAGGTTTTCACGTGAATCCTGGACAAACAAATAAACAAACAAACAAATTTTCTTCTTTATATATTAGACTAGCAGATTTACCCGGCGTTGCCCGGAAGCTTGCAAATTGTAAAAACGCAAGCTTCAGCCAATTTAAAATATATACTAAATACTACTTTGTTTATAAATGAAGCCACAAAAAAATATTTGTGGAGTTCCGTTAACCCATCGTGGCCCAACAGCTTTTTATAGGTGTTTTCGTTGCTTTGTTATATATATTAGCAATGATTTAATTGATTAACTTCAAATTTTGTATATGTGTTCTTCTTTGAAAATGAAGTTCAATTTACTAACAGACTTGGAAGTTTTTAACCCCTGTCGACCCGACGATTGTTCAAAAAAAAATTTGTAAGTAAAATACGTCCAATTTCTGAAAGCATAGGTACAACTTCTTTGAATTAGGGGAATGCTTAAAAAAATGTTTTGTCGAGTTCTTTTATCCGATTGCGAAACAAGAACTTTAAAAAACAGTTTGAACGATTATCTCTAATTTTTCTATACATGGTGCTTCTTGAGAATTTGGTGCTCCTTGACGATAGAGTTGAGGATGTTAGGTTTCCGGCGAATAATGTTAACTGAATTAAAATGACTATTGGTCAAATGGGGATACTAAGTTTGCCATTATGTCATTATACTATGTCAATAGTAGTTTTCTTGAATTGCCAACGTTTGAATAAAATATAGTCGATGGTTTAGAAAAGGTTTAAAAATTTGCTTTTCAACTTATATTTTGTTTAGTACTCACCTGAAAGTTGTAATACGCTCTTCCTCGTTTTTTTATGATTTGATGAGAGAAATGTAGGCAAATACTATGTTTTTAAGCATTATATATAAGAAATTGAATTTTTTGATTTTTAGATTTCATTTGAAGAAAACTGAAAATTTCATTGAATCTTTGTTCAAAACGCACAAACAGGTCAAAACCAAATTAACCATGTGGGTTTTAATTAAAATGTTGGTACAAAATTTTCAATAAAATACTTTTAATCGTATAAGAAAATAAAATTTATAGAAAACTTCATGGCGTCGTCGTGGAAAACGGGTTAATCGAATTAACTAAAACTTTTTGCAGCCGATCTTTAGACTGCAAAATCAACCTATAAAATTGGACATAAATCGAAAACACAAAATTTTTTGAAAGTCCGCCAGGCCCAAATGGGTATAATTATTCCAACCAAATATATACAACTAAATGCGGTTGCTAAGAGGAACATTTGTGCAAAATTTCAAGTCAATTTGTCAAACGGTTTTGACTCGAAATCAAAAACATTGAAAAAGCTTCTTTGCACCCTCGTGCCCAAACGGGTTAACCGAACTCAACAAAAATTTGTGCCAGACTCTATTGTCGACTGCGAAACCACCTTGTAAAATTGGACACAAATCGGAAATACAAAATTTTTTGGAAGCCCGCCACGTCGAAATGGGTTAAATTATTCCAACCAAATTTATACAACTAATTGCGGTTGCTAAGAGGAACATTTGTGCAAAATTTCAAGTCAATCGGTCAAACCGTTTTGACTCGACATCAAAAACATTGAAAAAGCTTCATTGGCCCTCGTGCCCAAACGGGTTAACCGAATCCAACAAAAATTTGTGCCAGCCTTTCTTTTCGACTGCAAAACCACCCTGTAAAATTGGACACAAATCGGAAACACAAAATTTTTGGAAGCCCGCCGGGCCGAAATGGGTTAATATTTTCGAACCATCTTTATACAACTAATTCCGTTTGCTAAGAGGAAGATTTGTGCAAAATTTCAAGTCAATCGGTCAAACTGTTTCGGCTCGACATCAAAAACATTGAAAAAGCTTCATTGAGCCCTCGTGCCCAAACGGGTTAACCGAACCCAACAAAAATTTGTGCCAGCCTCTCTTTTTGACGGCAAAACCACCCTGTAAAATTGGACACAAATCGGAAACACAAAATTTTTTGGAAGCCCGCCGGGCCGAAAGGGGTTAATTTATTCCAACCAACTTTATAACATTAACTCCGTTTAATAAGAAGAACATTCGTGCAAAATTTCAAGTTAATCGGTCAAACCGTTTCGACTCGACATCAAAAAAACGAAAAAGCTTAAAACGGCTCTGGAGCCGCAACCTGTTGACTTATAAAAATGCGACATAGCCTATGTCACCCCCCGGGCTCCCAGAATTATTCCTTTAAAATTTTGTGACAATCGGACCAGTGGTTTTCACGTGAATCCTGGACAAACAAACAAACAAACAAACAAATAAACAAACAAATTTTCTTCTTTATATATTAGATTAGAAATTTGCATTCAAAACCTTTTACAAAATTACAAATAGACATGAGTTAAAAGTTTTAAAAATATTGTTTTCGACCGTTAAGCAGGCCAACAAAAACTTAAAAAAATACATTAGGTCCAAACGGGTTAATAGAGCGCAATCATGTTTTTTGGTGAGCTTGTGAAATAATGCAATGTTTGCGTTAACTTTAAACTGTGTTAGTCGAACAATTGTTTTTTTTTTAACATATTGATTAAACCTTTTCAACAGAAAAACAAATTTATATTAAAGATTGAACTCTTTAAGGAGGTCAAATTTAATGAACCCTTGTGACAAAAGGGGTTAAATGATAAAAATCAAATTAACCCTGTGAGCTTTGCTAATAAAGATTACCTGAAAAATGTTTTCAAGATTAGCTGAAAAAAGTGTTCGTTTAAGCTCAACAACAAAAACATTGAAAAAGCTTCATTGCGCTCTCTTGCCCAAACGGCCAAAAAAAATATTGAAAGCCCGCCAGGCCGAAATGGGTTAATATATTCCAAGCAACTGTATAAAACTAATTCCGTTTGCTAAGAGGAAGATTTGTGCAAAATTTCAAGTCAATCGGTCAAACTGTTTCGGCTCGACATCAAAAACATTGAAAAAGCTTCATTGCGCCCTCGTGCCCAAACGGGTTAACCAAACCCAACAAAAATTTGTGCCAGCCTTTCTTTTCGACTGCAAAACCACCCTGTAAAATTGGACACAAATCGGAAACAAATAATTTTTTGGAAGCCCGCCGGGCCGAAATGGGTTAATATTTTCGAACCATCTTTATACAACTAATTCCGTTTGCTAAGAGGAAGATTTGTGCAAAATTTCAAGTCAATCGGTCAAACTGTTTCGGCTCGACATCAAAAACATTGAAAAAGCTTCATTGCGCCCTCGTGCCCAAACGGATTAACCGAACCCAACAAAAATTTGTGCCTGCCTCTCTTTTTGACTGCAAAACCACCCTGTAAAATTGGACACAAATCGGAAACACAAAATTTTTTGGAAGCCCGCCGGGCCGAAAGGGGTTAATTTATTTCAACCAACTTTATACCATTAATTCCGTTTAATAAGAAGAACATTCGTGCAAAATTTCAAGTTAATCGGTCAAACCGTTTCGACTCGACATCAGAAAAACGAAAAAGCTTAAAACGGCTCTGGAGCCGCAACCTGCTGACTTATAAAAATGCGACATAGCCTATGTCATCCCCCGGGCTCCCAAAATTATTCCTCTAAAATTTGGTGTCAATCGGACCAGTGGTTTTCACGTGAATCCTGGACAAACAAACAAACAAACAAACAAACAAACAAACAAATAAACAAACAAATTTTCTTCTTTATATATTAGATTTATTTATTCCAAGCAAAAGATCTAAAAAGATTTAAAAAAATATGTTGTTATATTTGGAGTATGATTAACTCTGATTTTTATTTGAAAAGTACAGGGTTTATATACAATTTTTGATTCTATTGAATCCATAATAATTTTATCTAGAGCAATAAATTATTGTAATTTATTGCTTAGTTACAAAGAATTTCTATTAAAGAAAGTATCATAATATTCTTGACCCAATTCATTTCCATGTAAAGATCAATAACCAAAAATATGAATTATAAAAAAAAACTATATGAATCATTATCATTCGTTATATTCACAACAAACATTTAAAATGAAATTTGATCATACTAAAATAAAATTAATATATTTGTATGTACATGCAATGCATTGCACTTCCATTCATACAAATATTAGCCAACAGATGTTCCCACTTGAAATTGTTGACCTATGTCAGCATTTTTTATCTACATTAATGTTAACTAATAATTATTATTTTCGATCGTTTATAGTTGTGGAAATTATTTTATGTACAAAATCTTTTTATGTATTTGGTCAAGATATACTACAATATAATGTTTATATTACGGTCAAACGGGTATCCCCCAGAGCATTAAAATATTAAATAATCCAACATATCAGAATAAATAAAGTTTTACAATTACTTTTTTTTACCCTACACACCTATGAAATAGAAAAAAGGTATTTTAACTTTAAATTAACTATTAAATTAACTGGTAATGAAAGTACAACGAGGGCTGCATATAGGCGAAATCGAACCATGGGTGCGGGTTCTGGAACCTTTGATAAGTTCAAGGGCTAACGAACATATATTAAAATATTTGGTTCAAATTTAAGGACATATCCATAAGTCGTTTTTACACCATAAAAGCTGTTATTAAATTGATCGTAAAACATAGCTAACCAAATTAACTTTATAATACTTAAAAACATTTTCTAATTACACTATCTATTAAAAAAAAATGCAAATTCTTACTAATTTATCTATTTAAAAATATTAAATAACAAAAAAACTTGAAATAAATGAAAATATATTTATTCCAATTCAATTAGAAAATGAAAAAATTCTAATTATTAAATTTTGTGATAAAAAGCTAATCAAAGCATAATATATTTAATAACCCAAATTTTTCAAAATTTCAATTATTTTAAATGGTTAGTTTATATACCTAATAGAAAAGCTTATAAACGCAAAATATGCAATAAATGTATTTCTAAAATACAATTACAAATTTAGACCGTTTCATATAATTCATTTAAATATAAAAATAAATTTTACATCAATGCAGCAAGTACCTTTACACATAGCTGAACCACTACAATTAAGTCAAAATTTCGGGGACACATAGGAAATAGGCAATATATTCTTTGGCTTCGAAGTTAAACTCGAGCAGAAGCAATTCCCATGGTACATTCATTAGGTACTAGTAACCTAGAGTTTAAATTTCATCAAAATAGCGGCATTAATTTTTGAGTTTTTTTGGTGTTTTTAAGATAGATGTTTGTTAGCTCTTGAACTTTTCAAGGGCTTCAGAACCCGGAACCATGGCACGATTTCGCCCATATGCAGTCCCCGTCATACTTTTAATACTAGTTAATTCTTGTACACAATTGGAAGGTGTTATCTTAATTTTAAGTAACTATTTTTAGTAATTTCGATTATAAGCTTTTAAAACTTGGGAGGTCTAAGAGGGGTACTGAACCACTACTCCAATTGATCCAAAATAAGAGGGACACGCAGGAAATAGTAAATAACACCCATGTGCCAAATTTGAAGTTTCTATATTTGTTTCAAGTTACTATCTTTATTAATTTCGAAAATATACTTTAAGGTCCTCGGAACTAAGTGGCTGGTCCCCATCCACTAAACCAATTGGGCTCAAATTTTAAGGAGACTAAGGAAATCGAAAGCGACGCCCTGATACGAAATTTGGAGGTTCTATCTTCATTGGTTACGGAATTATACTAGTTTGGCCTAAATTAGATCAAAAAGTTCTAAGTTCCGAGCCCATTGTCCAATCCTCACCGTACGCAATCGCCGCAGTAGTTTCATTACCAGTAACCTAAAGTACAAATTTCATGAAGATATCGTCATTAGTTGTTGAGTTATCGTGATTTTTTATATATGTTCGTTAGCCCTGAAACCAATTAAAAGGTCCAGAATCCGAACCCTTGAGTTGATTTCGCTCTTTTACAGTCCGCGCTGTACTTATAGTACTTGTAAACCCTTGTACACAGCTTGAACGTTCTATCTTAATTTTAAGTTACTATTTTCAGTAATTTCGATTATAAGCTTTTAAAACTTGGGAGGTCTAAGAGGGTTACTAAACCACCACTCCAATTGATCCCAAATTAGGGAGACACGCAAGAGATAGTAAAGAACACCCTTGTGCCAAATTTGAAGCTTCTAAATTTTATTGAAGTTGCCATCTTTATTAATTTTAAAGATATGCTTTAAGGTCTTCGGAAATGTGTGGCTGGTCCCCGACCCACTGCTCCAATGGGGCCCAAAATTTCCAAGACACTTAGGAAATAGGAAGGGACACCCTGATACCAAATTTGGAGGTTCTATCTTCATTGGTTTCGGAGTTATGCTCGTTTGGCCTAAATTCAATCAAAAAGTTCTAGGTTCCGAACCCATGGTCCAATCCCGAACTATTACTAGTTAATTATTACTAGTTACCTATAGCACAAATTTGTTGAAGATAGCATCATTAGTTGTTGAGTTATCGTGATTTTTTATATATGTTCGTTAGCCCTTCGATCGATTAAAAGGTCCAGAATTCGAACTTATGGGCCGATTTCGCCCATATGCAATCCCCGCCGTACTTTCAGTCCTAGTAACCTACAGTTAAAATTTCATCAAGATAGCTCCATTCTTTTTTGAGTTATCGTACCTACGGACGGACGGACATTGTTATATCGACTCAGGAGGTCACGCTGATCACAAATATATATACTTTTCCATATGTAGCTCGCTTCCTTTAGGTGGGTACAAACACCATACCAAAGTTAATATACCCCTTTACCTATTCTATAAAAGACACTATTACTCAAAAACTAAGGACGCTATTTTGATGAAATTTAAACTCTACGTTACTAGTAATGAAATTAGCACGGGGATTACTTATGGTCGAGATCGGATCGGTTTGGATTTTAGAAGCTTTTGATCGAATTAAGGCCAAACGAGCGTAATTCCCAAGACCTTAAAGCATATATTCGAAATTAATAAAGATAATAACTTGAAATAAATATAGAAGTTTTAAATTTGGTATAACGGTGTTTTTTCCTACTTCCTTTGTGTCCCTTTATTTAAAAACTTTAAATATGATACAAGAGGGTTCTTTCCTATTTCCGTTCTTATTCAATACTTTTATATTTTTAAAAGACTAACAATTTTACTGTAAAACATAATATTATGTATTATATTTTATAAATTAAAAAGAAAATATTTTTTTAATAAACTATTAAATTTTTTTTTTTTAATTTTTATTATATCATATATTTGATTGAATTATTATCTTTAAATCTGTAAATTAAATCTAAACAGAATTTTTTAAATAAGAAGAATTAAAATATTACAAATTGAATTATGTGTAATATTTAAAAATAAGTAAATTAGGAGAATAAAATTAAAAATTATTTAAAATTTAATCTTCTATCCTATTTTCCTTCCAACTCCTTAGTCCCATAGTCAAGCTTACATATCTATTTTTTAGTTATGTGTATAAAGGAATTCGTTTTCCCAGAGTTTGACTAGCGTGTAAAAAAAAAAAAAATAAAAAAAATAATTAATCAATATGTAATTTTGTAATTGCATTTTATGAACAATTTTATTTCAAGTTTTTTTGTTTTTTAATATTTTCAAATAGATAAATTTGTAAGAACCGACTGACTGTTTCTTTACTTGTTTTTATATATTTTTGTTTTTCATTAATTTAAAAACACACAAATTACATTTATAAATAAAGTTTTATGATAAGTTTTTTACGTACTAGTTTTTGTATTCTATCGGTCTGTATTTGTATCTACAAATTTACGTATTTTTGTTAAATATTTTTATATACATTATTAATTGGTTTAAAAATCAATGGTCTATGTATTAACCAATTTTTTCTACGACATTCAACTCTTATTACATTATATTAAAATACTATATGAAAATATATATCTGCATATTATATTATGAATTAAATTATTATATATATGTAAATATAATACTATATAAAAACCATTATTGATTACGATGCGTTAGACAATGATCCCTTCTGGAGTAGCCTAGAAGATTTCGTAAGTTTTGATGACTTGGTATTAAACCTAAACTCATTGATAACAAAGTGTACAAAAACTATGTAATTGAATGTAATCAAAAAATGAAAGGATAACATAGGATATTTTAAAGCTCATACAAATTTGGGGACTAATTTTTAAAGTACTCGAAAAAATATCCAAATGAAAGCCATGTGCAAAATTTAAACAAAGAGTATAAAATAAAAGTTAAAGCGAAATCTATTCAGGTTTAATAGTTAGAAATGTATGTACAGGTGGGATGTATGTACAGGTCATGTTGAATAGAAATACTGTAAACTTTGGAGGAATAAATCTACTTGAACATGATAATAAATTAATTTCAGATAAGGATGATATTAGAAACAATTAATAATTTTTTCACTAAAATTGTAAGCCATCTGAATATTCTTCTCTCCATAGGCCTTCGTTGCTTATTCTGCTAGGTCAGAATATTCTGCAGATTATGCGCAGACAGCGATAGTGAAGACCTGTATCTTCTGGACGATGTTGTTGGATATCATCCATGTTTCGCTTCCATACATTAGGACGTTCTTACGCAAGCATTGAAGATCCTTACTTTTGTTTTCTTGGAGATTTGGGTGCTCCTCCACACTGGGTACAACCGTCCGAATGATGCCCTTGCTTTGCTAAGTCTGTTGTTCACATCTGCCTCCGCACCACAATCAGTAGTCACTATGCTACCGAGATAGTTGAACTGGTTAACATATTCGACTGGTTGTGTTTTCAGCATGATGAATTGGTTGTTGGTGCTGCTGATTTGCATCGCCTTAGTTTTGCTGATGTTAATTTCAAGGCCTGCGTCAAGTGCTAGTCTTTCCAATTATACATTACATATATCCAGTTTATACATTATTATTATTTTTTTTTTTTATATATTACAAATCATGTTACAATTATAATTATATAAATCAGTGCTTAAAATTTATTCAAGTATATAATAAATGAAAACAATAAGTAAATGTATTTAAATTTAACTATCGTGACTAAAAAGAGAAATAATGTTGAATGCAAAATTATTCGTTTGTATTATAACCATGGAAAAATAGCTTTTTTGCACATTTTCAAAAAATTTTGTAAAAATATGCCTATATAGCTTTACTCTGTCCGTCCGTCCGTATGTTTAAAAAACTTTTACACCGTTTGAAATAGAGTAAAGAAATTTTAACCACGAGTAGATATTACAAAAAAAATATTTTCGTAGTCCCCCAAAGTTGGAAAAAGCCCTACTTTTAAATTTTTATACCAAGAGTTCTGTTAGGTTCACTTTCAATCTGATTTACCGTTTTCATAGCTGGTTTTATAAACTTTATAAATTTTTAAACTAAAATTTACAACTGTGCAAAAGTCAATTTTTGAAAATTTTTGGCTACACATATCTTCTAAACAGTTCAAGCTTGGGTTTTGAGCAAGAACAAATTACTATAAAGCAAGAACTACTAATGAACTACACTTATAAATTCATCATTTAAAAATGCCTCTATACCAGATGAATTAAAACTGAGCAAAACTATTCCAATTTATAAAAATTCTGGAGATGAAAACTAGGAAGAGTGTAGTAGAGTAGACTGTGTCAACTCTGGGATACCCGCATGACCATAACATATACATTATATCATCCGGTTAATTACTTTTGGCAAAATTTCAAACATTCAGCTTTATTAGGTGTAGAGTAATGCTCATATAAAAGAAGGAGTTGTATGGCAGCTACTCGAACCCTCTGCAGTAGACCAACCAAATTTTGTAGTAACTTTGGCCATTACACTAAACTATTTTTGTCAAAATTTCAGACACCCATCTTCATTTGGTGTAGTGTAATCCTCATATAAAAGAAGGAGTTGTATGGCAGCTACTCGAACCCTCTGCAGTAGACCAACCAAATTTTGCAGTAACTTTCGCCATTACACTAAACTTTTTTTTGCAAAATTTCAGACACCCACCTTCATTTGGTGTAGTGTAATCCTCATATAAAAGAAGGAGTTGTATGGCAGCTACTCGAACCCTCTGCCGTAGACCAACCAAATTTTGCAGTAACTTTGGCGATTATACTAAACTATTTTTGGCAAAATTTCAGACACGCAGCTTCCATAGGTATAGAGTAATGCTCATATAAAATTAGAAATTGTGTGGCAGGTACTCGAACCCGTGGACCAAAATAGCGATTCCGGTTTTTGCATAAAAACGAATTCGTGAAAATTTCATAATCCTACTCCTTTACTTTTTGAGTTATCGTGATGACGGACGAACATACATAGCTAAATCGATTTATTTTTCGATACTGATCCGATCTATACACTTGAGTCTATATCTACTCCCTCTCCTTCTCTGCATCACAAACGTAATGGCAAATTTATTATACCCTTTGACTATATAGTCATACGGGTATAATGAGGTAATAAATTACCGACTCATTGCAATATCTACTATAATTAGTAAGTTAATTAAAACATATGTTTGCAATCAACTAACTGAATATCTTACAAATAATAAACTATTATGTAACAATCAATATGGGTTTGTTAAATCGTTTAATACCAATACGGCATTATATGATTTTATGTCTAAAACTCAAACCGAAATCAGTAAAGGCAAAAAACTAGCAATGGTATTTTTTGATTTGGCAAAGGCATTTGATTCAGTTGACAGAAAGATACTTTTAACAAAATTATTTGAATGAGGAATTTTGGGTATTGAATACATTTGGTTTAAACATTATTTCCAAAACAGAAAATAATAATCTCAGTGTGACAATATATAAAACAGTCAGATTCAAACAGAATACGGCGTAATACAAGGTAGCTCTTTAGGTCCAATATTATTTTTATGTTACATTAGTAGCTTGTCTAAAGAAAACTTAAAAGTTACTATCTCTTTATATGCAGATGATTTAGCTATACTATATTCAGAATGAACTAATTAATGAAGATATGTTTACAATAAATAATTGGATGTCAGTTAAAAAGTTAACAGTCAATATTAACAAAACTAAATACTTGTTAGGAAATGATAGAAAGTCGAATATAACAGTACTTTATGATAATATAGAAATCGTAAGAGTAAAACATTATAAATATCTGGGAAGTTCACATACATAATATAAATAAGTAGTTCAAGTAGTTCACATACATAATATAAATAATAACAAAATAAAGTCAAATACTACTCTGCTGAAAAACAATGAGATACACAATTATAACACAAGAACAAATAACCAGCTGAGATTTGAGGTAGGTAGAAATTTACATGGACTTGATCCAATTTACAATACATCCATAAATATATACAATAATCTTCCACGAAATATAAAAGATAAGAATTCGATAATATTTAAAAAAGAATTAAATAAGTGATGAAAAAAACCAAGGGTGTTGAAAAACCACATTTTCAAAATTATATAGCGGTTTTTACTGAGTATTTGATCATTTATTTTTATAAAAATACATATAAAAACAAGTAAAGAAACAGTTAGTCGGTGCAACCGACTTAGAAAGACCCTAGGTGTTCAAATTTAATCAGATATCCATAAGTCATTTTAAAACCATAAAATCTGTTATTAGTTTGATCGTAAGCTAATCAAATTAACTTAATAATACTAAAATCATTTTCTAATTACTTTATCTATTCAAAAATATTACAAATTCTTACTAACTTATCTATTTAAAAATATTAAAAAACATAAAACTTGAAATAAATGAAAATATATTTATTTCAAATCAATTACAAAAGTGAAAAAATTTGAATTATTAAATTTTGTGATATAAAGCTAATCAAAGCCTAATATATTTAATAATTTAAATTTTTCAAAATTGCAATTATTTTAAACTGTTAGTTTAAGCTTATAAACGCAAAATATTCAATAAATGTATTTCTAAAATACAAATACAAATTTAGAACTTTTCATATAATTCATTTAAATATAAAAATAAAGTTTACATAAATGCATCAAGTACCTTTGAATATAGCCTAAGTATCGTACACAATGTCTTAATTATATATCACCTACGGTAATAATTCAATAAAATATATTATATAATACAATTTAAAAAAAAAGGAATTTAATTGTTTATTAAAAAAATATTTTGTTTTTAATTTAAAAAAATATTATACAAAATATGTTTTATGGTAAAATTCTTAGCCTTTTCAAAATATAAAAGTGTTAAATAATAAACGGAAATACGAAAGAACCCTCGTGTATCAGATTTAAAGTTTCTATGTTCACACGGGAAATAGGAAATATATTCTTTGGTTTTGGCTTCAAATCGATCAAAAAATTTCGTCAAAATAGCAGCATTATTTTTTGAGTTATACTGTTTTTAAAATATATGTTTGTTAGCCCTTGAACTTTTCAAAGGTTCCAGAACCCGAAACCATGGTACGATTTGTCCATATGCAGTCCCCGTCATACTTTCAATACTAGTTAACCCTTGTACACAATTGGAACTTTATTATCCTAATTTCATTCCTATCTTAATTTTAAGTTACTATTTTTATTAATTTCGATAATAATCCCATGTGCCAAATTTGAAGCTTCTACATTTGTTTGAAGTTACTATCTTTATTAATTTCGAAAATATATTTTAATGTCTTCAGAACCAAATTTCAAGGACACTAAGGAAATAGAAAGAGATACCCTATGATGCCAAATTTGGAGGTACTATTTTCATTGGCTTTTATGGAATTGTGAATTATGCTCGTTTGGCCTGAATTCGATCAAAAAGTTCTAAGTTCCGAACCCATAGTCCAATGTCGACCGTACGAAATCCTCGCCGCAAGTTCATTACTAGTAACCTACAGCACAAATTTGATGAAGATAGCGTCATTAGTTGTTGAGTTATCGTGAATTTTTATATATGTTCGTTAGCCCTTCGATCGATTAAAAGGTCCAGAATCCGAACCCATGGGCCGATTTCGCCAATATGCAAGCCCCTTCGTACTTTCAGTCCTAGTAACCTACAGTTAAAATTTCATCGAGATAGCTCCATTGTTTTTTGAGTAATCGTGCTTACGGCCGGAGGGACGGACGGACATGGCTATATCAACTCAGGGAGTCATGCTGATGACAAATATATATACTTTTCCATATCTAGCTCGCTTCCTTTAGGTGGTTACAAACACCATACCAAAGTTAATATACCCCTTTACCTATTCTATAGGTAAACTTATGATAGATCTGCCGATCCCTCTTCTGTCCCTACCCTTTAATTTTTTAAGTTTTAAATAATCAATTGTGAACTCCACGAAGTTTTGGAATTTCACCCCTAATTCTATTATCTAAGCAAAAATATTTAAAACTAAGAGAAAATTTCTTCAATTTAAAAAACCCCTTTCAAATTTAAGAAAAACCTTTGACATATATTAAAATATAATGCTAATCTTTAAATTTTGTATATTTGTAAAAAAAAATTTGAACAGGTATTCAAGTTACAGGTGTTTGAAAATAGCAAAATTTCGATTTTCGAGCCCTTAGAGCTCCTAAACAGGGGGCGTGACAAAAACATTTTTTTTACCGACTCCAACTAATTTCGAAGGACCTAACTTCCTGGGACCCTAGGTTGAACTGTTTAGAAGATATGTTCAAAACTCAATTTGTGAAAAATTTTTGGCTACACTTTTTTGGTTAACTTTTTATCTGACATCCAATTATGTATTGTAAACATATCTTCATTAATTAGTTCATTCAAAGCTTTTATATTATCTGCTGAATATAGTATAGGTATATCATCCGCATGCAAAGACTATCTATGGAAAGAAGAACTGTCACATTTTCAGCAATTTACTTTTATACTGAAACACTTTTAAATGCAAAAGATTTACCATCAATTTTTGGTTAGTGAAAATTTTCAACATTTTAAGCTTAAAAGTTTTCAAACATTGAAAGAACTGTTTCTTATACCAGCAATTTACTTTTATGTTAACACAGTAACAAATTCCAAAGATCTACCTTCAATTTTTTATTTTCTTCATTTTAGGGGGCTAGTACTACTTTAATAAAAGTATACATATATTGAAAAAAATATTTTTTGTTTATTTTATTTTTTTTATTATAGATTTATAGTATTCATTGCTGAGATTCTTTAAATGTTTTTTATGCCAATAATTTTTTATATTAATTAAATGTATACACTCCTTGTCAATCCACGGCTTGCTATACTTTTTACAAATTTTGAAATTTTTTTCAAATGCTGCTAATTTAATGTATTTATGTAAAACATCTACTAATTTTTACAAATATCACTGGTAACTCTGTTTGATATGTCAAAGTTGTGATTTGACATTTTTTCTTTTAATAATTTGAAGTTTGTTGTTGTTTTTTTGTATTGTTTATTATTTATGTTTTCTTTTTTATTGTTTGTTGCATAATCTGATTCGATTAAAATTGCTTTGTGATCTGTAATTTTCAAATCAACATAAGTTAAAAAAATATTATTATAAATTTTATTTTTCAGAATTCGGTCAATGCACGATCCTGATATTGTTCTTGTGACGAAGTCATCACATAAGTAAAAACCATTACTTTCAACAATATTGAGATAATCAAAAACATTTTTATGATGTTTAGTATTTAAATTAAAATCACCAACAATTAAACAATTTGTGTTACCAGCATCATGTAGTAGGTTGTCAAGTAGAGTGAAGAAGGAGCACACATCAGAAGCATTTGCAGATGGAGGTCTATAAATTGGGATTAAGTTAATTTTATTTTATTTATTTGTAATATTTAATGAAATTATACTGTTTTTTTTATCACAAAAAGTTTTTGATGGAGTGTAATTAATTGAAGTGCGAATAAATAATCCAACTCCTCCATCTCGCCTATTAGTACGGCATGAAAATATTTTATTGTAATTATTTAAATTTACATAATCAATGACTTCGTCTGCAATTCAAGTTTCAGTGAAAACTAAGACATGTATTGTGAATTCAAAATTATCTAAAATTTGTGCTATCTCATCTATTTTATATTTGGAACTACGAATGTTCATATAAATACGAATACTTTGAAATTTTTGTGTATTATTTACATGGGAGCATATTGGCAAAGTTAATAAATTTAGCAAATTATTGATCAACATATGTGTGTTGCGTTACCTCCAGATCTTTTTCAGATAATACTCTAATAATTTTAGAGTTATCTTTTTCCCTAATAAAAACTTTACCAATTTTCACCCATGCAAATTTAATAATTTTTTGTCTCTTTAGGACACGTGCCTTTTTATATAAAAGACTAAAGTAAGAAGTAAGTTTTTCGTTAATAAATATTATAGAACGTTTTTTGTTGGTTGATTCTGAAATCAGCTTTTGCAATACGTACATGTTTTAGGTTAACAGGTTCAATTTCCACTCCAACTTCATTTGAGACCTTAGCAACAGCATTAGTTTTATCCTCTTCATTTATATTATTTATGTTCGTAATTTCAATATATTTGTTGTATTTTTGTTGTTTCATAATTTCAATTTGTATACGATTTTGAATTATATTCTCACTTAGTATTGTATTTTCGTTTTTTAATATTGTGATTTCGTTTTTAAGGTGAATTTTATTCTCGATTGTTGATTCCAAAACTTCCTTAAATTGTTTGATATTACCTTACGGTTTATTTAAGGTTATGTCAGTATTAGATTGCCAAGCTAGGATTTCATCTAATTTCTGTGTAATATTTGTTTCAGAAGGAAAATTTGAAGCTTCTGTATTGTTATTCGGTTTACTAGAATTTGCTTTGTTGAAGATTAAAGAATTATTAGCACCAGTTGATTTCCTTTTGTTGCGCTTTTCTTTACATGCAATGCAAAACCAGAAATTATCTTGATTTTGATGATGTTCCAAGTAATCTCCAATATCCATTCCAGAGCATGACATATGGAACCATTTTTTACATTCCTCATCACATTGAATTGGTTTATCATTTTTAAAATTAATATTTTTATTGCTCTGATAACAATTTATTTTTATCATTTTCTTTGACATTTTCGAATTTCGTTAGCTTAATCAGGTACAACTTTATTCTAAATAGAAAAATAAATATACACACCTACAACCCAAGGAAAAAGTCTAACTTATATTTATCACTTTTTAAAACAGATAAAGAAAAACACAGTTGTTTATATAATTGCTTAAAGCAATACAATGAGCTACCATCCTCGATAAAAGTCTTAAATATACATAGAAATTATAAAAGTAATTACTACAATTCTAATTTAAAAGGTACATGATAAAACTACTAACCAGTTCTTGATAAGGTTATAGTAGTTGCATAAAATGATATTATTGATTTTAGTACTAACCTGCAGTTTAAACTAGATTTAATTTTACTAATATGATTTACTGACATACTTGACAAAAACTAGAGAAACAGAAAACAAAAAAGATAAAAACTTGAAAAACTAAAAACAAAAATTATTAAGATATTTTAAGATTAGGTACATACTTGTTTGCACTTGTATAGTTTTTTTTTAAATTATTAGACCACAAAGCGTTTAGCGGTAAGGTCAAGTACTTTATATAATCTTTATGCTTTTTAAATGGAATTAAGTTTATATTAAACTAGCAGATTTACCCGGCGTAGCCCGGGAGCGTGCAAATTGTAAAAAAGCAAGTTTCGGCCAATTTTTGAAAGGACTGCTTTGGTTGAAAAGAAAGCTTCAAAAAAATATTTGTGAAGTTCTTTTAACCCATTACTTTGCTAAAAATTAGGCTTTTATATTTAAAATGGTGTTGCAAAATAAAATTCATTTAATCGTCTAAGCAAATAAAACTTATAGAAAACTTCATGGCGTCGTCGTGGAAAATGGGTTAATCGAACTTAACTAAAATTTTTCTTTTGGACTGCAAAATCAACGTGTAAAATTGGACACAAATCGGAAACAGAAAATTTTTTGGAAGCCCGCCGGCCGAAATGAGTTAATATATTCCAATCAACTTTATACAACTAATTCCGTTAGCTAACAGGCACATTTGTGCAAAATTTCAAGTCAATCGGTCAAACCGTTCTGGCTCGACATCTAAAATATTGAAAAGCTTCATTGCGCCCTCGTTCCTTAACGTGTTAACCGAACTCAAGAAAAATTTTTGTCAGCCTCGTTTTTCGACTGCAAAATCACCCTATAAAATTGGACACAAATCGGACACAACATTTTTTTTGGAAGGCCGCCAGGCCGAAACAGGTTGATATATTCCAACCAACTTTATACGACTACTTCCGCTAGCTTAGATGAAAATTTATGCAAAATTTCAAGTCAATCGGTCAAACTGTTTCGGCTCGACATCAAAAATATTGAAAAAGCTTTATTGCGCCCTCGTGCCCAAACGGGTTAACCGAACTTAAAAAAAAATTGTGTTAGCCACTCTTTTCGACTGCAAAACTACCCCGTAAAATTGGACACTCGACATTTACTCGACATAAAAAAAACGAAAAAGCTTAAAACGGCTTTTCAGCTTATATTTGGTTTAGTACTTACCTGAAAATTAAACTACTCTCTTCCTCGTTTTTTTATGATTTTATGAGAGAAATCTAGGCTTCTCTTTTGGAAAAACTGTTTTAAAATACTACTTTTTAAAATCTATGAAATCTATTTTTAAAAAACAACAACTGTAAAGTAGATAAAAAACAAAGACTTACGAAAAAATGCGGAGAAGGAAAATGTTATGTTATTTAATTTTAAAGATATTTTTATTCGGATTCTTTATTAGCTTTATTTTTATTATTATTAATATTATCTCATTTAGAAAAAAAATAGTCTTATTAATTAAGCGAGCTTTTGGAATAAAGGTTAACTTGCGTTCATACCAAAAATTTTAAAATTTCATTGAATATTTGTTCAAAACGCGCAAACAGGTCAAAACCAAATTAATCCTGTGGGTTTTAATTGAAATGCTAGTACAAAATTTTCAATAAAACTTTTTTAATCGTTAAAGCAAATAAAATATTTAGAAAAATTCATGGCGTCGTCGTGATTGAACTTAACTAAAACTTTTTGCAGCCTCTCTTTTGGACTACAAAGTCACCCTGTAAAAATGGGCATTAAAAATTTATACAACTAATTCTGGTTGGTAAGTGGAACATTTGGGCAAAATTTCAAGTCAATCGGTCAAACCGTTTTGATTCGACATCAAAAAAACGAAAAAGCTTAAAACGGCTCTAGAGCCGAAACCTGTTGACTTATAAAAATATGAAATAGTCTATGTCACCCCCGGGCTCTCAGAATAATTCTTTTAAAATTGTGTGACAACCAGACCAGTGGTTTTCACGTGAATCCTGAACAAACAAAAAAACAAACAAACAAATTTTCTCTTTTATTTATTTGACTAGCAGATTAAGCCGGCGTTGCCCGGGAGCGTGCGAAATTGTAAAAAAACAATTTTTTGAAGTACTACTTAGGTTAAAAAGAAATCCTCAAAAAAATATTTGTGGAGTTCCGTTAAGGTTTTTTCGTTATCTAATATATAAAGAAGAAAATTTGTTTGTTTATTTGTTTGTTTGTTTATTTGTTTGTTTGTTTGTTTGTTTGTTTGTCCAGGATTCACGTGAAAACCACTGGTCCGATTGACACCAAATTTTAGAGGAATAATTTTGGGAGTCCGGGGGGTGACATAGGCTATGTCGCATTTTTATAAGTCAGCAGGTTGCGGCTCCAGAGCCGTTTTAAGCTTTTTCGTTTTTTAGATGTCGAGTCGAAACGGTTTGACCGATTCACTTGAAATTTTGCACGAATGTTCTTCTTATTAAACGGAATTAATGGTATAAAGTTGGTTGGAATAAATTAACCCCTTTCGGCCCGGCGGGCTTCCAAAAAATTTTGTGTTTCCGATTTGTGTCCAATTTTACAGGGTGGTTTTGCAGTCAAAAAGAGAGGCTGGCACAAATTTTTGTTGGGTTCGGTTAACCCGTTTGGGCACGAGGGCGCAATGAAGCTTTTTCAATGTTTTTGATGTCGAGCCGAAACAGTTTGACCGATTGACTTGAAATTTTGCACAAATCTTCCTCTTAGCAAACGGAATTAGTTGTATAAAGATGGTTCGAAAATATTAACCCATTTCGGTCCGGCGGGCTTCCAAAAAATTATTTGTTTCCGATTTGTGTCCAATTTTACAGGGTGGTTTTGCAGTCGAAAAGAAAGGCTGGCACAAATTTTTGTTGGGTTTGGTTAACCCGTTTGGGCACGATAGCCCAATGAAGCCTTTTCAATGTTTTTGATGTCGAGTCAAAACGGTTTGACTGATTGACTTGAAATTTTGTACAAATGTTCCTCTTAGCAACCGCAATTAGTTGTATAAATTTGGTTGGAATAATTTAACCCATTTCGACGTGGCGGGCTTCCAAAAAATTTTGTATTTCCGATTTGTGTCCAATTTTACAAGGTGGTTTCGCAGTCGACAATAGAGTCTGGCACAAATTTTTGTTGAGTTCGGTTAACCCGTTTGGGCACGAGGGCGCAAAAAAGCTTTTTCAATGTTTTTAATTTCGAGTCAAAACCGTTTGATAAATTGACTTGTAATTTTGCACAAATGTTCCTCTTAGCAACCGCAATTAGTTGTATAAATTTGGTTGGAATAATTTAACCCATTTCGGCCTGGCGGACTTTCAAAAAATTTTGTGTTTTCGATTTGTGTCCAATTTTACAGGTTGATTTTGCAGTCTAAAGAGAGGCTGCAAAAAGTTTTAGTTAATTCGATTAACCCGTTTTCCACGACGACGCCATGAAGTTTTCTATAAATTTTATTTTCTTATACGATTAAAAGTATTTTATTGAAAATTTTGTACCAACATTTTAATTAAAACCCACATGGTTAATTTGGTTTTGACCTGTTTGTGTGTTTTGAACAAAGATTCAATGAAATTTTCAGTTTTCTTCAAATGAAATCTAAAAATCAAAAAATTCAATTTCTTATGTATAATGCTTAAAAACATAGTATTTTAAAACAGTTTTTCCAAAAAATAAGCCTACATTTCTCTCATCAAATCATAAAAAAACGAGGAAGAGCGTATTACAACTTTCAGGTGAGTACTAAACAAAATACAGGTTGAAAAGCAAATTTTTAAATCTTTTCTAAACCATCGACTATATTTTATTCAAACGTTGGCAATTCAAGATAACTACTATTGACATAGTATAATGACATAATGGCAAACTTAGTATCCCCATTTGACCAATAGTCATTTTAATTCAGTTAACATTATTCGCCGGGAACCTAACATCCTCAACTCTATCGTCAAGGAGCACCAAATTCTCAAGAAGCACCATGTATAGAAAAATTAGAGATAATCGTTCAAACTGTTTTTTAAAGTTTTTGTTTCGCAATCGGTTAAAAGAACTCGACAAAACATTTTTTTAAGCATTCCCCTAATTCAAAGAAGTTACTTACAAAATTTTTTTTGAACAATCGTCGGGTCGACAGGGGTTAACAATTTCCAAGTCTGTTAGTAAATTGAACTTCATTTTCAAAGAAGAACACATATACAAAATTTGAAGTTAATCGGTTAAATAATTTCTAATATATATAACAAAGCAACGAAAAAACCTATAAAAAGCTATTGGGCCACGATGGGTTAACGGAACTCTACAAATATTTTTGTGGCTTCATTTATAAGCAAAGTAGTATTTCAAAAAATTGGCTGAAGCTTGCGTTTTTACAATTTGCAAGCTTCCGGGCAACGCCGGGTAAATCTGCTAGTCTAATATATAAAGAAGAAAATTTGTTTGTTTATTTGTTTGTTTGTTTGTTTGTCCAGGATTCACGTGAAAACCACTGGTCCGATTGACACCAAATTTTAGAGGAATAATTTTGGGAGTCCGGGCGGTGACATAGGCTATGCCGCATTTTTATAAGTCAGCAGGTTGCGGCTCCAGAGCCGTTTTAAGCTTTTTCGTTTTTTTGATGTCGAGTCGAAACGGTTTGACCGATTCACTTGAAATTTTGCACGAATGTTCTTCTTATTACACGGAATTAATGGTATAGAACTGGTTGGAATAAATTAACCCCTTTCGGCCCGGCGGGCTTCCAAAAAATTTTGTGTTTCCGATTTGTGTCCAATTTTACAGGGTGGTTTTGCAGTCAAAAAGAGAGGCTGACACAAATTTTTGTTGGGTTGGGTTAACCCGTTTGGGCACGAGGGCGCAATGAAGCTTTTTCAATGTTTTTGATGTCGAGCCGAAACAGTTTGACCGATTGACTTGAAATTTTGCACAAATGTTCCTCTTAGCAACCGCAATTAGTTGCATAAATTTGGTTGGAATAATTTAACCCATTTCGGCCTGGCGGGCTTCCAAAAAATTTTGTGTTTCCGATTTGTGTCCAATTTTACAAGGTGGTTTCGCAGTCGAAAATAAAGTTGGGACAAATTTTTGTTGAGTTCGGTTAACCCGTTTGGGCACGAGAGTGCAAAGAAGCTTTATCAATGTTTTTGATGTCGAGTCAAAACTGTTTGACCGATTGACTTGAAATTTTGCACAAATGTTCCTCTTAGCAACCGCATTTAGTTGTATAAATTTGGTTGGAATAACTTAACCCATTTCGGCCTGGCGGACTTTCGAAAAATTTTGTGTTTTCGATTTGTGTCCAATTTTACAGGTTGATTTTGTAGTCTAAAGAGAGGCTGCAAAAAGTTTTAGTTAAGTTCGATTAACCCATTTTCCACGACGATGATATGAAGTTTTCTATATATTTTATTTTCTTATACGATTAAAAGTATTTTATTGAAAATTTTGTACCAGCATTTTAATTAAAACCCACAGGGTTAATTTGGTTTTGACCTGTTTGTGCGTTTTGAACAAAGATTCAATGAAATTTTCAGTTTTCTGCAAATGAAATTTAAAAATCAAAAAATTCAATTTGTTATATATAATGCTTAAATACATAGTATTTTAAAACAGTTTTTCCAAAAAATAAGCCTACATTTCTCTCATAAAATCATAAAAAAACGAGGAAGAGCGTATTACAACTTTCAGGTGAGTACTAAACAAAATATAAGTTGAAAAGCGAATTTTTAAACCTTTTCTAAACCATCGACTATATTTTATTCAAGCGTTGGAAATTCAAGAAAATCCCCTTTTGACCTATAGTCATTTTAATTCAGTTAACGTTGTTCACCGGAAACCTACCATCCTCAACTATATCGTCAAGGAGCACCAAATTGTCAAGAAGCAGCATGTATAGAAAATTTACAGATAATCGTTCAAATTGTTTTGCAAACTGTTTTTTAAAGTTTTTGTTTCGCAATCGATTAAAAGAACTCGACAAACCTTTTTTTTAAGTATTCCCCTAATTCAAAGAAGTTGTACCTACTTTTAAAAATTGGACGTAATTTACTTACAAATTTTTTTTTGAACAATCGTCGGCAGGGGTTAACAACTTTCAAGTCTGTTAGTAAATTGAACTTCATTTTCAAAGAAGAACACATATACGAAATTTGAAGTTAATCTGTTAAATCATTTCTAATATATAGCAAAGCAACGAAAAAACCTATAAAAAGCTGTTGGGCCACGATGGGTTAACGGAACTTCACAAATATTTTTTTGTGGCATTTATAGGCAAAGCAGTATCTCAAAAAATTGGCTGAAACTTGCTTTTTTACAATTTTCAAGCTTCCGGGCAACGCCGGGTAAATCTGCTAGTCGAATATATAAAGAAGAAAATTTGTTTGTTTGTTTGTTTGTCCAGGATTCACGTGAAAACCACTGGTCCGATTGTCACAAAATTTTAAAGGAATAATTCTGGGAGCCCGGGGGGTGACATAGGCTATGTCGCATTTTTATAAGTCAACAGGTTGCGGCTCCAGAGCCGTTTTAAGCTTTTTCGTTTTTTTGATGTCGAGTCGAAACGGTTTGACCGATTAATTTGAAATTTTGCAAGCATGTTCTTCTTATTAAACGGAATTAATGGTATAAAGTTGGTTGGAATAAATTAACCCCTTTCGGACCGACGGGCTTCCAAAAAATTTTGTGTTTCCGATTTGTGTCCAATTTTACAGGGTGGTTTTGCAGTCGACAATAGAGTCTGGCACAAATTTTTGTTGAGTTCGGTTAACCCGTTTGGGCACGAGGGCGCAAAGAAGCTTTTTCAATGTTTTTGATTTCGAGTAAAAACCGTTTGACAAATTGACTTGAAATTTTGCACAAATGTTCCTCTTAGCAACCGAAATTAGTTGTATAAATTTGGTTGGAATAATTTAACCCATTTAGCCTGGCGGACTTTCAAAAATTTTTGTGTTTTCGATTTGTGTCCAATTGTACAGGTTGATTTTGCAGTCTAAAGAGGGGGCTGCTAAAAGTTTTAGTTAAGTTCGATTAACCCGTTTTCCACGACGACGCCATGAAGTTTTCTATAAGTTTTATTTTCTTATACGATTAAAAGTATTTTATTGAAAATTTTGTACGAACATTTTAATTAAAACCCACATGGTTAATTTGGTTTTGACCTGTTTGTGCGTTTTGAACAAAGATTTAATGAAATTATCAGTTTTCTTCAAATGAAATCTAAAAATCAAAAAATTCAATTTCTTATTATAATGCTTAAAAACATAGTATTTTAAAACAGTTTTTCCAAAAAATAAGCCTACATTTCTCTCATAAAATCAGAAAAAAACGAGGAAGAGCGTTTTACAACTTTCAGGACTAAACAAAATATAAGTTGAAAAGTAAATTTTTAAACCTTTTCTAAACCATCGACTATATTTTATTCAAACGTTGGCAATTCAAGAAAATCCTCTTTTGACCTATAGTCATTTTAATTCAGTTAACATTATTCACCGGAAACCTACCATCCTCAAGTATAGCGTCAAGGAGCACCAAATTGTCAAGAAGCACCATGTACAGAAAAATTAGAGATAATCGTTCAAATTGGTTTGCAAACTGTTTTTTAAAGTTTTTGTTTCGCAATCGATTAAAAGGACTCGACAAACCTTTTTTTTAAGTATTCCCCTAACTCAAAGAAGTTGTACCTACTTTAAAAAATTGGACGTAATTTACTTACAAATTTTTTTTTGAACAATCGTCGGGTCGGCAGGAGTTAACAACTTTCAAGTCTGTTAGTAAATTGAACTTCATTTTCAAAGAAGAACACATATACGAAATTTGAAGTTAATCTGTTAAATCATTTCTAATATATAGCAAAGCAACGTAAAAACCTATAAAAAGCTGTTGTGCCACGATGGATTAACGGATCTCCACAAATATTTTTTTGTGGCATTTATAGGCAAAGTAGTATTTCAAAAAATTGGCTGAAACTTGCTTTTTTGCAATTTGCAAGCTTCCGGGCAACGCCGGGTAAATTTGCTAGTTTTGCTATAAATTAGAAATGGTTTAACCGACTGACTTCAAATTTTGTATATTGATTCCTCTTTGAGAATAGAGTTCACTATATTAACAGACTTGGAATTTGTTAACCCATACCGATCCGACGATTGTTCAAAAAAAAAATTTGTAAGTAAATTATGTCCAATTTTTGAAAGTTGGTAAAACTTCTTTGAATTCTGAATGCTTCTTCACAATTTGGTGCTTCTTTATGATAGAGTTGAGGATGGTGGGTTTCCGGCGAATAATGTAAACTGAATTTTTATTTTTATTATTATTTAATAATTATTAAAAGTTTCAAGTGAAATTTGATAATTCGTTGAAAAATTGTAGGAATAATTCTAAAAAAAGCGTTTTAAAAAAATTTCTTTATTACATTTTAAAATTAACATGTACGCCATCTGTAATTTTTTGTGTTAACTTTTCATTAACATGAACTTAAATTAAAACTCCATTGAGTGGCGGGGTAACGTGCGCCGGTAATAACTTGTTAACATATAAGTATTATTATACCCATTTGACTACAGGTCAAAAGGGTATACCAAATTTGCCATTATGTCATTATATTATGTCAATAGTAGTTTTCTTGAATTGCTAATGTTTGAATAAAATATAATCGATGGTTTAAAAAAGTTTTAAAAATCTACTGTTCAACTTATATTTTGTTTAGTACTCACCTGAAAGTTGTACTACGCTCTTCCCCGTTTTTTTATGATTTTATGAGAGAAATGTAGACTTCGTTTTTGGAAAAACTGTTTTAAAATACTATGTATTTAAGCATTATATATACGAAATTTTCTGATTTTAAGATTTCATTTGAAGCAAACTGCAATTTCACACTGAAATCTATTTTTAAAAAATCACAACTGCAAAGTAGATAAAAGACAAAGACCTACGAAAAAATGTGGTGAAGGAAAATGCTATGTTATTTAATTTTAAAGATATTTTTATTCGGATTAGCTTTATTTTTATTATTATTAATATTATCTCATTTAGAAAAAAAATAGTCTTATTAATTAAGTGAGCTTTTGGAATAAAGGTTAACTTGCGTTCATACCAAAAATTTTAAAATTTCATTGAATCTTTGTTCAAAACGCGCAAACAGGTCAAAACCAAATTAATCCTATGGGTTTTAATTGAAATGCTAGTACAAAATTTTCAATAAAATTCTTTTAATCGTTAAAGCAAATAAAATATTTAGAAAAATTCATGGCGTCGTCGTGATTGAACTTAACTAAAACTTTTTGCAGCCTCTCTTTTGGACTACAAAGTCACCCTGTAAAAATGGGCATTAAAAATTTATACAACTAATTCCGGTTGGTAAGAGGAAAATTTGGGCAAAATTTCAAGTCAATCGGTCAAACCGTTTTGATTCGACATCAAAAAAACGAAATAGCTTAAAACGGCTCTAGAGCCGAAACCTGTTGACTTATAAAAATATGAAATAGTCTATGTCACCCCGGGCTCTCAGAATAATTCTTTTAAAATTTTGTGACAATCAGACCAGTGGTTTTCACGTGAATCCTGAACAAACAAAAAAACAAACAAACAAATTTTCTCTTTTATATATTTGACCAGCAGATTTAGCCGGCGTTGTTCGGGAGCGTGCGAAATTGTAAAAAAGAAATTTTTCGAAATACTGCATTGGTTGAAGAGAAAGCCTCAAACAAATATTTGTGGAGTTCCGTTAACCCATTGCAACTGTTGGTTTTTAAAGAATTTGCTATAAATTAGATATGATTTAACCGATTGACTTCAAATTTTGTATATGTGTTCCTCTTTCAGAACGGAGTTTACTCTATTAACAGACTTGAACTTTGTTAACCCTTGCCGCCAGACAATTTTCCAAAAAAAAATTTTGGAAGGATATTACTTCCAATTTTACGAAATATTAATTGGTCAATGTCTCATAAAAAAGCTTTGTTGAGTTCGTTAGCGAGTTGCGGCACAGCAGCTTTTTACAGATTTTTTCGTTACTTTACTCTTAAGCAGAAACGGTTTGACAAATTTCATTCCTACGATTGGTGAAAAAAAAAAAATTTATAAGTAAATTACAAAAATCTTTTAACCGATTGCGAAACAGAAACTTAAAAAAACAGTTTGCAAAACAGTTTGAACGATTATCTCTAATTTTTCTAGATGTGGTGCTTCTTGACAAATTAGTGCTCCTTGACGATAGAGGATGGTGGGTTTCCGGCGAATAATCTTAACTGAATAAAAAATTTTTTTTATTATTATTTAATAATTATGAAAAGTTTCAAGTGAAATTTAATAAATTTGTTGAAAAATTGCTAAAATAATCCTAAAAAAATCGTTTTAAAAAAATTTCTTTCTTACATTTTAAAATTAACATGTACACCATGTGTAATTTTTGTGTTATACTTTTATTAACAGCAACTTAAATTAAAACTCCATTGATAGGCGGGCAACGTGCACAGGGTAATAGCCAGTTTACATATAATACTATAGGTCAAAGGAGTATACTAAATTTTCCCTTATCTCAATTTTCTATGTCAATAGTAGTTTAATTAAATTGCCAACGTTTGAGTAAAATATAGGCGATAGTTTAGAAAAGGTCAAAAAATCTGCTTTTCAACTTATATTTGGTTTTGTACTCACCTGAAAGTTCTACTACGCTCTTCCCCGTTTTCTTAAGATTTTATGAGAGAAGTGTAGGCTACTTTTTTGGAAAAACTGTTTTAAAATACTATGCATTTAAGCATAATATATACGAAAAGGATTTTTTTGATTTTTAGATTTCATTTGAAGAAAACTACAATTTCACACTGAAATCTATTTTTAAAAAACAACAACTGCAAAGTAGATAAAATGTAAAATATTTTTTACATTTAAAGATATTATTATTCGGATTCTTTATTAGCTTTATTTTTATTATTATTAATATTATCTCATTTAGTTTTTGCACTATTTGAGACTAGTTAAGGAGAGCAAAAAAATTAGTCTTATTAATTAATTTAGCTTTTGGAATAAAGCTTAACTTGTGTTAATACCAAAAATTTTAAAATTTCATTGAATCTTTGTGCAAAACGCGTAAACAGGTCAAAACCAAATTAACCCTGTGGGTTTTTATAATTAAAATGCTGACACAAAACTTTCAATAAAATTTTTTTAATCGTTTAGCAAATAAAATTTATAAAAAACTTCATGGCATCGTCGTGATTGAACTTAACTAAAACTTTTTGCAGCCTCTCTTTTGGACTACAAAATCACCCTGTAAAAATGGGCACAAATCGGAAACACAATATTTTTTGGAAGCCCACCAGACCGAAATGGGTTAATTTGTTCCAACCAAATTTATACAACTAATTCCGGTTGGTAGGAGGAACATATGGGCAAAATTTCAAGTCAATCGGTCAAACCGTTTTGACTCGACATCAAAAAAACGAAAAAGCTTAAAACGGCTCTAGAGCCGAAACCTGTTGACTTATAAAAATATGAAATAGCCTATGTCACCCCCGGGCTCTCAGAATAATTCTTTTAAAATTGTGTGACAACCAGACCAGTGGTTTTCACGTGAATCCTGAACAAACAAAAAAACAAACAAACAAATTTTCTCTTTTATATATTTGATTAGCAGATTAAGCCGGCGTTGCCCGGGAGCGTGCGAAATTGTAAAAAAGAAATTTTTTGAAGTACTACTTTGGTTAAAAAGAAATCCTCAAAAAAATATTTGTGAAGTTCCGTTAAGGTTTTTTCGTTATTTTGCTATAAATTAGAAATGGACTTCAAACTTTGTATATTGGTTCCTCTTTGAGAATGGAGTTCACTCTATTAACAGACTTGGAATTTGTTAACCCATACCGATCCGACGATTGTTCAAAAAAAAATTTGTAAGTAAATTATGTCCAATTTTTGAAAGTTGGTAAAACTTCTTTGAATTAAGGGAATGTGTAAAAAAAATGTTTTGTCGAGTTCTTTTAACCGATTGTGAAACAAAAACTTAAAACAAGTAAAGAAACAGTCAGTCGGTGCAACCGACTTAGAAATACCCTACACCTATTTGGTTCAAATTTAAGGACATATCCAAAAGTCATTTTAACACCATAAAAGCTGTTATTAATTTGATCGTAAGACATAGCTAACCAAATTAACTTTATAATACTAAAAACATTTTCTAATTACACTATCTATTAAAAAATATTACAAATTCTTACTAATTTATCTATTTAAAAATATTAAAAAACAAACAAACTTGAAATAAATGAAAATATATTTATTCCAATTCGATTACAAAATGAAAAAATTCTAATTATTAAATTTTGTGATAAAAAGATAATCAAAGCATAATATATTTAATAATCCAAATTTTTCAAAATTGCAATTATTTTAAATGGTTAGTTTATATACCTAATAGAAAAGATTATAAACGCAAAATATGCAATAAATGTATTTCTAAAATACAATTACAAATTTAGACCTTTTCATATAATTCATTTAAATATTCAAATAAATTTTACATAAATGCAGCAAGTACCTTTGAACATAGCTGAACCACTACAATTTAGTCTAGATTTCGGAGACACATAGGACATAGGAAATATATTCTTTGGCTTTGAAATTAAACTCGACCAGAACCAATTCGCATGGTACTTTCATTACTAGTAACCTAGAGTTTAAATTTCATCAAAATACCGGCATTATTTTTTGAGTTATGGTGGTTTTAAGATATATGTTTTTTAGTCCTTGAACTTGTCAAGGGTTCCAGAACTCGAAACCATGGTACGATTTCGCCCATATGCAGTCCCGTCATACTTTCAATACTAGTTAACCCTTGTATACAATTGGAACGTTCTATCTTAATTTTAAGTTACTAGTTTTATTAATTTCGATGATAAGCCTTTACACATTTGGGGGTCTAAGAGAGGTCCTGAACCACCACTCCAAATGATCCCAAATTAGGGGGGCACGGAAGAAATAGTAAAGAACACCCTGGGCCAAATTTGAAGCTTCTACATTTGTTTCAAGTTACTTTTTTTATTAATTTCGAAAATATGCTTTAAGGTCCTCGGAACTGAGTGGTTGGTCCCCGACCCACTAGTCCAATGGGGTCCGAATTTCAAAGACACGTACGCAAAGGGACACCCTGATACCAAAGTTGGAGGTTATATCTTCATTGGTTTCGGAATTACGCTAGTTTGGCATAAATTCGATCAAAAAGTTCTCAGTTCCGAACCCATTGCTCAATCCTCACCGTACGTAATCACCGCCGTAGTTTCATTACCAATAACCTACAGCACAAATTTCATGAAGATAGCCTCATTAGTTGTTGAGTTATCGTGATTTTTAATATATGTTCGTTATCCCTGACACCGACTAAAAGGTCCAGAATCCGAACCCATGGGCTGATTTCGCCCTTATACAGCCCGCGCTTTACTTATAGTACTAGTTAACCCTTGTACACAATTTGAACGGTCTATCTTAATTCTAAGTAACTATTTTTAGGCCTTTCGATTATAAACCTTTAAAACTTGGTAGGTCAGAGAGGGGTACAGAACCACCACTCCAATTGATCCCAAATTAGGGGAGCACGCAAGAGATAGTAAAGAACACCCTTGTGGCAAATTGGAAGCTTCTACCTTTTTTCAAGTTGTTATCTTTCTTAATTTTAAAGATATGCTTTAAGGTCTTCGGAAATGTGTGGCTGGTCCCCGACCTACTACTCCAATTGGACCCAAATTCACAAGACACTTAGGAAATAGGAAGGGACATCCTGATACTAAATTTGGAGGTTCTATCTTCATTGGTTTCGGAATTATGCTCGTTTGGCTTAAATTCGATTAAAAGGTCCAGAATCCGAACCCATGGGCCGATTTCGCCCATATGCAATCCCCGCCGTACTTTCAGTCCTAGTAACCTACAGTTAAAATTTCATCAAGATAGCTCCATTATTTTTTGAGTTATCGTGCCTACGGACGGACGGACGGACGGACGGACATGGCTATATCGACTAAGGCGGTTACGCTGATCACAAATATATATACTTTTCCATATCTAGCTCGCTTCCTTTAGGTGGTTACAAACACCATACCAAAGTTAATATACCCCTTTACCTATTCTATAGGTGTAGGGTATAAAAACAGTTTGCAAAACAGTTCGAACGATTATCTCTTATTTTTCTATACGTGGTGCTTCTTGACGATAGAGTTGAGGATTGTTGGTTTCCAGCGAATAATGTAAACTGAATTAAAATTTTTATTTTTATTATTATTTAATAATTATTAAAAGTTTCAAGTGAAATTTGATTATTCGTTGAAAAATTGTAGGAATAATTCTAAAAAAAGCGTTTTAAAAAAATCTCTTTATTACATTTTAAAATTAACATGTACGCCATCTGTAATTTTTTGTGTTAACTTTTCATTAACATGAACTTAAATTAAAACTCCATTGAGTGGCGGGGTAACGTGCGCCGGTAATAACTTGTTAACATATAAGTATTATTATACCCATTTGACTACAGGTCAAATGGGTATACCAAATTTGCCATTATGTCATTATATTATGTCAATAGTAGTTTTCTTGAATTGCCCACGTTTGAATAAAATATAGTCGATGGTTTAAAAAAGTTTTAAAAATCTACTGTTCAACTTATATTTTGTTTAGTACTCACCTGAAAGTTGTACTACGCTCTTCCCCGTTTTTTTATGATTTTATAAGAGAAATGTAGACTTCTTTTTTGGAAAAACTGTTTTAAAATACTATGTATTTAAGCATTATATATACGAAATTTTTTGATTTTAAGATTTCATTTGAAGAAAACTGCAATTTCACACTGAAATCTATTTTTAAAAAACAACAACTGCAAAGTTGATAAAAGACAAAGACCTACGAAAAAATGTGGAGAAGGAAAGTGCTTTGTTATTTAATTTTAAAGATATTTTTATTCGGATTCCTTATTAGCTTTATTTTCATTATTATTAATAGTATCTCATTTAGCTTTTAACTGTTTGAGACTATTTAAGGAAAAAAATTAGTCTTATTAATTAAGTTAGGTTTTGGAATAAAAGTTACCTTGCGTTCATACCAAAAATTTGAAAATTTCATTGAATCTTTGTTCAAAACGCGCAAAACAGATCAAACCCAAATTAACACTGTGGGTTTTAATTAAAATGGTGGTACAAAATTTCCAATAAAATTCTTTTAATCGTTTAAGCAAATAAAATTTATAGAAAACTTCATGGCGTGGTCGTGGATAACGGGTTATTCGAACTTAACTAAAACTTTTTACAGCCTCTCTTTTGGATTGCAAAATCAACCTGTAAAATTGGACACAAATCGGAAACACAAAATTTTTTGAAAGCCCGCCAGGTCGAAATGGGTTAATTTATTCCAACCAAATTTATACAACTAATTCCGGTTGCTAAGAGGAAAAAACTAACAAAAAACTAAAAAGCTTAAAACGGCTCTGGACCCGAGTTATGTATGAACTTCCTAATATAACGTTAACTGAGTCAACTTCAAGTTCTACACCTGAAGTTGTTATAGAAGCTAAAACAATAGCAACAAAAAAAAGTATATTTTGATTTTCATTTTTATTTTTTCTTATTTCAAAATTTAACTTAAAATTAAAAATTTACATTCATATATAAAAATCCGTAAATATATGTAAAAATGCTGAATTTGCATTATTTTTGTTTTTTTGTTTTTTAAATGACAAAAACCTTGAACTCTTCAAGTTCAATGTTGTTTAAATGAATAATTTTATATTAGAAACTTAATTAATAAGAAATGCTTAGTCTTAGTTTTTTTAAGTTTAGTTTAAGTAATTACAAAAAACCATAATATAAATTAAGTTTAGTTGGTTATAACTGTTCAAACGTAATATAATTAAAACTAATTAATATATAAAATTTTTTTGTTTTATTTTTATAATTAAATATAATAAAACCTTTTTTTATAAAAAATATATTTGGCGCAGTCGGTAGGATCTCTATCAAAAGAAAAGAGATCTAGTGAAACGAATTTAATTAGCATTATTTAAAATAATATTACAAAAACATTTTTTTAAAGTGGGCAACAAAGTAAGCCAAAGCAAAATTTAGTGGTTTATATAGAAACGAACACAATACAAAAAAAAAAATATAATATAATATATAAATAAATAAATCAAAATTGATCGTCAAATAAACAGAAGCAATTTATTTGATCAATACCGTAATATTATGGCAAATGAACAAAATGACAATCGTATTGAACAGTGCTTAGTAGCTCTAACTCAGCTATTAGTGCAAAACAACCAACCACAAAATTGGAGATCACAAATTGAAAAGGAAATTCAATTTATTCCAGCTTTTAATGGTGAGCCAGGTACTTTACCATCTTTCATCGATTCAGTGACCAGAGTATTAGCTGATCATGTGGCGGAAGCTAACCAGGTTTTCAACATTATTTACAACATCAAAATTCAGGGAAGTGCAAAAAATTTACTTAATGTCAGCCCTCCAGCAAATTGGGATGATTGCAAAATAAAATTAAAACAACATTATAGAGCATCAAAAGACCAAATGGCAATCACAAGAGAAATTGGAGCACTAAAAGTAAGTAGCATTAAAGATTTAGATAATAAGTTAAGATTAGTGATAGAAGATATAACAGAATATGCGGCTTTTGTTGAAGATAGCCAAACAGTAATTGATATATTTAGTGGAATGTTAGTTCAGAAAATTAAAGAACTTTCTTCAGGATCGTTAGCTTATGCAATAATATCGAAAAATAATTTGACTGAAATTAGAAATACAGTAAGGAGTTTTATAGGTTTAGACGAGGGTAATCTTAATTTATCTCACAAAAATTTTAATAAAAATAGTGATAGTAAAAATTTTTTTAGGAATGATAATAAAAATAATTACAATTATAATAATAAAAAAAATTTTTTTTAGTAATAAAAATTATGAAAGTAGAAATATGTTTAACAACAACAGTGTTAATAACAATTCAAATTCGAATTTTAAAAATAATAATAATAATTTCCAATTTCGAGCAAACGATAATTTTTATCAAAGTAGAAATAGGCCTTCTCAGTTTAACCGAAATTATAATAGATACAATGACAGACAAGAAAGTAGACAAACTCGATCAATGGATGTTGATAATTTAAGTAAAAAAAATGAAACTAATACAATTGAAGAAACTTTTTTTATAAATTAGCCTCGGACCCAAATAAAATTTTTACAATTTTAACAATTTAAGAAAAAAAATATTCAGCCTTGTTAGATACAGGCTCAACAATAAGCATTTTAAATGAAAATAAAGTTTCTGGTTCTAAGTTTACTGTAATAAATTCAACTTCAATATCTATCAATACAATTCAAGGAGAGGTAAGCAAACCTAATAGAACAGTTGCTACCTTATCTCCAGCAGAATTTAAATATCCTGAAAATGCAAGAATGAAATGGATTGCAATGAAATTAAACAAGCCATATGACTTATTATTAGGTATGGATTGGATAAAAAAAAATGTGAAAGATATCAACGTAGAAAATCAACAAATTAATATGACCAATGGAGTGAGTCTTCCATTCTTAACTAAAACTATTCAAGAAGAAGTTAATGTATTAGAAGTAAGTGAAGTTCAAACTCTACAATTGGATCATTTAAATGAAAAAGAAAAACATATAATTGAAAAATTAGTTTCAAAATTCAATAAGCTATTATATAAAGAAGGTGATATTTTGACCAGTACAAATACAGTGGTACATGAAATTAAAACAACAACAAGCGAACAAATTAATTCAAAACTTTATCGATATCCACCTAAACATGAAACTGAAGTGAGACGTCAAATGGAAGAAATGGAAAAACAGGGCATAATTAGAAAAAGTAAAAGTCGATATAGTTCTCCGATTATAGTAGTACCCAAAAGAAAAGATAATTCTGGAGTACAAAAATTTAGAATAGTTGTGGATTATAGAAGATTAAATCAGGTCACAATCGACGATAAATACCCTTTACCTAATATGGATAGCATTCTGGACAAATTGGGAAAAGCCCAATATTTCAGCACGTTAGATTTAGCCAAAGGTTACCATCAGATATTAGTAGCTGAAAAAGATATTGAAAAAACTGCTTTTGTTACTCCAGCAGGTCTATATGAATATGTACGTATGACATTTGGATTGAAGAACGCACCGGCAACGTTTCAAAGATTGATGAACGAAATTCTTCGAGAATATATCAATCAAATTTGCGTCGTATATCTTGATGATATATTAATTTTTTCGACAACATTAGAAGAACACGAAAATTCATTAACAAAAATATTTAAAAGATTACAGGAACACAATTTGAAAATTCAAGTAGATAAATGTAGTTTTCTTAAAAGAAATACAGAATTTCTAGGACATATTTTGACAAAGGATGGGATAAAACCTAACCCTGAAAAAATAAAAAATATTCAAGAGTTACAAATTCCAAAAACTGAAAAACAATTAAAAGGTTTCTTAGGAGCAACTGGATTTTATAGAAAATTCATCAAAGATTATTCTAAGGTTGCATATCCTATGATTAAATATTTAAAAAAAGATAACAAAATTAATATAAATGACCCACAGTATATAGCAGCATTTGAAAACTTAAAGAGCTTGATAACTTCACATCCAATTTTAAAATTTCCAGAATACGATAAACCGTTTGTTGTAACTACAGATGCAAGTGATCATGCTATAGGTGCAGTGTTGTCTCAACAAGGTCATCCAATTTGTTATGTTTCGAGAACGCTAAACAATCATGAAAAAAATTATTGTACTACAGATAAAGAGTTTTTGGCAATTATGTATGCAGTAAATTATTTCAGACCTTATCTATATGGTAATAAGTTTAAAATCATAACAGACCATGTGCCAATTAAATATTTAAACAACAAATACAAAGGAAAGGAATTTTCACAAAGACACCAAAGATGGTTGCTAAAACTTCAAGAATATAATTATGAGATTGAATATTTGCAGGGTAAAGAAAATAAGGTAGCTGATTATTTAAGCAGATTAGAAAATACAAAGAAAATTAATGAAGAAAATGATATAGCATCCAATTTAGAATTATCTAATGATACAGTACATTCTGCAGATGAAAATCAATTAGATTACATAGGAATAAAAGAGGATATAGTAAACAAATATAAAACACAAATCATACTCACTTACAGTCCTGAAGAGAATATAACACTTCACAATAGAAGAATTATTGAAATAAATCCGTTAGAAAATGAAAATTTAATTAAAGACATTTTAAAACGTTATATCAAGAAAGGATATACGAGCATTTATTCGGAAGTATCTGATACTGACTATCATAAAATACAACTAATTTTAATATCGATGTTTTCATTTGATTCAAAAATAAAATTTATACCAAGTACAAAAAGAGCTAAAGAAATAAAAACTGAAGAAGAATTACATAAACAACTATCTCTTTACCACACTAAAGAGTCTATGCATAGTGGAATAAATGAATGTTACCACAATTTAAAAGACAAAATTTATTTTCCGAAGTTAAAAGATCATATTCATTTAATTATCAATAATTGTGAAAAATGTCAACAAATTAAGTATGATCGAAAACCATTAAAACCTAAATTTGCATTTACAGAAACACCTAAAGGAAAAAACGAAATTAACATTTGGACATATTTCATTTTAAAAAACAATCGTTTGTTACAGTAATTGATAAATTAACAAAATTTGCCTCAGCATATGGTATAACAGATCGCAATTGGAGAGCAAAGAAAACAATTATAATGGAACATTTTGCAAAATTTGGAAAACCAAAAAAAATAATTATGGACAATGAATTTAGAGCTGAACAACTAATTGAGTATTTAAATAGTGAAAATGTTGAAATTCATCTAACAAAAGCAAATAATCACACTGGAAATGCTGATATAGAGAGACTACACTCAACCCTCTTAGAAAAAATAACAGGAATTGAGGATAGGGAACTTTCAGTTGAGATGAAGATACAGATGGCTATAGGAAACTATAACGATCGCTATCATTCAACAATAAAATACACACCTAGAGAAGCTAAAGAAAATGTAGATGTTAGTTAATTGCAAATAAATATAGATAAAATGAAAACTAAAACTATAAATAAAAGAACTTTAATAGAGAACACTATATAGAAAATAGATCAGTAGGAGCTATTAGAAATTATAAGAGACTTAGACATAAGGACGAACCATATTACAAACATAAACCTTTATTAAATGTATATTATTCAAATATTAAAAGACCTTTAAAACCTTTAGGTTGCCAACATAATAATATTGCTGTTAATAATCTTACCAACACAACTGACTGTAGGACTTCTTCAAGTCAATCCAATTCACGAAGAAGCCGGTTATATTCAAATAAAACTTCAACAGGTAGAAATAGTAAATAAAACTAGTACAATTTTAAATATTATAAATCCAAGAGAAATAGATAATATGCTTACACAAATAGAAAAAACTATACAAGAACAAGAAATGCATAACAAAAATTTATTAAAAGCGGAAATTAAAATAATTAGAGCAAAAATCAGATCTATAATGCCAACTAAAACTAGAAAAAGGAGAGGTCTAATTAATTTCATAGGCAGTGCTGAAAAATGGTTATTCGGCACAATGGATGAAGAAGATCGAAAAGAAATATTAGAGCATTTAAAAACTATTGAAGAAAACGATCACAACGCTATTACTACACTAAATCAACAAATTTTAATAAATTCACATTTTAACGAAACTATAAACATTCTTAAACAGACAATAGAACAGAATTAAAAAGACAGAAGTCTTTAATGAAATAAAAGAAAACAATAAACAAATTATAGGATATTCATTATACTTAGATCAAATAATAAAATTAAGATTTTTAGAAAATAAGATAAATCAAATTCAAGACAATATTGCATCAGCTAAATATAATTTAATACATCCTAGCATATTAACTGCAGAGGAAATAGAATTATATCAAATTGATTTTTACAAATTAAAATTAAGTAAAATAGGAATTATGAATTATAAAGATGAATTATTAGTAACTGCAATTAAAATTCCACTAAATTATATTCAAACTGATTTAAAACTTATTACTCCTTTGCCTAATAAAGAATATATAGAAATTGACGAAAACAATGAATATATTGTAGAAATTGAAAATAAAATTTTAACTTATCAAGATGATGTTATGTTAAAAGATTTAAAATCTAGTATAAACTGTATTTTGAATAATAAATGTAAATTTAGATATAATAACAAAACTAAAATTGAAATATTAGATGACGAAACTTTATTAATTAAAAATGCTAGAAAAACCGTATTAATACAAAATTGTGACGATAGAAATTTAACACTGAACAAAAACTATTTTATTAATTTTTATAATTGTGAAATTAAAATAGAGAATGAAATATTTTATAACCAAAAGCAAATTATTCAAGATAAATATTTTTACCCTAGTAATAATTTTAATTATACCTATGTAAAACCAATTAATTTTGACGATATTGTTTTAAAAAACTTTGAAAATATTAAAGAAATAAATGAATTAAAATATCATAAATCCGTTTCATATGGGATAAATATTTCTATTATTGTAATATTAGTAATAAGTATTACTTTTATAATATTATATTTAAAAAACAAAGGAACCAAAATAAAAATTGTAAATAAAGAAATTCCGGAGAATTTCAACTCTAACGGAGGAGGAGTTATGTATGAACTTCCTAATATAACGTTAACTGAGTCAACTTCAAGTTCTACACCTGAAGTTGTTATAGAAGCTAAAACAATAGCAACAAAAAAAAGTATATTTTGATTTTCATTTTTATTTTTTCTTATTTCAAAATTTAACTTAAAATTAAAAATTTACATTCATATATAAAAATCCGTAAATATATGTAAAAATGCTGAATTTGCATTATTTTTGTTTTTTTGTTTTTTAAATGACAAAAACCTTGAACTCTTCAAGTTCAATGTTGTTTAAATGAATAATTTTATATTAGAAACTTAATTAATAAGAAATGCTTAGTCTTAGTTTTTTTAAGTTTAGTTTAAGTAATTACAAAAAACCGTAATATAAATTAAGTTTAGTTGGTTATAACTGTTCAAACGTAATATAATTAAAACTAATTAATATATAAAATTTTTTTGTTTTATTTTTATAATTAAATATAATAAAACCTTTTTTTATAAAAAATATATTTCCCGCTATCTGTTGACTTATAAAAATGTGACATAGCCTATGTCACCCCCGGACTTGACTTATTCCTTTAAAATTTTGTGACAATCGGACCAGTGGTTTTCACGTGAATCCTGGACAAAGAAACAAATTTTCTCCTTTATATATTAGATAAATAATAATAAAAATAAAAAATGCGTTTACAAAATTAAAATATATGATTTACAAGTTATAATTCCATAGAACTTCTGTAGAATTAGATCAGAAGTAAATTCTGTTCTTCCTTTTAAATAGAATTTTTTTGAGTTGTACATTATTAATATAAAATTTTATTTGAAATTAAAAATACACTGGTGTGAGTTCGAATAAATTTTCTTTATTTTTTTATGTTAATAATCTTTAGTGATGTAAATTTTATTCAATGACATTCTAGCTACATTTTACTGCGAAGTGTTAAAGTAACAACAAATTTTTTTTTCTGTCGTAAATTTTTAAAAATTTATAATATTTTAACAGAATTATTATTTATATTATTAAAATAAGTTTTTAATTTTAATTATTGAAATGATTTAAAAAAAAAATTCCAAGTTTGTTGAAAATAGTACAAAATTTTAAAAAAGATTGGAAATAATTTTGATACTCACTACTTCTTTTTAATAATTTTTAATTCAAATTGTATTGTATCCCTACATTACTTTAGCAATGATCACACAATTGAGTACGCCAATTGCACAGGCGTACGTGCAGGCCAATCTAGTAATATCTCGTTTTTATAATATTTAAAATTTTACCTGTAAAAAAATACTTCATAAATTTAAAAAGGTACATTAAATACTTTGTAAGTATATCTATATATATAATAAAAGTCAAAATCTGCTGTTGCTGATTAACGTGCCTTATGTTATGTTAAATGTTATTTATACACGTAACATACTTCTAATTATTAATATTTACGTACATAACTGAAAGAAAAAGAGAAACTATTAAAATGTTAATTCAGAATGTCCTTTGGGTAAATTTAAATTAATACGAAGTCTATTTTTTACAAGGAAAAAAAAACTCTAAAAATTTTTTGGTACCTATGAACAGATAGAAAAAAAAATCAAAGCGTATAAGAAGTCTATTAGAAGGTAGATACATAGTATACTATAATAACAAATGATAAAAAAAACCCAAGGGTTTTTAAGTTTTCAAAATTATATATATACTCAGTATGAAAGAGTATTTTATCGCAATATAATTTTGGAGCTTCAATGTTAACGTTTAATTTAGGAAACATATGAAATACTAGCAAATTTACCCGGCGTTGCCTGGAAGCGTGCAAATTGCAAAAAAGCAAGTTTCGGCCAATTTTTAGAAGTACTGCTTTGGTTAAAAGAAAGTTTCAAAAAAATATTTGTGGAGTTCCGTTAACCCGTTGCGGCCCAACAGCTTTTTATAGGTTTTTTCGTTACTTTGCTATAAGTTAGAAATAGTTTGACCGATTGACTTCATATTTTGTATATGTGCACTTCTTTGAGAATGGAGTTCACTCTATTAACAGACTTGGAATTTGTTAACCCTTTCCGCCCGACAATTATTTCAAAAAAAATTTGGGAAGGATATAACATCTAATTTTGCGAAATATTGCTTGATCAAATTTTCAAAAAGCGGTTTGTTGTACTCTGTTATATCCTTGTGACACACAACAGCTTTTTACAGATTTTTTCATTACTTTACTCTTATGCAAAACAGTTTGACAACAAATACAAAGGAAAGGAATTTTCACAAAGACACCAAAGATGGTTGTTAAAATTTCAAGAATATAATTTTGAGATTGAATATTTGCAGGGTAAGGAAAATTAGGTAGCTGATTATTTAAGCAGATTAGAAAATTCAAAGAAAATTAATGAAGAAAATGATACAGCTTCAAATTTAGAATTATCTAATGATACGATACATTCTGCAGATGAAAATCAATTAGATTACATAGGAATAAAAGATGATATAGTAAACAAATATAAAACACAAATCATACTCACTTACTGTCCTGAAGAGAATATAACATTTCACAATAGAAGAATTATTGAAACAAATCCGTTAGAAAATGAAAATTTCATTAAAGATATTTTAAAACGTTATATCAAGAAAGGATATACAAGCATTTATTCGGAAGTATCTGATACTGACTATGATAAAATACAACTAATTTTAATATCGATGTTTTCATTTGATTCAAAAATAAAATTTATACCAAGTACAAAAAGAGCTAAAGAAATAAAAACTGAAGAAGAATTACATAAACAAATATCTCTTTACCACACTAAAGAGTCTATGCATAGTGGAATAAATGAATGTTACCACAATTTAAAAGACAAAATTTATTTTCCCAAGTTAAAAGATCATATTCATTTAATTATCAATAATTGTGAAAAATGTCAACAAATTAAGTATGATCGAAAACCATTAAAACCTAAATTTGCATTTACAGAAATACCTAAAGAAAAAAACCAAATTATACATTTGGACATATTTCATTTTAAAAAACAATCCTTTGTTACAGTAATTGATAAATTAACAAAATTTGCCTCAGCATATGGTATAACAGATCGCAACTGGAGAGCAAAGAAAACAATTATAATGGAACATTTTGCAAAATTTGGAAAACCAAAAAAAATAATTATGGACAATGAATTTAGAGCTGAACACTTAATTGAGTATTTAAATAGTGAAAATGTTGAAATTCATCTAACAAAAGCAAATAATCACACTAGAAATGCTGATATAGAGAGACTATACTCAACCCTCTTAGAAAATATAACAGGAATTGAGGATAGGGAACTTTCAGTTGAGATGAAGGTATAGATGGCTATAGGAAACTATAACGATCGCTATCATTCAACAATAAAATACTAAACCTAGAGAAGCTAAAGAAAATGTAGATGTTAGTAAATTGCAAATAAATATAGATAAAATGAAAACTCAAATTATAAATAAAAGAAACTGTAATAGAGAACACTATGTAGAAAATCGATCAGTAGGAGCTATTAGAAATTATAAGAGTCTTAGACATAAGGACGAACCATATTACAGACATAAACCTTTATTAAATGTACATTATTCAAATATTAAAAGACCTTTAAAACCTTTAGGTTGCCAACATAATAATATTGCTGTTAATAATCTTACCAACACAACTGACTGTAGGTCTTCTTCAAGTCAACCCAATTCACGAAGAAGCCGGTTACATTCAAATAAAACTTCAACAGGTAGAAACAGTAAATAAAACTAGTACAATTTTACATATCATAAATCCAAAAGAAATAGATAATATGCTTACACAAATAGAAAATACTATAGAAGAACAAGAAATGCATAACAAAAATTTATTAAAAGCGGAAATTAAAACAATTAGAGCAAAAATCAGATCTATAATGCCAACTAAAACTAGAAAAAGCAGAGGTCTAATTAATTTCATAGGTAGTACTGAAAAATGGCTATTCGGCACATTGGACGATGAAGATCGAGAAGAAATATTGGAACATTTAAAAACTATTGAAGAAAACGATCACAACGCAATAACTACACTGAATCAACAAATTTCAATAAATTCACATTTTAATGAAACTATAAACATTCTTAAACAGGCAATAAAACAAGACAGAATTAAAAAGATAGAAGCCTTATATGAAATAAAAGAAAACAATAAACAAATTAAGGGATATTCATTATACTTAGATCAAATAATAAAATTAAGATTTTTAGAAAATAAGATAAACCAAATTCAAGACAATATTGCATCTGCTAAATATAATTTAATACATCCTAGCATATTAACTGCAGAGTAAATAGAATTATATCAAATTGATTTTTATTAATTTAAATGAATTATTAGAAATTAGGAATTAAAAGGAATTATGAATTATAAAGATGAATTATTAGTAACTGCAATTAAAATTCCACTAAATTATATTCAAACTGATTTAAAACTTATTACTCCTTTGCATAATAAAGAAAACATAGAAATTGAAGAAAACAATGAATAAGATGATGTTATGTTAAAAGATTTAAAAGCTAGTAAAAACTGTATTTTGAATAATAAATGTAAATTTAGATTTAATAAAAAAACTAAAATTGAAATATTAGATGATGAAACTTTATTAATAAAAAATGCTAAAAAACCGTATTAATACAAAATTGTGACGATAGAAATTTAACATTGAACAAAAACTATTTTATTAATTTTTATAATTGTGAAATTAAAATAGAGAATGAAATATTTTATAACCAAAAGAAAATTATTCAAGATAAATATTTTTACCCTAGTAAAAATTTTAATTATACCTATGTAAAACCAATTAATTTTGACGATATTGTTTTTAAAAACTTTGAAAATATTAAAGAAATAAACGAATTAAAATATCATAAAGCCGTTTCATATGGTATAAATATTTCTGTTATTGTAGTATTAGTAATAAGTATTACTTTAATAATATTATATTTAAAGAACAAAGGAACCAAAAAAAAAATTGTAAATTAAGAAATTCTGGAGAATTTCAACTCTAACGGAGGAGGAGTTATGTATGAACCTCCTAATATAACGTTAACTGAATCAACTTCAAGTTTTGCACCTGTTTAAAAAAATGTTTTGTCGAGTTCTTTTAACCGATTGCGAAACAAAAATTTTAAAAAACAGTTTGCAAAACAGTTTTAACGGTTATCTCTAATTTTTCTATACGTTTTTTTTTGCTTCTTGACAATTTGGTGCTCCTTGAATTATTATTGTTGTTATTTAATAATTATGAAAAGTTTAAAGTGTAATTTGATAAATTTGTTGAAAAATTGCTAGAATAATTTTAAAAAACTCCTTTTAAAAAAATTGCTTTATCTCATCTTAAAATTAACATGTACACCATTCTTTTGTTAACTTTTTTCAATAACATCAACTTAAAAATTAAAATTCCACAGAGAGGTCAAAAGGGTATACTAAATTTGCCATTATGTCATTATACTAAATAAATAGTAGTTTACTTGATTTGCCAGCGTTTGAAAAAAATTTAATCGATGGTTTAGAAAAGGTTTAAAAATCTGCTTTTCATTTTATATTTTGTATTGTACTTACCTGAAAGTTGTACTACGCTCTTCCTCGTTTGTTTATGACTTTATGAGAGAAATGTAGGCTTCTTTCTTGGAAAAACCGTTTTAAAATACTATATAAGTAAGGGAAACTTTTGGAATAAAGGTTAACTTGCGTTCATACCAAAAATTTGAAAATTTCATTGAATCTTTGTTCAAAACGCGCAAAGAGGTCAAAACCAAATTAACCCTGTGGGTTTTAATTAAAATGCTGGTACAAAATTTTCAATAAAATTCTTTTAATCGTTTAAGCAAATAAAATTTATAGAAAACTTCATGGCGTCGTCGTGGAAAACGGGTTAATCGAACTTAACTAAAACTTTTTGCACCCTCTCTTTTAGACGGCAAAATCAATCTGTAAAATTGGAGACAAATCGAGAACATAAAATTTTTTAAAAGTCCGCCAGGCCGAAATGGGTTAATTTATTCCAACCAAATTATACAACTAATTCCGGTTGCTAAGAGGAACATGTGTGCAAAATTTCAAGTCAATTGGTCAAACAGTTTTAACTCGACATCAAAAACATTGAAAAAGCTTCTTTGCGCCCTTGTGCCCAAACGGGTTAACCGAACTCAGCAAAAATTTGTGCCAGATTCTATTTTCGACTGCGAAACCGCCTTGTAAAATTGGACACAAATCGGAAACAAAAATTTTTTGGAAGCCCACCAGGCCGAAATGGGTTAATTTATTCCAACCAAATTTATACAATTAATTCCGGTTTCTAAGAGGAACATTTTCATTGAACATTGACATCAAAAACATTGAAAAAACTTCTTTGCGCCCTCGTGCCCAAACGGGTTAACCGAACTTAACAAAAATTTGTGCCAGACTCTATTTTCGACTGCGAAACCACCTTTTGAAATTGGACACAAATCGGAAACCAAAATTTCTTGGAAGCCCACCAGGCCGAAATAGGTTAAATTATTCCAACCAAATTTATACAACTAATTCCGGTTGCTAAGAGGAACATTTGTGCAAAATTTCAAGTCAATCGGTCAAACCGTTTTGACTCGACATCAAAAACAGTACTACTTTGGTTAAAAAGAAATCCTCAAAAAAATATTTGTGGAGTGCCGTTAACCAATTTTGGCCCAACCGCTTTTTATAGGTTTTTTTGTTATTTTGCTATAAATTAGAAATGGTTTAACCCACTGACTTCAAATTTTGTATATTGGTTCCTCTTTGAGAATGGAGTTCACTCTATTAACAGACTTGGGATTTGTTAACCCGTACCTATCCGACGATTGTTCAAAAAAAAATTTGTAAGTAAATTATGTCCAATTTTTGAAAGTTGGTAAAACTTCTTTGAATTCTGAATGCTTCTTCACAATTTGGTGCTTCTTTATGATAGAGTTGAGGATGGTGGGTTTCCGGCGAATAATGTAAACTGAATTTTTATTTTTATTATTATTTAATAATTATTAAAAGTTTCAAGTGAAATTTGATAATTCGTTGAAAAATTGTAGGAATAATTCTAAAAAAAGCGTTTTAAAAAAATCTCTTTATTACATTTTAAAATTAACATGTACGCCATCTGTAATTTTTTGTGTTAACTTTTTTCATTAACATGAACTTAAATTAAAACTCCATTGAGTGGCGGGGTAACGTGCGCCGGTAATAGCTTGTTAACATATAAGTATTATTATACTCATTTGACTACAGGTCAAATGGGTATACCAAATTTGCCATTATGTCATTATATTATGTCAATAGTAGTTTTCTTGAATTGCCAACGTTTGAATAAAATATAGTCGATGGTTTAAAAAAGTTTTAAAAATCTACTGTTCAACTTATATTTTGTTTAGTACTCACCTGAAAGTTGTATTACGCTCTTCCCCGTTTTTTTATGATTTTATGAGAGAAATGTAGACTTCTTTTTTGGAAAAACTGTTTTTAAATACTATGCATTTAAGCATTATATATACGAAATTTTTTGATTTTAAGATTTCATTTGAAGAAAACTGCAATTTCACACTGAAATCTATTTTTAAAAAACATTTGTGCAAAATTTCAAGTCAATCGGTCAAGCCGTTTTGACTCGACATCCAAAAAACGAAAAAGCTTAAAACTGCTCTGGAGCCGCAACCTGTTGATTTATAAAAATGTGATATAACCTATGTCACCCCCGGGCTCCCAGAATTATTCCTTTAAAATTTTGTGACCATCTGGCCAGTGGTTTCACGTGAATCCTGGACAAACAAATAAACAAACAAACAAATTTTCTTCTTTGTAGTATATTAGATATACACACTGGTGACTAAGTTACTGCATACTTATATCAGTAAACTTTTAAGTCCTAATAGCCCTTCAATGGGGAAGGTTGCCACATTTAGAAAAGATCTAACCTCACTAACCCCCTGTCCCATTTTTTGAAGTTCTTGAAATTAAATTGAGAAGCTACACCAAAATTTGGGATTTTACTATTTAAGCAAAAATGGTTAAAACTGAGAGATACTTTCTTCAATTTAAAGAGCCGCTTTTAAATTTAAGAAAAACCTTTAACAGATGTCAAAATTTAATGTTGGAATTTAAAATTTTGTATAATAGTAATAATAAAAAAAAAAATGGACAGGTATTCAAGTTACAGGTATTTAAAAATAGGAAATTTTCAATTTTCGAGCTCTTATAGCTTCTAAACAGGAGGCGTGACTAAAACATCCAAGGCTATTTCTTACATTTTGCTACTTCTATTTTTACTTATATAATCCAATGAAAAGCTATCAAAATGTTAACTCAATGCTCAATGTTCTTTATGTAACAAACTTCTATTTATTAATTCTTTAGCGCAAGAAAGGGAAAAAAGAATTCATATTAAAAGAAAAATTAAAAGAATGTCTTTTAATATTTTGAATAAATAACTAATTGCAATTTTTTCTTTTTCCTAAACTATTTTTGGCAAGATTTCAAACACGCAGCTTCATTAGGTGTAGAGTAATGCTCATATAAAAGAAGGAGTTCCAGTAGACCAACCAAATTTTGCAGTAACTTTGGCCGTTACACTAAACTATTTTTGACAAAACTTCAGACATCCAGCTTCATTTAGTGTAGTTTAGTGGTCATATAAAAGAAAGAGTTGTATGGCAGCTACCCGAACCCACAGCAGTAGACCAACCAAATTTTGCAAACATTTTGGCCTATTTGGAACTATTTTTGGAAAAATTTCAGACAACCACCTTAATTGAGTGTAGAGTAATGTTCAAAAGTAAGCGTTGTATGGCAGTTGCTCGAAACCACTGCAGTAGACCAACCAAATTTTATTGTTGTGTTAGACAATTGCTTAACTCAAGCATCAGTAAATGTTGCTCATTTAGTGAACCATCACAATTAACTGAAAGTCATCATTTACAAGGGTTAGTGTGTTAGTAAAATGATACTACTCTACTATTAAAACTATAAAACAAAGTTAATTAAATTAAAGAAAATGAACTTAAAACTCATGCCAACAACACTGAGTCTAGCGTTGCAAATGGAAGTTAATTTACGAATGCTAGATCAGTCATACTAACTACGAGAACTACTCATGCTTGCATAAAGTGTGGCTCTCAATGTTAATTTGTTAACGTTGGTATCAAAGAGCTCAGACCTTAAATAAGTCTCTTTTAATATACACCAAAATGGCTCGAATTTACCGTAGAGTAGTGTGAGATGATAAAGGGCTCTACCGATCTCAAATTATTCAAATTTTCCCTAAACCTCATTTGTTCACGAATAATAGGTTAATTAATTTCACCACGAATAATTTGCTGAAGAAATATTATATCTCCCACCAGATGGCGTGATTGAAGGGAGTTCATATTAATAAGAAAAAGTCTAGCTTCATATGGCGGAAGACGTATTAAACCCCTTGGCTTGCATATTCAAGTATAGGTCTTACAAAAGTAACGAAGATTTGTTTTGTGATATAGGGATCAGAAAACAACCTTAGCCAATGTATCACAAATCCAGGAGTTAAGTTAGCTTTATTACTTATAAAGTTGTAGTGAAATTCAACCTACTATCAAGGATGAGTCCCAAATCAGAAGCAACATCCGTTCTTTTTATGGGTTAATGGTTTAAATTGTAATCGTATTAGATAGTGGAGCCCGTTCTTTACCTTGAAAAGCTAATAATTTGGCATTTGCCAACGTTTAATACGAGATTGTTGTTCCTGCACCATAAGTCAAATTGATTGAGATCATACTGCAACAATTCACAATCCCGAGGTGAGGTTATAGTTTGGCAGGTTATAGTTTGGATGATAGCCATTTTAAGCTATGGTTTGAAAATCTTAATACCTTACGCTTTTCAAGGATAATTTTATAGGGGATCAGGTTGAAGGCCTTACTCATATCAGTGAATACCACGTCCACCTGTTTTTTAGTTTCCATGATTTTTGACGTATCAGAAACAAATTCGGTTAGATTGGTAACCGTAAATCTACCCAATAGGTATTGGGTCTCTTGGAACTGGGAATTCAGTGCCAGAAAGAAATAACAATAGTTTGACATATTGAACTACATTTTTGATTAATGACCAAGTTCCCGGAAATTGGTTAACTCTTCGTAAACAAGCATGTTTACTTGCTCTAAAGTAATAGGTGCGACATATTGACCTGCATTTTTGATTAATGGTCAAGTTCCCTGGAAGTAGGTCACCTCCGGAAGAAGGTTAACTCTTAATGAACAAGCATGTTTACTTGGTTTAAAGTAATAGGCACTAGAAAAAGTAGTAAGCAAAATAATAAATGAAGGAAAAATGGAAATTCCTTAAAAGTAAACCAGTTTTCTGTGTTTAAAAAAAGGTAATTTTGAGGATGCGTGATAATAATAATTAAGGTAAAATAAATGATAAATTTTTGTTTACGCATGTCTATTTAGGTACACGAAAAATCTTGTTTATAATTTAGTTTGTTATTGTTTAACTGGTTTTTGTTATTGGGAAATAAAGGTTCATATTTATGTGGTGAAAAAAAAAACAAAAGTACTAAGTGGGTCATAACTCCCTAAGGGACGTATGACTCATTAAAGTGGGTCATAAGTCCCTAAGGGACTTATGACCCTAGGGAGTTTTGACTCACCGTGGTGGGTCATAACTCCCTTTTACAGTTCTCAGCTGAAAGGTAGTAATATTAAAACAAATACATATTAATTTTAATTATATTTTTATTAACAAAGTCAATTTCAATTATTTAAAGTAAAATTTTTAATAAAAAATAAAAATTATAATGAAAAATTTGTAATACATTCATAACATATGTGTACATATATATTAATTATATATATAAAACAAAAACTTAAACTTCTTCAAAAATTTGTTTAATTTCAGTTGGAGTTGTTGGTGGTTTCGGAAGTGCTTCACTCTTAATTCTATTTATAGATCTTTTAATTGTTTTAAATTGTATCAAATTCGCTGCAGTAGGATTATTTTGTCGGTTTACATCAAAAATTTCTCTAGCTGAATATTGTCTTTTCAAAGACGTTGTGACGGATTTAGAATCATTTTTCATTGAATTAATTAATTTCATTTTATTTCTTGTATCTTCTGCATAAAAGTGAGGATGCAAAGTTTCATTTTTTTTTATAATTGTATTATTCTCAAAGTCAATTATTATACTGGCCTTACAATGCCTTGTGTTATTATAGTAGCATATACACCGAAAAATGTTTTCTTTTTGTTTCGATTTTTTAATATATAGTTGTTTTTCAGCAGGCACATAAATTATTTGACTGTTTTTTCTAAATCCCTGAAGAACCTCAAAACAATTATTGTCATTATCCGTATTATTATCCATATTTTAATTTAAATTATGAATTAAAAATAATTATTTTTATTTAATTTATTTCTTTTACTTTTACTTTTAAACTGCACTACAAAATTAGAACTGAACTGCAAGAAGTTATGTAGAAGCTTTATAGAAAAGAAACACTACTTATACATTTCAATGTTGAGAATATAATATATTTTTCTACTTTATATTATATAAAATAACAGCAACATGAGTGACGGGTACGATATATACAGAGTCTCTTGAACTATAATTTCAAAAATAATTAGCACATATTTTGCAGTTGGATTAGAAACTAGGGTATTCCCTTTTTCCAAAATAAAGAAAAAAACAAAATTTTACATATAAACTACATTTTAAAAAGCTATTTTTTCAATTCTTTTACCATATCGACGAATATCACCATTACAAAAAATTATTAAATTCCGTATTACATTATAACTATAATATTTATAAGAAAATACGGGATTTTTCAAAGCGTTGAATAAATATATTATTTTTGTTTTGTCCTCTTTTGTTAATAATTTTTTTTTCAAAAGTTCAAATAATTGGTTTATGTTTATACCATTAACAAAAGCAAAGACAGTAACAAGCATTCTTGACTTATAGCTTGCCTTTTCAAAAAAAGCTTCCACAATATGGTCTGGTACTTTTGAAAAGTCCGTTATATCCATCTTATTTAGAAATTTTTTCATAGCATCTAATTTTTTTCTTTTAATAATATTTTTGTTATTGGAGTTCATCTTTAATAAAAAAGGAAAAAAGTGTAATTGTAAAAAGTATGAAATTACATTATATACCTTCAACTTATAAAATGCTACGCCACTAATAATTGTTTTGTTTTTGAAAAAATATAAAATAATATAAATTTATTTGCACCTGCAGTAAGTTTTACTGATAAAAATTATGACAATAACAATTTGTTGTTATTTACTCTATTACTTGATTTTAAATTATTTTAGTTTATTTAATTATTTTTTATTAGAAAATAAAGTAGAGATATATAAAAATTTTGAAAAAAAGGGCAATCCTGATTTTATAACCAAATTTTTCATACATGAATTTATAAATATTCTGGAAAAAGGGTAAACTTCGATTTTTAACAAACCCAAATATGCTTCCTAATATATAGTATTTCGCATAGATAAAAATATAAATACATATTGTTGTACATCTAATATTTTACTTACATATATTTTTATATTATCATACTTTAAATTATAAAGATCAGAAAAGACTTTCAGAAATTATTTCAAAATTTCGACTTTCATATATTACACTCAATCACACAATTTAAGTTATATGATTTTATAACTCAAAATTTAAAAAAGGGAGTTATGACTCACTTAGTGGGTCATAAGTCCCTAAAGGAACTAATAATTTAATAAAGGGACTTATGACCCACTTGTAAAGGGACTTATGTCCCACCTAAAAATTTTTAAGTGAGTCATAAGTCCCTAAGGGACTTATGACCCTGGGAGTACTGACCCTGCACCACTAAATAAGTATTGTATTTTAAGTTTTAGAAGATTGGCAACTGTGTGTAGCAATTTAGTTAAGAATAGACGACAAAATAAACGGTGGTATGAGTCAGTCAAAATATATATGTTGAATAGATTAGACGGTTAGCGGAAATAAATAAAACATTAATAAAATATTATGAATATGTGTAAAATGTGTTTTTTTTTATATATCTTTTCTTTGTTACTACAATTTTGGTGTCAGAAGTGAAATATATTGATGTTTTGATATAAAATAAATAAATTTGAACAAAAAAAGAAAAGAAGCAAAACAGGCATTGAGAGTTTAAAAAAAAAAAAAAAAACAAAACAGAAAATCAGACAATAGTAAATACAATATTACATTTTGTTTTTTTTGTTGTTGCTGTTGTTGTTTGTAAAGTGCTGTTATATTAATATAATAATAGTACAGTACTGACAAAAGTCGGAGATAATAAAAAAAAAAAAGTAACGGTTGCATTGCAATAAAAATGACTAAAATGGAGATGTTGAACAATTTAAAAGTAAAAGAGCTAAAAGAAATATTAAGAAGCAAATCTTTATCCACAAATTATACAAAAACGGTATTGGTTCAAAGGATAATGAATAGCGAGAACAGTACTAATAGTAATGGTGATATCAATGAAATAATTAATGATGTCGATGGAAACATAGAAGCAGAAATACGGGAAAACTCAAATGCAGTGGAAATCGAGTTACAGAACAGAATATTGGAAGTAACAAGTAAAGAGAAACAATTAGAAATTCGTGAGAAAATGATAGCTGCAAAAGAAAAAAGAATGCAAATTGATCAAAGTCGAGAAAGAAATATTAATAGTCAATTAGGATTAAGGGAAATAATCGAAATATTACACGATTTTAATCCTGGAGGTGAAGGTACGCTGGGAGTGAACCAATGGATTGATCGCATTAATTTATTAAAAACAGGGTATGGTTGGAGTGAGGAGTTAATAATGGCCAGTGTAAGTTAAAGGATCAGTCAAAATTATGGTTTGACTCGTTAGAAAAAATCCACAATAGATGGGAAGAATTTACTAATGATTTAAAAGAATTTTTTCAAACCGAGAAAAATGAGGCGGACAACCATCAAATGATGCAGAATAGGAGACAAAGATCAAATGAAACAACCGAAAATTATGTGATGGTAATGAACAGAATGGGCAAGAATGCACATTTTTCTGAAAAAGCCATTATTAGATACATAATAGAAGGATTAAACGATAATATTCTGCAAAATTTATTAAAGATAAGTATTTTTAAAAATGTAATAGAATTATTAAATGCCGTAAAATGCTTTGGTAATTTTAATTTTAGGGTCAAAAATAATAATCAAACACGAGTGGAAGATCACTCAAAAAGATTTACTGGTATAAATAGACAATTTAAGAAGGTCAATCAAAATTTTCCAAAGCAACCAACGTGTCACATCTGTAAAAAAAAGGGCCATTTATCAACAAATTGCTGGTTTAAAAATCAAACATCCACATATAGGTGCAATAATTGTAATAGGTATGGTCATATAGCCAAGAAATGTACATGGAACCAAATACCAAAGGAAGCCAATTTTACTAGTAGTAATGATAAATATATTAAAAAAATTTTAATGGAACATAAAGTCAAAATGAAGGCATTGATTGACACTGGATGCAATCTTAATTTAATAAAGTTATCGGAATTAGATAAAATAAAAACAAATTCTCAAACACAAGACTGCAAAATAAAGTTAATAGGTTTAGCCAGCTCTAAAATTGAAACAATACAGAAAACACAGTTAAATTTTAAACTGGATAACAACGATTATAATGCTACATTTCATTCAGTTCCGGACAACGCAATTCCATATGAGGTTATACTCGGTACCGATTTCATCGATAATGTGTCCATTTTCACACATCAAACAGAGATAAAAATAACACCATCTTCAGCAAAAATATTTTTGTTCAATATAACAATAGAAGATAATAAAGAGTTAAATATTAGAACAGTGAACCAGAAAAGCATTGAAATAATTAATAAGATGTATAACGACTATGATAGAATTCCAAGGCAAGAAATTGATTCTCCAATTAAATTAAATATTGTATTGACAGACAATAAGCCGGTATTTCAACCTGCACGTAGGTTATCTATAATGGATAAAGAAACAGTAGAAAAGCAAATAAATATATGGATGAAGGAAGGAGTAATTAGAGAATCATTTTCTAATTATGCGAGTCCAATAGTATTGGTTAATAAAAAGAACGGCACTAAACGTCTCTGTGTAGATTACAGAGCACTTAATAAGAAAATTATAAGGGATAGACAACCCATGCCTCTAATTGAGGACCAATTAGACCGATTGGGTAATTATAGATGGTTTTCTACAATCGATCTGAAAAACGGATTTTTCCATATACAAATAGAGGAAAGTAGCATACACTATACTGCTTTCATAAAACATAATGGCCAGTACGAGTTCACCCGAGCACCTTTCGGTCTGAGTACATCACCAACAATATTTCTTCGGTATGTGCAATATATATTTAAGGATTTGATCAATTTAAAAATTTGCCATACTTACATGGATGACATCATTATTGGTGGATCTACGGAAGAAGAAGCTTTAAACAATTTAGTGAAAACAGTAACGAGGGCAGCGCAATATAATTTAAGTATAAACTGGGGAAAAAGCTTATTTTTTAATTTCTATTCTATTTTCAACAAATAGAATACCTAGGATATATAATAAGTAATGGAGAAATTCGACCTTCTCTGTTGAAAACAGAGGCAGTAGGGAAGTTTCCAACTATTAAAACAATAAAGCAGTTAGAAAGTTTCTTAGGACTAACGAGTTACTTTCGTAAATTTATACCCAATTATTCGTTGACAGCAAAGCCGTTAACGGATTTAAAAAAAAAGAACATTTTATTTGCTATGGGAGAAAAGGAAAAAGCAGCCGTAGAGAAATTAAAAGATGCCTTATGTAATGAGCCTGTGTTAAGTCTGTATAAACCAGGGCAAAAATTGGAACTACATACAGACGCTTCAAAATATGGATTAGCAGAAATCTTATTACAAGAAGATGACAGGAGTGAACTACACCCAATACATTATTGGAGTAAAAAGACATCTGATATGGAACAGCGGTATACAAGCTATGAATTAGAGGTGTTAGCAGTAGTACAGGCAATTAAAAAATTTAAGATATATTTAGAAGGAGTTTCATTCAAAGTCGTCACTGACTGTATCGCATTTAGGCAATCAATTGATAAAAAAGAATTAATTTCTTCACGCGTAAATAAATGGGCGATGATTTTATCAAACTTTAATTTTGAAGTTGAACATAGAAATAACCATAAAATGAGACACGTCGATTCATTAAGTCGGCATATAATGTTAGTTGAGATAGAAGATGGAATAATCGAACAAATTAAGTCTATGCAAAAAGAGGATGAAGACCTACTTAAAATAACAAAGGAATTGGAGAAAGGTAAACAATGTAGAAATTATGTGTTAAAAAATAACATCTTATATAAAGAGAAGTATGGTAAAGATTTATTGGTTATATCAAAAAGGATGGAGGAGCAAATTATTAAATATTCCCATGACCTTGGACATTTTGGACTAAAAAAAATGAAGGAACTAATTGAAAGGAATTATTATATCACAAATATAGAAGACAAATTAAAAAAGTTTAAGGAATCATGCATTAAATGCATTTTGGTGGATAAAAGACAAGGGAAGAAGGAAGGATTGTTTCATCCTATTCCAAAAGGAGATGTACCAATGGATATGTGGCATATGGATCATGTGGGGCCGATAATAGCTACCGCCGTTTTAGTAATAGTAGACGGTTTTAGTAAATATACGTGGTTGTATCCCAGTAAATCTACTTCATCTAAGGAAGTGATTAATAAATTGGAGGTATTAATAACAAATTTTGGAATTCCAAAACGAATAATAACCGACAGAGGCAGTGCTTTTACAAGTCATGAGTTTGCAGAGTATTTAGAAGATTTAAATATTCAACATATAAAAATACCAACAGGGGTTCCAAGAGCTAACGGCCAGGTGGAAAGAATAAATGGTATAATTATTCCGATAATGGCAAAATTGTAAATGGATAATCCTCAGCAATGGTACAGATATATAAGTAAAATACAAATAGCTTTAAATACCACCTATCAAAGAAGTATAGAAACAACGCCATACGAATTATTATTTGGTACTCCAATGAGAAATAATAATGAGTTAGATAACTTAAAAGAGGAAATAGAAAAGGAAATGATAATTAGTTTTGTTAATAATAGAAATGAATCACGAAAACGTTCATCTGATAAAATAAAGAATGTTCAGTTACAAAATGAAAATTATTTTAATAAGAAGCGGAAAATTGGTTTAAACTATAAATCAGGAGATTTAGTTGCAATCAAAAGGACACAATTCAGTTCTGGTTCTAAACTAGTTAAGCAATTTTTTGGTCCTTATAGGGTAAGCGAAAGAAGTGGTCATCATTATAAAGTAAAAAAAATTAGTGGTGAAGGTCCTTCAGAAACAACAACAACCGGTGATCACATGAAACCATGGAAATTTTAATTAGAAGTATATTGTCATATATCAAATAGTTGTCAGACATGTAATGAATAATAAAAAGCTAAATTTAAAGTTATAGCATATTATATTGCTCGTAGTATGTAAGTTTATGAATTTTAATGTTAATAAATTATAATTTTAATACCGTTGTATGGATTGATTACAAGAGTAATAAGTTTACTTTAAGAAAGAACCACCTTTGATTTTGTTATATTTGTAAAAGATATGATAGGAATTTTTTTTTAGTAATTGAATTTGTTTTGTTAATTATTAAGTTATGAAAATAATATACCACAGGTCTTGTCTTGAGGTAAATGTGCAAATTAAAATTTATACAAAGGTTTTGTAAAAAAAAAAAAAAAAAAAAAAAAAAACAAAAGGTTAATCGGTTGCGACTGATTAATTGAATATCCGTGATATACAGATATCATACAGAAGTAAAATGAATTAATTTTATATCAGGCTGAAGGTCTCGTCCATTATCCTGAGAATTCAAATATTTATCAAATATAGTAAAACAAAGTACAAGACGTTAAAATAATATACCACAGGTCTTGTCTTCAGGTAAATGTACAAATTAAAATTTATAATGAAGTATACATTTTATAAATTATTATTGATAGTAAGTCATGGTACTAAATTATATCAAATATAAATCTATAAAAGAAGGCCTTCTATTAAAAGAAAATAAATAAATCAAAACCTTAAAAAATGAAATGAAAAAATCTGAAAAGATATTGTTGATAAAACTTGGTTTATTGAAAAACTAAGAAAATAACCTTCGAGGGCGAATGTCCTGTCAGGATCGCCGATTGTGAAAAAAAAAAACAAAAGTACTAAATAAGTATTGTATTTTAAGTTTTAGAAGATTGGCAACTGTGTTTAGCAATTTAGTTAAGAATAGACGACAAAATAAACGGTGGTATGAGTCAGTCAAAATATATATGTTGAATAGATTAGACGGTTAGCGGAAATAAATAAAACATTAATAAAATATTATGCATATGTGTAAAATGTGTTTTTTTTTTATATATCTTTTCTTTGTTACTACATTTATATTTAGACAGGTTTAAGATAAACATAGTAAAGACGAAAATAAATAATTTGTTTTGGTTAAATGGTTAAACGAAAACACAACAAAAAAGGCGTTAATTCTTAATTATTACCATGTAACATTAATATACATATATTTACATCTATATGTGTAAGAAATATAATCTGAATTAAAGCCCTAGTATCAGAAAATTAAACAATAAAATTTTTTAACACATTTTTATTTAAATATTTTTATTTCTTTGTTTAGCTAATTTTTTGTTTTTTTTTCTTTAATTAATTTCTTACTTAAAGTAACATGAATATTATTGCTTTTCTGCTTTTCAGCATTAAATCCCGCTTTTTAAAGTTATGGAGATTTGGCGTATTTTCAAAATTTGCCGGATTGATCAGGCACAAAAATTATAAAATTTTCGGTTCCGAAAACTTATTATTTTTATTTCAAATTTTATCATTGCGTTACGATTGTAACAAAATAAAAAATAAAGTCAAAATCCTTAAAAAAAAAAAAATAAAAAAAAACTACGCATGTAAAGCTTAAAGCACCAAAGATAACTCAGATAAAGTAATTTGTAAAGTAAAAGGTATCTGTTTAAATTATACTGCAGCGAAACAGGTTAATTTTCAAACAATAAAATATTCAATTCGAAGCCCTCAAGGTAAGGAAGATATTTTAGTCATTTCGGAAAACATTAGACTCACTTAAAAATGTTTTGTCATTACAGTACCTCAAATAAAACGATATCAACAAAAGTCAGAAAAAAAACGTTTTCTAGAAGACTATAGTTCATTACCTTATGGATATAAAAAAAACAACAAATTGTGAAAAGAAAATGAAAAATAAATGAATAAAAGCAATTACATGTGTTTATGTTTTTATTTAAATAATATTATTTTAATTTGATAAAACTTGGTTTATTGAAAAACTAAGAAAATAACCTTCGAGGGCGAATGTCCTGTCAGGATCGCCGATTGTGAAAAAAAAAAACAAAAGTACTAAATAAGTATTGTATTTTAAGTTTTAGAAGATTGGCAACTGTGTGTAGCAATTTAGTTAAGAATAGACGACAAAATAAACGGTGGTATGAGTCAGTCAAAATATATATGTTGAATAGATTAGACGTTAGCGGAAATAAATAAAACATTAATAAAATATTATGCATATGTGTAAAATGTGTTTTTTTTTTATATATCTTTTCTTTGTTACTACATTTATATTTAGACAGGTTTAAGATAAACATAGTAAAGACGAAAATAAATAATTTGTTTTGGTTAAATGGTTAAACGAAAACACAACAAAAAAGGCGTTAATTCTTAATTATTACCATGTAACATTAATATACATATATTTACATCTATATGTGTAAGAAATATAATCTGAATTAAAGCCCTAGTATCAGAAAATTAAACAATAAAATTTTTTAACACATTTTTATTTAAATATTTTTATTTCTTTGTTTAGCTAATTTTTTGTTTATTTTTCTTTAATTAATTTCTTACTTAAAGTAACATGAATATTATTGCTTTTCTGCTTTTCAGCATTAAATCCCGCTTTTTAAAGTTATGGAGATTTGGCGTATTTTCAAAATTTGCCGGATTGATCAGGCGCAAAAATTATAAAATTTTCGGTTTCGAAAACTTATTATTTTTATTTCAAATTTTATCATTGCGTTACGATTGTAACAAAATAAAAAATAAAGTCAAAATCCTTAAAAAAAAAAAAATAAAAAAAAACTACGCATGTAAAGCTTAAAGCACCAAAGATAACTCAGATAAAGTAATTTGTAAAGTAAAAGGTATCTGTTTAAATTATACTGCAGCGAAACAGGTTAATTTTCAAACAATAAAATATTCAATTCGAAGCCCTCAAGGTAAGGAAGATATTTTAGTCATTTCGGAAAACATTAGACTCACTTAAAAAAGTTTTGTCATTACAGTACCTCAAATAAAACGATATCAACAAAAGTCAGAAAAAAAACGTTTTCTAGAAGACTATAGTTCATTACCTTATGGATATAAAAAAAACAACAAATTGTGAAAAGAAAATGAAAAATAAATGAATAAAAGCAATTACATGTGTTTATGTTTTTATTTAAATAATATTATTTTAATTTATTATGATTGATGTCAAATCCAAGCCATTTTACATACACTTATTTTCTTGTTTTTTAATAATTTTAGCTACAAGGTATTTTACTCAGCTTCTGGGTGTAATCTCAGCTTCGTAAAAGCCTTCTGAAATTGGTGTGTCAGTATAAACTGTTAGTTGATATATAATAGAGTAAGTTTTATTTATCTTATCAATTTTAAATATCTCAGTTGACCAATTCAGTAGATAACCTTTTTCGAAATTACCTATATTTACTTATTCTTCCAACCTTATATCTATTTTTTCATGAAATTTTGGGTTCAATATATATATATTTCTAAGTATCTCTTTTTCGTTTTCCTTGTAATTTTTCAGGTGGAAACTTTGTTGTACTATGTTTTGTTGAAATATAATCTCTTATTAATGATTGTATAATATTTAACCATTTATAATTTCTACAATTGATGCTTTTAATTAACTGTATGATAATGAATGATCTTTCATATAATTTTCAAATTGCAAATTAAAAAATTCTTGATCACAGTGAATATTTTTTGGTATATCTTTAGCTCAATTGATATTAAAGCATTTAAAACATTTTCAGAATTTTTTGTTCTTACAGGTTGAGCATAGGCGTATTTACAAAAGTATCAATTACCGTAAGAAAATATTTATAGCCATTATTGCACTTTGCATTTCGACTAAATTGATTTGCCATCTGTCATTTAAACCTTTTTGTTTAAATTTTCTTCTAAGAAATTTAAGTCAGTTGTATGTATATGCCGTTTCAGCGTCAAGAGGAGCCTTTTTGGAACTTTTTAAATGCAGTTTCAGCGGCAGGAGAAGCTTAAAACAGTAATAAGCTTACGATATTGTGCTTACTGTTCTTAATTAAATATGAAAAGTTTTTTAAAGTTTGGTTTAAATACAAAATTAATATTATTAAAGTTTAAGCTTGATTTAATATTTCAGAGAAAATTGAAAAAAGTTTTATAAATTAAAAAAAATAAGCTTAAGCTATTGAGCTGAATATTTTTAATTAGATATGAAAAGTTTTTTAACAAATTAAAACAGTAATAAGCTTAAGATATTGTGTTTACTAAGTTATGCAATAAAATTGTGATAAGTAAAAAGTTTTGTGCTTTTGAGTATTTTAAAATTAGCTTAGAGGTTAGAATATCAGTTATGTTTATATTTCAAATTAAAACAGTAACAAGCTTAAGATATTGTGCTTATTGTTCTTAATTAAATATGAAAAGTTTTTAAAATTTGGTTTAAGTACAAAGTTAATATTATCAAAGTTTAAGTTTGACTTAATATTTCCGCGAAAATTAAAAAAAAAAGTTTTATAAATAAAAAAAAAAGCTCAAGCTATTAAGCTAAATATTTTTAATTAGATATGAAAAGTTTTTTAAATATCAGTTATTTTTAAATTTCAAATTAAAACAGTAATAAGCTTAAGATTAGATGCTTACTGTTCTTAATTAAATATGAAAAGTTTTTAAAGTTAGGTTTAAATACAAAGTTAATATTATTAAAGTTTAAGCTTGATTTAATTTCTGTGAAAATTGAAAAAAAAGCAATTTTATAAATAAGAAATAAGCTTAAGCTACTGAGTTGAATATTCTTGATTAGATATGAAAAGTTTTTTTAAAATCAGTTATGTTTAAATTTCAAATTAAAACAATAATAAGCTTAAGCTAGTTTGAGTCTTTGAGTATTTTAAATTAAGCTTGGTGGTTAGAATATCAGTTATGTTAAAATTTCAAATTAGAACAGTAATAAGCTTAAGATATTGTGTTTACTGTTCTTAATTAAATATGAAAAGTTTTTAAAGTTTGGTTAAATACAAAGTTAATATTATCAGAGTTTAAGCTTGATTTAATATTTTTGTAAAAGTTGAAAAAAAGTTTTATAGGTTTTGAGTTGAATATTCGTGATTAGATATGAAAAGTTTTTATTAAGCTAACAAAAATTTGATTTTTTTTGTTTTGTGTTTATTTTTTTTTTTTTTACAACTATTGCTCAATGGCATAATGCCCTCAAGCATATGTTTTTATATTATCTTCAGTTACATATCTTTTATTATCTAGGTAAATATGTTTTTACTTTAATGAAAGCTTTGAATTAAACGGCTGAAATTGTATTGTTAATAATATAAGCAGTGATCATGAAATACAAATTGCAAACGTGATCAAGTTCAAGTTAAAAAAAAACAAAAAAAAAAAAAAACTTGGGTTAAAAAGTTGTTTTTAATATTAAATAAGAGCATTGCATTTTTTTACTAAAAGTTTATAAATTATTATTATCCATTAAATAATATCTCGTTTATTTATCCATGAATCATGTTTTTTATCAAAGCCAAGCCATCTAACCAAAACTTGATTTCCTTTTTTTCTTATTATTTTTTCTACAAGATAAACATTAGAAAATTTAACAGATGTAAGTTTAGGTTCATAAAAGCTGCCTTTTATTTGTTTTTGTGTATAATCAAGTAAATTGTATGTTATTGGATAAGCTCTTTTTTTTAGCTATTCTATAAATTTCTGTTGATCAATTAGGTTGATAACCTTTTGCAAATATACCTTCAAATTTACTTATACGAACAGAATCCCCAATTTTGTATTTGGCTTATCGGAATACTTTTAATTTATTGTATACAGTTTTAAATAATAATTTCTCATTTTTCTATGTAACCTTTTTAGGTGGAAGTTTAATTGTATGATGATATGTTGAGTTATATTTTTCTATTAGCAATGGCAGAATAGTTAACAATTTATATGTGCCTAGCAAACTGAATTGTTTCCACATCATGTTTTTTAGGGTACGATTGAAACGTTCTACAATTGATGCTTTTAGTTCTGAATATGTATGATTACATTTTGAAATTTTTTGTTGATAAATTCCGTACCTTGATCAGATTGTAAATTTTTTGGTTTTTTACCAGCACGCTTAAAAATATTTTTCATTGCGATTAAAACATTATCAGCGCTTTTGTTTTTTATTGGTTCTGAATATGTATGATTACATTGTGAAATTTTTTGTTGAAAAATTCCGTACCTTGATCAGATTGTAAATTTTTTGGTTTTTTACCAGCACGCTTAAAAATATTTTTCATTGCGATTAAAACATTATCAGCGCTTTTGTTTTTAATCGGTTCAGCATACGCAAATTTTGAAAATGAATCAATAACGGTTAATAAATATTTATATGACTTATTAAATTTTGCATATGGAATCATTTCAACCAAATCAATTTGCCAAGTATCATTTAAACCCTTTTGAATAAATTTTCTTCTAGCACCTCTATGAATTTCTGACACAACTTGTAGTCTCGGCATTTTTCTCGTACAATTTAATTAAATTTTCCAAAGTGATTGTATAATTTTCTATTGTTCTATTGTAATTTTCTTAATTTACATGTGTCCGGTTCAGAAGTAGAATTATCATATGCCCACGGACAAAGGGCAAAATTAGTAGCATAAATTGAAGTGTATTTATTTACTCCAGAAAAATTTTTAATGTGTTTATATAGATGTAATATTAGTTTCTTATGATCATCTAATAAGACGGAAAAATAAATATGTAAGAACTCCTCTACTTCCATAATTCAAAATGACTGTACTAAGAATATGCTTGCTGCTTTTATATGATCTCTAAATTGTCATTTAAATTCAGTTTTTTATTAGACACATACCAAAAATGATTAATTTTATTCATCCATTTACAATGATGATAGCGGGACCATCTGGATGTGGAAAAACAACATTTGTGTGTAATTTAATTGAAAATATTGATAGATTGATTTATCCGAAAATTGAAACAATAAAATGGTGTAACCCAGAAATTTCTGCTATTCCAAAAAATCTAGATTTTCCTGATATAGAATTTTATACCAGTATTGCCAAAGAGTTTAGTGGCAATGAAAATAAACCTACTTTAATTGTTTTAGATGACTTAATGTTAGATTCTGCAAATAAACAGGTATGTGAGTTATTTACTAAAGGTTCGCACCATCGTAATTTATCCAGTATATTGTTAACGCAAAACGTTTTTCATCAGGGAAAATTCTCAAGAGATAATATATTAAATTGTAAATATTTAGTGCTTTTCAAAAACCCTCGAGACAAATCACAGATTTTTCCTCTTGCTAGACAACTATATCCGGAAAATATAAAGGGTTTCTTGAGAGTATATAATGAGTCAACATCAAAACCGCATGGTTATATTTTGTTGGATTTAACACATTAACGATTTATTTTGTATTAGAACTAATATTTTTTCCAAAGAATATTGTATATATTTCTGTGATACGGGTGATTTGAATAACAGCTGTCAAAAGTATGAAACGATTGAAGAAAAACCAACATATATTACATATACCAGGAAAGTGCAACAACAAGAAATTTCGTAAAAATATTCTTAAATATTGTGATGACGATATTATAAAAACAAATCAAGATATTAAATGGCAATAATAAAATATCACCAGCACAAAAAGTAAAATTAAAAAAAAATAAAAAACAATTAAGATTTCTAGCTTGTGCTAAGAAAAGTATAAAAGCCAAAAGAAAAATATTAGTTCAACATGGTGGATTTTTACCAAGTTTAATCGGAACTATATAATCTGGTGTAATAGGGAAATTGCTAAGTAAGGCATAATGCAGCGAATGATTGTTATGTCACCAGAAATATTTTCAAAATTTAATAAGTTATTTCAAGATGATAAAAACTTGGATTTATTGGATCAAAAAATGAAAAAAGTTTTATATGATAAAACTTAAAACCATTGCAAAAATGGTACTTATATCGTCAAAATCTCCTGAAGTATGGAATTAACAAAAGACATGCAAAAAAATTACCAGAAAAGGTTAATAATCTTACATTTAATACAGGCACTCAAACAAAATTCTTTTCTCAACGAAATGCATATACAGAAAATGAATTACCTGAATACAAATCAACATCAGCACAGACTAATTTTATACCATTAGTTACTGATGAAGTGTTTGAATATGATCCTAAAAAAGAGCATTCAGATATGGATATCGATTTAACACATTACGATTTAGATGATGAAAATTCATTTAAACAATTAGCTCAAAAAGAAATGTTGAAAGACGAAAAACTAATAAAAAGACCATCTCTAAGCTCTGATTATCGAATGTTTGGAACATCAAGTGGTGATGTAATTACCGTTGCTGTACCATCTCCTGAAAAAAAGGAGAAACTAAGATCGGCCGGTAGTTCAATTTCCTCAACTATACTTTCACAGTTTCCTGAAACAAAAGAAAATGAAAACTTAAATCTTTACTAAGAAGTCCAAAACTAAGAACTTCATCAACACCGGAATGGACAACATATAAATAGTGCAACATTTTATGTTTTAGAAGAAGTTAATAAAAATGGATAGTCAAGATGACTTCTATCTAACATTGTTTAGTACTGCTAATTCAAAACTGTTTTCCAGACAACACTTTAGCTTCATTCGAAAATAAATTGGCTATTCACTTTGATTTAAGAAATGCAAACTGGAAAGTAGTTCTTCAGAAATTTATCTGAACGATTTCCTACAAACGGAAATATTTAACAAAGAGAATTGTGCTCTTATTAATATTGGGGAGTATAATGTTTATGTAACAAACATTGAAAAACCTCTTGAAAAAATCAAAGTAACAAAATCTATAGGTTACACATATTATTCATATGACGATTCGGAATTACATTTGAATGATTGGAAGTTTAATTTTTTCCCAACACTTATTAAAAATATAACTCCAAATCCAGGATTTACTCGAAACCTGGTTATTACAGATTTTTTTAATGAAGTTTTGACATATATCTCCAATACAAAAAATTATGATGATGTATCATTTAAAAAAATGTCAGAATCTAATCGAAGGGGTTTAATTCGTATATCAGGAACTTTTGATGAATATAGTTTTTATATAAAAGTTAATCATAGCTATAATGTAAAAACATTATTAACTGAACTATTTCAACAGAAAAAAAATATAAAAAATTTCAAAACAAAATTACCTGAACTATTCAAGTTAGCTGTAACTAATAATAAAGACGAATTGAATGGAATGGTGATGATTTACTCAGTATATATAGTTCAATCATCTGTTTTTGGAAGTAGCAAAGTACGTGCACTAAGAGCTATTAACATAGAAAATTGTAGAATACCTACAAATGTTGAATTTGAAAATGTTCATTACATACCTATAGATAAAACTTGTTTTGAAACGATAGCGATTAAAATTAGCAAGCAATATGTTAATGGAATACATTTTGTTTCCAGTTACTATCAAACAAAAATTGTATTACACTTTAAAAAGCAATGATTGCCCAAAAACAATATAAATATTACTACTCAAATATGATATCATATCAAACATGGAAAGAGCTTACGTGAGATATTTTTCCTCTCAAGTAGGTGGAGGAATCAACGATATTGGACCTCTATTACAATTTTATCCAGCTATTCAAAGAGGTCGTGGTTTTGAAAATATATTCGGAAGTTTAATTCGTTATTTAAAGCCAGTTTTTATATCAGGTTGGGACTTAATTAAAACAGAGGCTGTAAACGCAAGTAAAAATATTTTGAATGATATAACATCTGGTGCAAACATAAAAGAAGCTGTAATTGAGCAAAGTAAAGATGGTATGAAAAATCTACGAAAATCAGTAGTTAATCAACTGCATTCGATGTATGGTGGAAGACGAAAAGCCATAAAAAGACGAATTGGTATAAAAATACGAAAAGACACATTTAAAGTCGAAACGACGAAAAAAGCAAAGTAAAACATCTGATATATTCAATTAAATATGGAGTGTATGAAATTTGAACTTGATCTTTTTGCATCATTACCAGTACAAATAAGTATATTGCGTTCAGAAGAGGTGGCAAACAATCCTTTAGCTTCTTCAGAGGCGCTGCCGTCAACTATTGAATTTGTTTCGCTTGGAAATGGAGATACATATCGAGATTTATCGTCAACTTACATCAAATTTAAAATTCAAATATTAAAAAAAGATGGATCAGTTTGGAGTGAAAATGATAAAGTAGGAACCGGAACTGATGCAAAATCAGCCCCGCAGCCCAGTGTTGTAAATAATTTATTACACTCTTTAATTAAACAATGTAGTGTAACTCTAAATGGAAAAAATATCACTCCATCAGACTCTTTATACCATTATAAAGCATACTTAACTACTTTACTAAATTATGGTACAGATTCCACATCTGGAAGCATCTGGTTGGGAATTGGATAAACCAAATGTAAATGATTTTAATAATTCTGGTTCTAAATCAAGGCAAAAATTATACAACAATTCTACAATAGTAGAATTAATAGGAAAATTACATGTAGATTTTTTCAACACTTCCAAATTACTTTTAAATAATGTTGACATTCGAATTGCTTTGGCCTTACAAAAACAAGATTTTTTTATTTTCTTTAACGATAACGATGAAAGTTATTTAAAAATTCTCGAAGCTACGTTATACATGAAACATTTAACAATTAATCCCAGCATATTAATTGCACATAATACTGTTTTGGAGAAGGCTAACGCAAAATATTTTTGTACGAGAAGTGAAATTAAAACATTTACAATTCCAGCTAACACATCCAACATATCATTGGATAATATATTTATAGGACAAATACCAAAAGCTCTTGTATTTTGTATGGTTAACAATGAAAATTTTAATGGTAAAAGATCAAAAAATCCATATTATTTCGATCATAAAAATTTCTGTGCCTACACCAAACTCTGCAATTGAAACAAGTTTTACATTGAATAACAATCGCAATTCTCGTGCATATTTAACTTTATTTAGCGGAACAGGTATACATCATTCTGATAAAGGTCATCAAATTTCCAAAGAACTATTTTCATAAGGTTATACAATACTAGCTTCTAAGTTCTCCATTAACTTAAACATTAACATGTATTGTGTTAGCGAAATTCGATTCCAGTATCGGAATTGATAAAAATCGCATATAAAAGGAAGCTTAGTGAAGCATCTCTATTCATTTGAAAATGGCATACGCTCTAGTAGATTTATCGTTCTGTACGGACGATAACAATATAATATTTGTTAAGAACCTTGCTGTGGATGGAATAAAAGAAAAATGTAAAACTATTGTAAAGGAAATAAAGTATAAATTCCCAACCAAAGATTTAAAAAGAACAGACATCAAGAATAACTCTTTTGGACATATGGACAATGAAAAAACAACTAATAATTTAATAAATTTGCTTGAAAAATTCGATATTGTGTTCACAAATGGTAAACTTAAAGTTGAATTTTTAACGGCATACATAAGTAGAAATACTCAGCTAATTGATATTTCTCGTTTACAAAAAAATTAATACACTTCAGATTACGAAAGCGCTGAAATGTAATAATGTTACACGTACATTGTTTAAAGGTGTTTTTGCTCTTGATCAAATACCGAAAAATATTTCAAAACCTGGTATTTTAGTAATAAACAACGACACTTCTACCAAAAAAAGGAACACATTGGCTAGCAATTTTCGTGCCAGTTCAAAGGTGTGTAGAATATTTTGATTCATTTGGAAATCCACCATTCCACAATGAGATTGTGAAATTTCTACAAAATAAATCAAAATGTTTTGTTTTCAACGCTTATTTTACAAAGTGTCCTTACATCAGTCTGTGGACAATATTGTTGTGTATATTTGTGGATGCGATGTAACTGCAAGAGAATGAAAAATTTTTGAATTTATTCAACACAATATCATCCCCACTCTAAAACGATAAAAAAACACAGCGAATGTTTCGAACAATTTTTAAAAAACGGTAAGTTTAAATAATATAAATACCAAACTTTGAAATAGGATTCATTAGTTTAAACAATGGAATCCTCATTAAATGTCGAAGTATTCGAAAAAGAAAAAAGCAACAAACCACAGCACAATCTTTTATTAAGCTATATTTATTATTTGGATGAAAAACAAACAATAAAAATACAAATCAGGTTTAATGTTGAAAATTTTGCTGCAGCAATAATTTTTCAACGTAATCGCAACGTCATTACCGAGATGAATTATTTGGAGTGGTACGCATTTTTTAAAGATTTTACAAACAGCCAACTTTCTAAATTGAATTCAAATAAATTTCCACTCAAATTTAATCATACTGAACAAAGTAAAAAACTATTATTGGAACTAGAAGAATACACCCGCTTTTGCTTTTCAGTCTTATGTTAGACTTTATACAAGCAGTGTACGTACGAGAATACGTATTCAAGTAGGTATTTTGAGAGATGTATTGAAAAGAATAAACTAAAATTGGAGCAAGAAGATTTTTACATTCCTATGAAATTACATATAACTCAGTGTAACTATTCTAGACTTTTTTATGAAATACCATTATTTATGTCCGAAAAAATATATTGGTCAACAATAAATAAAACAAATATTTTTTAAAACCAATTATTATTATCTTTTATTAAATACATATACAAGTTCATATAATTTTTTACTGCACATCTCTGCAACAAATTTTCTGTATTATGATGGTGAGGGCAAATGGTGATGAAATTCCTTAGTTTTTGTAGAGATGGAATTTTGTTATCTAAATTCACAACTTTAGCTGAATTTGGAATAAAATTATCTAAAAATTGCTTTTTTTTAAGCCCTAACGTAAACGAAATCGAATGATGTTAAATGTTGCTCTAAGATATTTTCAATTTCTAAATATTCTATAAATCCATCGTTCCAATCAAGATAATTAACTTTCTTTTTGTTGTACTCATTTTGTTGTTTAGCATCACCGAATGAATACGGTGCTTTAAACATAAATAAAATTGGTACGAAAGAACCATCAGCTATCAAAGAAAATTCTTTCAAAAAATATTGTTTGTTATTTCCAATAACAAATTGTAAATCAACTATAGCTTTCCTTCTGCCACTGTTGCTACTGTTGCTGCTACTGCTGTTGTTGTTGTTGTTGCTATTCATTTTTGTTCTTTATTATTATAAAAAAACTAATAACCTCGCCTATTATTTATAACTCTGATTTCATAAACAAAAGTGGGAATACCTAGATATACTAAAGTGCAGTAAATTTAAAAAGCCATTAACGGACCTTCACAGACCGTTTTCGGACCTTCACATACCGTGTTCGGACCTTCACAGACCTTTTCGGACTTTCACACACCGTTTGCGAACCTTCACAGACTGAAAATAGTCTTGAATACAGGCCCCTCACGCCAAGGGGCCCCCTTAGCACCGTCATAAGTATCTAAAAAAAAAAAAAATTTTCTTTTTCTTTCAAAATAAAGTACGGAATTTCTCAACAAAAAATTTCAAAATGTAATGAGGAAAACTAAAATTAACCATTATCATACATATTCAGAACTAAAAGTATCAATTGTAGAACGTTTCAATCGTACCCTAAAAAACATGGTGTGGAACAATTCAGTTTACAAGGCACATAGAAATAGTTAACTATTCTGCCATTGCTAATAGAAAAATATAACTCAACATATCATTATACAATTAAACTTTCACCTAAAAAGGTTACATAGAAAAATGAGAAATTATTATTTAAAACTGTATACAATAAATTAAAAGTATTCCGATAAGCCAAATACAAAATTGGGGATTCTGTTCGTATAAGTAAATTTAAAGGTATATTTGCAAAAGGTTACCAATAACATACAATTTACTTGATTATACACAAAAACAAGTAAAAGGCAGCTTTTATGAACCTAAACTTACATCTGTTAAATTTTCTAATGTTTATTTTGTAGAAAAAAATAATAAGAAAAAAAGGAAATCAAGTTTTGGTTAGATGGCTTGGCTTTGATAAAAAACATGATTCATGGATAAATAAACGAGATATTATTTAATGCATAATAATAATTTATAAACTTTTAGTAAAAAAATGCAATGCTCTTATTTAATATTAAAAACAACTTTTTAACCCAAGTTTTTTTTTTTTTGTTTTTTTTTAACTTGAACTTGATCACGTTTGCAATTTGTATTTCATGATCACTGCTTATATTATTAACAATACAATTTCAGCCGTTTAATTCAAAGCTTTCATTAAAGTAAAAACATATGTAACTGAAGATAATATAAAAACATATGCTTGAGGGCATTATGCCATTGAGCAATAGTTGTAAAAAAAAAAAAAAAAAAACACAAAACAAAAAAAATCAAATTGTTAGCTTAATAAAAACTTTTCATATCTAATCAAGAATATTCAACTCAAAACCTATAAAACTTTTTTTCAACTTTTACAAAAATATTAAATCAAGCTTAAACTTTGATAATATTAACTTTGTATTTAACCAAACTTTAAAAACTTTTCATATTTAATTAAGAACAGGAAACACAATATCTTAAGCTTATTACTGTTTTAATTTGAAATTTTAACATAACTGATATTCTAACCGCCAAGTTTAATTTAAAATACTCAAAGACTCAAACTAGCTTAAGCTTATTATTGTTTTAATTTGACATTCGAATTGCTTTGGCCTTACAAAAACAAGATTTTTTTATTTTCTTTAATGATAACGATGAAAGTTATTTAAAAATTCTCGAAGCTACGTTATACATGAAACATTTAACAATTAATCCCAGCATATTAATTGCACATAATACTGTTTTGGAGGAGGCTAACGCAAAATATTTTTGTACGAGAAGTGAAATCAAAACATTTACAATTCCAGCTAACACATCCAACATATCATTGGATAATATATTTATAGGACAAATACCAAAAGCTCTTGTATTTTGTATGGTTAACAATGAAAATTTTAATGGTAAAAGATCAAAAAATCCATATTATTTCGATCATAAAAATTTCTGTGCCTACACCAAACTCTGCAATTGAAACAAGTTTTACATTGAATAACAATTGCAATTCTCGTGCATATTTAACTTTATTTAGCGGAACAGGTATACATCATTCTGATAAAGGTCATCAAATTTCCAAAGAACTATTTTCATAAGGTTATACAATACTAGCTTCTAAGTTCTCCATTAACTTAAACATTAACATGTATTGTGTTAGCGAAATTCGATTCCAGTATCGAAATTGATAAAGAAAAAACATCAAATTGTTAGCTTAATAAAAACTTTTCATATCTAATCAAGAATATTCAACTCAAAACCTATTAAACTTTTTTTCAACTTTTACAAAAATATTAAATCAAGCTTAAACTTTGATAATATTAACTTTGTATTTAACCAAACTTTAAAAACTTTTCATATTTAATTAAGAACAGTAAACACAATATCTTAAGCTTATTACTGTTTTAATTTGAAATTTTAACATAACTGATATTCTAACCGCCAAGTTTAATTTAAAATACTCAAAGACTCAAACTAGCTTAAGCTTATTATTGTTTTAATTTGAAATTTAAACATAACTGATATTTAAAAAACTTTTCATATCTAATCAAGAATATTCAACTACAGTATATATATATAGTCAAAGGGTATAATAAATTTGCCATTACGTTTGTGACGCAGAAAAGGAGAGGTGGTAGATATAGACTCAAGTGTATGGATCGGATTAGAATCGGAAGAACTATTTTCATAAGGTTATACAATACTAGCTTCTTAGTTCTCCATTAACTTAAACATTAACATGTATTGTGTTTGCGTAATTCGATTCCAGTATCGAAATTGATAAATAAAAAAAATCAAATTGTTTGCTTAATAAAAACTTTTCATATCTAATCAAGAATATTCAACTCAAAACCTATAAAACTTTTTTTCAACTTTTACAAAAATATTAAATCAAGCTTAAACTTTGATAATATTAACTTTGTATTTAACCAAACTTTAAAAACTTTTCATATTTAATTAAGAACAGTAAACACAATATCTTAAGCTTATTACTGTTTTAATTTGAAATTTTAACATAACTGATATTCTAACCGTCAAGTTTAATTTAAAATACTCAAAGACTCAAACTAGCTTAAGCTTATTATTGTTTTAATTTGAAATTTAAACATAACTGATATTTAAAAAACTTTTCATATCTAATCAAGAATATTTAACTATAGTATATATATATAGTCAAAGGGTATAATAAATTTGCCATTACGTTTGTGACGTAGAAAAGGAGAGGGGGTAGATATAGACTCAAGTGTATGGATCGGATCAGAATCGAAAAAAAAGTCGATTTGGCTATGTATGTCCGTCCGTCTGTCCGTCCGTCCGCACGATAACTCAAAAACTAAAGGAGCTAGGGTCTTGAAATTTTCGCAAATTCGTTTTTTTCCAATAGCCGTCATCGTTATTTAAATCCAGCCATTTTGGTCCATGGGTTCGGGTAGCTGCCATACAACTTCTTTTTTTATATGAGTATTTCTCTGTACCTATTACAGCTACGTGTCTGAAATTTTGGCAAAAGTAGTTTAGTGTAATGGCCAAAGTTACAGCAAAATTTGGTTGGTCTACTGCAGAGGGTTCCTGTAATTGACATACAACTCCTTCTTTTATATGAGTATTTCACTACACTTAATAAAGCTATATGTTTGAAATTTTGCCGAAAGTAACTATCCGGATGATATAATGTATATGTTACGGTCATACGGGTATCTCAGAGTTGATACAGTCTACTCTACTACACTCTTCCTCGTTTATTTATAAAATTGCTTTTTTTTCAATTTTCACAGAAATATTAAATCAAGCTTAAACTTTGATAATATTAACTTTGTATTTAAACCAAACTTTAAAAACTTTTCATATTTAATTAAGAGCAGTAAGCACCTAATCTTAAGCTTATTACTGTTTTAATTTGAAATTTAAACATAACAGTAAGCTCAATATCTTAAGCTTATTACTGTTTTAATTTGAAATTTAAACATAACTGATATTCTAACCTCTAAGCTTAATTTAAAATACTCAAAAGCACAAAAGTTTTTACTTACCACAATTTTATTGCATAACTTAGTAAACACAATATCTTAAGCTTATTACTGTTTTAATTTGTTAAAAAACTTTTCATATCTAATTCAAAATATTCAGCTCAATAGCTTAAGCTTATTTTTTTTAATTTATAAAACTTTTTTCAATTTTCACAGAAATATTAAATCAAGCTTAAACTTTGATAATATTAATTTTGTATTTAAACAAACTTTAAAAAACTTTTCATATTTAATTAAGAACAGTAAGCACAATATCTTAAGCTTATTACTGTTTTAATTTGAAATTTAAACATAACTGATGTTTAAAAAACTTTTCATATCTAATTAAAAATATTTAGCTTAATAGCTTAAGCTTTTTTTTTTTAAATTTATAAAACTTTTTTTAATTTTCGCGGAAATATTAAATCAAGATGATAATATTAACTTTGTACTTAAACAAAACTTTGAAAACTTTTCATATTTAATTAAAAACAATAAGCACAATATCTTAAGCTTATTACTGTTTTAATTTGAAACTTAAACATAACTGATATCCTAACAACCAAGCTTAAATTAAAATACTCAAAAACTCAAACTAGTTTAAGCTTATTATTGTTTTAATATGAAATTTAAACATAACTGATATTCTAACCGCTAAGCTTAATTTAAAAAACTCAAAAGCACAAAACTTTTTACTTATCACAATTTGATTGCATAACTTTAAGAGAACTGCCGAAAAAAGCTCCTCCTGCCGCTGAAACGGCATTAAAAAAGCTCCAAAAAAGCTTCTCCTGACGCTGAAATGGCATATACAAATTACTTACGTCTGGCCTGTATATGAATTTCAGTTACTATTTGGGATCTTGACATTTTATTTAAATTAAAAAAACTATATCAACTAATTTAATATTATTAATTTTTAAACAAATGTTAAAGTTATTGACATAATAATTATTAAACATAAAATGATAGTGCAAGTCATGATTTAAACTAACCGTCTCATTGAGTACAATTTGCTTTTATACTTTTCTACATAAATATAAAATATCATTTTCAATATTAATTCATTTCCATTTTGACTTTTATTCAACAACATCCCGAAATGCTTGCCGATTCAACATTTCCGTTTGAAGAAACTGATTGAGTAAATACACAAAATCAGATTCAAGATAATAAAATTACATCCACCATGGATGATGAGGAATTAACAGAAACTGAAGAATTTTTGCCACCACTCCAATTAGCCAAATTAGAAGGGGAAGATGAAGATGAGAACGAAGATGAAGAAGAGTTTGCCCAAGGTTGGGAGATAAATAAATTTAAATTTTTTCAATATTCTTGATTTTGCAGATTCTACCTATATAATTACTGGGGATTTCAATCTAATTATCAGGAGCAATTCTGATATAAATAGTCAAAAATATATCACAATAATTGAATCGAATGGCTTTTATATCTGCGATAATTCTATCCTAAAGAACAGCTTCATATACATGTCTCGATCATGTCATCATAAATAATTTTGATAAAAAACTTAATATATTTCACATTGAAACTGATATCTCCAATCATAAGATGGTTTTTTTGGAATATGATAATAAAAACAATATAAACAAAACAGAAACCAAAATAAATAAAAAAATAACTAATGTCAACATCATTGAAAGTCACCTTAAAAACTGCATTATAGACTACAGTCATACCAACTGCAATGAAACTTATCATAACATAAAAGCCGTATTATAAAGTGCCATTAATTCAGCGACAAAAAAAAAGATTTTCATTACAAAAATAAAATATTCTAAGCCATGGTTAGATCTTGAATTTCAACACTTATTTAAAATTAAAATCTATTGGTATAAAAAATATAAAAAAAATCGAACCAGTAGTTTATTAAGAGAAAAATATCATTTGTGGTTAGACAAACTAACTACTATGAATCGTCAAAAAAGAAAAAGTTAAGATGAATATAATTTTAATAAATGCAAAGATAATTCAGAACCAACATGGAAATATATTAATGAAACTATAACTGATGGTTGCAATAAATTTAAATCTAGTGATTTTTTCAATAACGAATATTTGAGTATTGAAGATAAAAAAAAGAAAATTAATGATTCAAATATTGGGAAAAACATGACAGAAAATAATATTGTGGAAACTATTTATGTCCCTCAATGCAGAACTGACGAAAAATTTAAAGAATATACAATTAACTTAACTACTACAATTTAGCTTATTAGTAAATTAAAAAATGCTACCAGTGCGGGATATGATGGAATAGCCACTTCACTAATTAGAGAATGCAGAAATGGACTAGTGAAACCTATTATGGCATTTATAAATGCATCAATAAGTCAAAGTTATGTACCAGATGAACTTAAAATAAATAAAGTGCTGTCCTTATATAAAAAAGAAGAAAATAAAAAGCTAAAAGAGGAAATAAAGGTCATTGAGAATAGAACAATTCGACTGGAAAGCATCGTAAACAAATTGCAATCCCAATTAGATGAAAGTGAACAGCAAAAAAATTACAACAATATAGTACTTTCTGGTCTACCTTCAAATATCGAGGATCCAGTGGATACTGTACACACTATTTTTAAAAAAATCCAAGCTAGCATTCCTAAGGAGAACATCATAAAAGTATCCAGTTTAAAAAAGTTTTCCAAAAATAATAAAAATGAAGGAAATACTCTATACTTGATCAAGCTGAAATCTGATAAAGATAAAGATGAAATAATGGCGAAGAAATCCAGCTACAAAAATCTTTTCACAACGGATGTAGGACTGGAGAAACATGGAAACAAACAAATATTTTTTCGACACCATCTTACTTCGCTATAATCAAAATTATACTACGAGGCTAAGCAGCTTAAAATATCAGAAAAATTTAAATTCCTGAGGATCAAAAATAATAAAATCTTCTTGCGAAAAACTGACAACTCCAAGGTATTTAGAATTGAAAATTTTTATGATATTAGTTTTATTAAAACAAATCTCTGCAAATAACTACATTGTACTACATATAATAACCATTTCAAAACTTTCTGCATTTTAAAAAAAAAAAATTTATTTTATTTATATTATTATTTTGTGTTTAAAATTAACTATAAATTTACACTTTTTAATATTTTTTAACAATTTTGTAACAATTCTAACTTTTAACATACCCTATAACATTGCTTTTGAAAATTATTACATTCATATATTAAATTTAATTTCTTTTTCTCGTTTAATCTTGAACAATTTAATAAAACCAATAGCAAAAATTAACTTAATCTATAACATTCCCTTACTAACATGGTACAATATAATTCATCAAATATTGATTTGTTTCTCTTTGGCATCTACTATTTATTCAATAAATTTCACTATGAAATTGCATATATATTTCCTTATTGATTTATTAAAACAAAACTATGCAAATAATTACTTTGTATAAAAAGCAATATTTTCAAAACTTTTTTTATTTTTTAAAACAAATTTATACTTTAATTATATAATTACAATATTTCGTTTTTCAAAATTAATTTACAATAGTACACTTTTTTTAATATTCTTTATAATAACTCCATTCAATATAAATATTTTCATTCTTCGATTAAATTTACACTTTTTAATATTTTTTGGAACAATTCTATCTTTTTGCATAACCTATAACATTGCTTATGAAAATATGTACATTCATATATTAAATTTAATATTTTTTTTTTTCTCATTTTTTTATTAATTTATTAAAACAAAACAAAACAAATAATTACTATGTATACAAAGCAATAAGTTCGAAACATTTTTCATTTTTTAAAACAAATTTATACTTTAATTCTTTAATTACAATATTTCTTTTTCTAAAATTAATTTACAATAATACACTTTTATTAATATTCTTTATAATAATTCCAATCAATATGAATAGAATTGAAAATATTCTTCGATTAAATTCAATATTAATTTTATCTATATTATACAATTTCATAGTGATTGATATACTGATTTTAATGATTGATAAATTACATATTAAATTTTTTCTCACTTTATACATTTCACTTTGCTTCACATTATTTAATTATTTTAATAATTTAGTTTACTTATTATTTTTATTTAAAAAATGTTTAATAACAATAATAATTTATAAAAACACGTTTCAAACAAATTTTGACAAATCAAGAACAAATGTCAAATATTATTTAAAAATAATATTAATTTTTACATACAATCTTGATCATATTGAACAGCTGACAATGTTTATCCAAATTATTTAAATTGTTTTTTTTTATTACAAATGCACCTAGATGAAACAGAGAACGTAGAAAACCATTTTAGAGTGGAACATTACTTACATTATGATTCAAATTCAATGAGCTTAAAATATCAAAATAACTTTAATATATTGTACTTAAACATACAAAGTTTAAGAAAAAAATTGTTTGAAGTAGAAACATTAATTGAAAGTTTTAAATGTGATGTAGATATAATTGTTTTAACTGAGATATGGCTTCTTTCTTCTGAAAATATTTTTTTTAATCTACCAGGGTATGATTCGTATTTCATTAATCGAGACAAACCTTACGGTGGAATTGCCATCTACATAAGAAATCACTTTGCTAGTAATATTATTATTAGTGAGGAATTTGAAGTTAGCCAAATATTGGGAATTAAGCTAACGAAGGAAAATTTTAATATTATTGGCATATATAGATCACACGAGACAAACCCGATGAACTTTATTAATAGATTTGATGAGCTAACTTCAAACCTTAAAATAACTATAATAGTAGGTGATTGTAATCTAGACTTATTAAATGTTAACAATTCTGAAATAATATCGTATAAAAATATGTTGCTAAGTAATGGTTTTTTGATTTGCAATAAGATATCCAAAAAATTTGCAACTAGATTTGGAACACAATCAAAAACAATAATTGATCATTTTGTAACTGACATGGTAGAGAGGGAATATCATATACATGTTCTAGACTGTTCTTTGTCTGATCATCAAATGCTTTTTATCAGTACTGATCGGAAGTGCAAAAAAAGTAATAACGTAAAATATAAAACAATTTTAAACTACGCCAACATTGCTATTGATGATTTCTGGCTAAATATTGAATCTTATAGTGAAGCTGATGAAATCATTGATAATCTTACTTCTTTAATAAATAATAATACTGAACGTATTGAAATAAAAAATACTAAAATAAAAAAGGCATAGATGACTGAAGAGATTCTCAGAGTAATGAAAATCAGAGACTCATTTAACAAATACTGGAAAAAATATGTGGGTAATGAACGCATTATTAACTTATATTTTAAATATAGAGATAGGGTTCAAAAATTAATCACTGAGGAAAAAAAAAATATTGCTCTGACAGAATATCTTTGCACCCCAGTGATACGAAAAGACTGTGGAATATATATGAAGAGATCATGTTTAACACTGATTCCATCGAGCAAAAAAATTCAATTAAAATAATTTGTCAGAATGATAAAGCAATAGAAAATGAAAAAGAAATCTCGGAATGTTTTAATAATTTCTTTGTAAATGTAACAAAAGAAATTAACGTACCTAATACTACCCTTGATCATGTTTATATGAATCAATTCAGACGTAGTATCTTCTCTAATTTTTAATTAACTGAAACAAATTCTCCGAAACAAACTCCGCCGTAGCCGGTCCCAAGCCCGGTTGAGAAAGGAGGAGGGAAGAAAAGTTGCAACCTGAATGGCCACATACATCGGCGTCTCAGGAAGTAGGAAAACGCTATATAATGCAGTTGAACTCGTAACATAGTTATGAGAACTTCAACGCATTATATGGCAAATTCTGAAGCAACTTTTCAAACCCAACGGCCCTCCAAAGATGGGGGTTTGGCATACGGTTAACAGCCCTATCCAGTAAAAAAATATTGTCACGAAACCTAAATCAAAGCCTCGGATACAAATGGAAACACGGCACCGACCCAAGCAACAGAACATGGATATTGATTTTGCAACATGGAATGTAAGAACATTGAACAAAGAAGGAGGGTTAAAATCCCTGATACCTGAACTAATAAAGTATAAAATAGCGATAGCAGCAATTCAAGAAACAAAATGGCACAACAAAGGTATCTCGGATCTTAGGGGCCACTCGGTATTCTTCAGTGGAAAAGATGGTGGAAAGAGAGAATTCGGCGTGGCATTTTTAGTTAACAAAGCGTACAAACAGGCGATCCTAGATTTCAAACCGGATGAGAGACTCTGTGTAATCCGCATCAAAACAAGATTGCACAATGTATCCTTGATAAACGCTCATGCACCTACTGAGGATAAGGCGGAACAGGTCAAAGAGGATTTTTATAGTAAACTGGAGGCTGTTTACGATCAAATACCATCGAACGACGTTAAAATTCTTCTCGGGGACATGAATGCGAAAATTGGAAAAGAGGAAGTATACAAAGGCACGATTGGAGAACACAGCCTACATAGTTCCACCAACGATAACGGACAAAGATTAATCGATTTCGCGAGTAGCAAGAGAATGGTTATATCATCCACATTCTTCCCCCACAAGGACATTCATAAGATTACATGGATATCTCCCAACGGAAAAATGTTCAACCAAATTGATCACGTTTTAGTTGAAAAGAGAGGGGCATCCCACATCATGGATGTAAGAGCATATAGAGGAGCCTGCTGTGGATCGGATCATAATCTTGTGAAAGTCAGATATAGGAGCAGAATCATAGCCAAACGAGCATTGAGGAAACACAATGCACCGAACCTGGACATAAGCAAACTCAATATAACATCTGTGAAAAACGAGTACAAAGCGTCGATCGAGACAAACTTAAATCTAGAGGAGTTGCAACACATGGAGCTAAATAAAATGTGGGATAGTTTAAAAACGGCACTGCATCGAGCTTCTGAAGAAACTATTGGTTTCCAGCCAATAAAAGTTCGAAACGAATGGTATGACGGAGAATGCAGAGATGCGGTAGCCGCAAGAAATGAAGCACACAAAGGAAAATTAAGTAGACCAACACGTGCTAAGCAACTACATTTCGAGCAACTTAGAAGAGAGGCCGACAAAATCTGCAGAAAGAAAAAAAGGAAATGGCAGAACGATGCGCTAAGAAAGGTCCAAGATAATTTGCAAAATCGCGATAGTATCAGAGCAGCATACAAAGACATCCGCATCATCAGAGATGGTTACAAAGCCCAGTCAAACTTATGTAGAGATGCAGAAGATAATCTTTTATCATCTGAGGATGACATTAAGAACAGGTGGAAAGAATATTTTGAAAACTTACTAAATGCACCAAACGATGAAGTAAATGAACAACAACAGATCACAGTGGAAAGGCAAACCCAAAATGAAATCACGGGACAACCTACATTAACAGAGGTGATCAATCCCATAGAGCTATTGAAAAATAACAAGGCTCCTGGTGCAGATAACATTCCGGCTGAACTTCAGCGTGATGGAGGAGAAACGGTACAAAAAATCCTTCATAAAATAATACTAAAGGTGTGGCAAGAAGAAAAAATACCCGCTGACTGGCAACTAAGTATTATATGTCCAATCTACAAAAAAGGAGACAAGCTCAACTGTAAAAATTACAGAGGGATATCGCTACTTAGCACTTCCTACAAAGTTTTCACTAACATCTTGAAAGCCCGCTTAGAAATAATTGCCGAAAACATCATAGGCGAATACCAGTCCGGTTTCAGGCCAGGACGATCTACAACGGACCAGCTATTTGTGCTGAAGCAGGTATTGGAGAAGTGCTGGGAAAGAAATGTCGATGTACATCAAATCTTCGTAGATTTCAAGACCGCCTATGACTCTATTCAAAGGGAAAAATTATATGTAGTTTTAAGCAACCTAGGCGTACCGGCAAAGCTAGTAAGACTGATTAAAGCGACTATGCAAAACACAAGCGCGAGGGTAAAAATCCAAGGGGACCTCACAGAACCCTTCAACATCAAACAGGGACTGAAACAGGGGGATGGATTCGCGCCTATGCTTTTCAATCTTGCCCCGGAGCACATAGTCAGGAAAATCCCATCTGACCCGAATGCCACGTTGCTATTCAAAACCACCCAGATAGCAGCATACGCAGACGACTTAAATCTACTAGGAAGATCAGAGGCAGGTGTCAGAGAACGCTATATCCAGTTAGAGAAAACAGCTATAGAACTGGGTCTGAGGATAAACATCGATAAGACGAAAATGTTAGTAGTATCCAAACGTAACCAGAGAGAGAGAGACAGAACATTACTTTTGGTGATGTCGATTTGGTTTTGTCTATCTAGGGGCCGAAATAACAAGTGGAAACGATGAAACATCAGAGGTAACCCGAAGGATAGGCAAGGCAAACAACGCCTACTACTCTGTGTTGAAGATAATGAGATCTCGAGAAGTCAGCAGAAAACGTAAACTTGAGCTGTACAAATCTCTTATCAGACCGGTGTTATGCTACGGCAGTGAATCGTGGACGATCACCCAAGCGACGGCAAACCTACTTTCCCGTTTCGAAAGAAAAATACTCCGTAAAATTATCGGGCCAATTATCGACCAGGGCCAATTTAGAATGCGACGCAACGCAATTTCTAAGATTTTTGAAATAGTAATAAAAAATAGATTGAATAATTTTTTTTCTAATAATAATATTTTAAGTGAGCAACAATTTGGTTTCCAAATGAAATCTAATACTACAGCTGCATGTCTGAATCTAACCGACTTTATATCGAAAAGTGTTGACAGCAAAAAATATACCAGTTGCATATTTCTTGATTTAAAAAAAGCATTTGATTGTGTTGACCACCAAATATTATTGCTTAAACTTGCTAACTTTAATTTTACCAGTATACAACTACAATTTTTTAAATCATATTTACAAAACAGAATGCAAAGAGTTCGCATTAATAACACATATAGTTCGGAAAAGGTTATTTATAAAGGTGTACCGCAAGGCTCGATTTTAGGACCGGATCTTTTTAAGATATATATTGACGATCTAGCTCGTCTCAACTTAAAGGGAGATCTGCAATTATACGCAGATGATGCGGTCCTAAAATACGCTGAAGCTAGTGAAGAAAGTGTAAAGCTTTCAATTCAAAATGATCTTGAAATAATTCAAGAATGGCTAAATAAGCATAGGATCAGTTTAAATGTAAAAAAAACAAAAATAATTATTTTTCAAAACAAATCGTGGAACTTAGGAACAAATATACCTTTCGAAAATGAGAATATTGAAATTGTCAAAAACTTTAATTATTTAGGATTAAATATAGACCATAATTTAAACTGGTGCAATCACATTGATAATGTAATAAAAAGAATAGGGCCATACATATTCATCCTACATAGATTAAAGAATTTTCTTTCTAAGGAAGCTTTATATACGATCTATACATCTTATATAAAATCACACATCTGTTATCTCAACCCAATTTGGGGTAGAGCCGCGAATATCCATCTAAACACACTAGATATCGTACATAAAAAAAGTATAAAGGTAATTAATCGATACCCCATTCGACATCCGACAAGCTTGTTATACTGTAGACAATATATTAGTTTAGCAAACATAAGTAAATTTGAACTATATGTCTTATCGTTTAAGATTATTAATAATGAAATTAAGCATAATTTTATTTTAAACAGAATGATCGATATTCACAACCGCAATACTCGTAACAAAGCAAATTACTACCTTACATTATTCCGTACTAATAACCAAACAAGTAATGTCGTATATTTGTCTAAAAGCGTATAATGAGCTGCCAGAAAATTTTAAACGGATTGAAAATCTATCTAAGTTTAAATCAATGATTAGAACATTTGTGTTGCAAAGTTAGCATCTTGGATTGAATGTGTTTTGTTGTTAGGGAGAATTAAATGAATTTAATTCAATAACTTGATGAATTGTTTATTATATTAATTACTTATGTTAAATACTTAAAACTACTTTAATTTTATAACTATTGTTAAAGGGAATGTTATTGGTTATTTTTTCTTTTTTGTTATGTTTTTGTTTCTTTTTGTTTTATTTTTATTAAATATAACGAAAAAAAAAAAAAAAAAAAAAAATTAATATACTCTTTATACTTTTGATTTTAATTTTGTGCAGGAACACGTTAAAGAGATTCCTAAATTTGTCCAAGTAGCTAATTTAATGTTTATATTATTTATTTAAATTTTAATTGATTTACTGTAATTTATGAATACTTATAATAAAGAAAATTTTAATTGATTTACTGTAATTTATAAATACTTATAATAAAGAAAAAAAAAAAAAAAAAAAAAAAGGTGAAAAAGCGGACTTTAACAATTTCAGGCCCATTTCTATAGCTTAAATTTTTAGCTAAATTATTGAAACTTATGTCAACAGTGAACTTACAGAATAGTTGATTAGGAACAAATCAACTTCAGAAAGACAATATGGTTTTATTATGAACTCAAACACAACAGCAGTGTTATTTGACATGGTTTCGCATTTTCAGTCTGCAATTTCCAAGAAGGAAAAGAAAAAATTTTTTGATCTTAAGAAAGCTTTTGATTCTGTGGACCGACGTGTGATTCTGTCTTAAAAATTTCTTTTTGAATGTGGAGTAATAGGTAAAGAGTTCAAGTGGTTTGAAAATTATTTCGATAACAGAAAATAGTACACGTATGGTGTAAATAGGGAATAGGTGTAATTTGATGGAGTTCTTTAGGACCTGTACTCTTCTCTGGTTAAGTAAATACTTTCTCTGACTTAAAATTATATGACCTAATATACATTTATGCTGACGACATTGTGCTAGTGTATACTGAAAATACCTACAATGATTTAGAGAGCAAGATAAACGAGGACATGGAAACTATTCTACAAAAAATTAACATTCTCAAACTTACGGTGAACACGTGAAAAACGAAATACATTTTACTTAAATCTCAAGGAAATAATATTTTAGTAAAATATGCTAGTAGAGTTCTAGAAAGAGTGCATGTATATAAATATTTAGGAGTATACATCGATGAAGATATTACTTGGCATTCTCAAACAACCAAAGTCATCAGCATACTGAGAAAAACGGCTGGATCCTAAAAATCAGCAAACGCATTCGAAATAAAGCTATAATACAAAAAACACAAAACAAGGCCATCAAGAATCTTTTTTATCTAAATCATAGAACTTAAACTAATGACATCCACAAGGAATACAAAATATTACAAATTAAGGATCTTATAAGTATGAACCAATACATCAATATCCACAATATTATTAGTAAAAAATAAAGTCTAACGCGAAGCTTACTACAAATAATGAAATTCATCAATATTGTACAAGATATGCAAATCATCTACGTTTTGACGCAGGCCTTAACTTAAATGGGCTAAAACCAATATTAAACTCAGGCATAAGGACATACAACAATTTATTAAGTGAACTAGCAGCTATCAATTATTTGACAGCAAATAAACTCAAAAGTCATATCAGAAGTGCTTTTCTATCAAATTATATTGAAATTCATATTCGTAACTAAAAAGTATTTATTGTTCTTGTTTTTTTTCTTTTTCAGTATTTTTTTTTTTTTTATATCTTTATTCTAATTGTAAATGTTATAATAATTGTAAATTATGCTGTTTTACAACTTTGCCATCTGTCATATTTTTGTTTAGTATAAATCAAATAATTTTTTTATGTAATATACTCTAGACGAGCAATGCACTTTGAGATATAATAAATAAATAAAATAAATAAATAACCAGCAAGGAGAACCTAACTACTTTGAAGATATTTTTAGAAATAATTTTTAGTCTCTTTAAATAACTATATAAATAAAAATAAAAATTAGTTATATTATTCATTATGATTTTTTTTATTTATTTATGGAGATTGTTATAGAGTTTTTATTTCAACATGACAGGGATTTAAAAAAATAGTCTTGAATAATAACATTGTACATTAAAACGGTTTGCATTGGTATATAAATTTCTTTCTGTGACCTTAATACTTTTTATTCATCACATATTTTCAGATATTCTGCAACATATTCTTTTACATTTAACTAAGCTGATTTATACTGTGTCAACACTGCTTGAATAAAATCATTTAAATTGTAAACAGTTCTGCTTCTTCTCTGTTAATACCCATGCATGGTCCATTCACAGAACTTAACTCATGATGTAAGCTCTCTTTTATGTCTTTTATCATCTGCATATCGAGTTTGGAGTTAAATTGATAATAAAATTTATTCCATTCATGATATTTTAAGACAATCGCTCGTTTACCAATACGATGAAATATGCATGATGCTTCAAAGATCTCACAGTCAAATCCAACAGAAGTTTTTAATGTGTAACTTTTATTGAGAAAATATGTATAGCTTAGCAATAAATTATAGCCCTAACCTAATGCCTCCATTCCTTTAATTTCACCAACATTTATTTATAGTGTTTTAGTACTTGTACGTTTTTAGGAATACAAGCTTTTAACGACTTGTATTTCCAAAAAGATTTTGGAGGGTATTTAGAATCAATTTGTCGTTTTTTTCATGATTACCTATATTAAATTTTTTTAATAAAGTATTCATATTATAACCGCAACATCTATACCATGTATTAACAAAATAATACTGTCCACAGGCATGTGAATAGTTGTTTTGTAATTGTTTTTCATTAAAAACTACATATTGGTTTTTAAGGTTACTTAAAATTTTTAATTTATCAGGTTTTCTGCCAAAAGAATCTAAATTTTGGACACTTTAATTAAATATTGGATCTTAAATTTTATTTTAACTGATTAAAAAATTTGGAAATTTTAAATTAAGTAAATTAAACAAATATAATTATTAAAAAAAAAAAAAGGAAATTAAACAAAAAGCTAATTTTTTTTTTATAAACCGATTACAATTCAAAATATTTCCAAAATCAATAAATAAATTGAAAAGAAAATAAAATTAATATATAAATAAGAAATTTTTTGAAAAGAAATTTTTATATTTTAGCCCAATTATAAAAAAAAGTATTTTAAAAAGGGGTAACAAAATATTTAAAAGAAGAAAAAATATATAAAATTCTTTTTTAGGAAAAAAAGAGATTAAAAGATTGTTTTTATATTATTCAAATAGCAACAGGAAGTGAAAAATAAAGTAAGAATAAGAGTTTTTAATAAATTTAAATAATGAAAATAAAAATTAAATTAATAAAACAAGTACAATTAAAATTTTGACAAATTTTTGCAAATTATTACAGAATTTTTTTATTTTAAAAATTAAGGTAAGATACAATAAGTTTTTTCTTGTATAAAAAATGTTTTTTTAGATCGTTTTTCAAATCTAAATTTAAATCTAAAATTCAAATTTAGAAGAAACTTTTTTTCCTTCTTCAATTTATTAAAAAACAAATTACGAATTGACTAAATTAAATAAAAGTACAAATCCATTGCTCCCATTTTTACCCAGGAAATAAGGTCTTTGATATAGTTTCACTCATAAATAAACAAAAAATAAATAAGAAAATTTTTTCTCAATGGCAAATCCAAATAGACTAATGGCACATCGCAAATCACCACGCTTTATTTCCACCCCGGAGATACCCCAAATGGCGGACGAAGATGAAACTCCAATTGTAGAAGTACTCCGTGAAAACAGCGAAACAATAAGAGATACTATTAGGTAGAAGGTGCACTCATGTCGCAAAAAGATTTCATGAATGTTTTGAAGAGGAGTTAAGTGAAGAAGACTATGACGAAGAGGTAAATTTGGAGGAGGATATAAAAGCGTCGAACGAATATTAAAAATTTATGATCATTTGAGAAGCACCCCGAAATACTTTGGAATTATTAATACTATTAGAAATAAGATCATAGGATAAGCTAATACGGCCCTTTTATCTTTCAACACGCCATTTAAATGGTCAAAAATTGTAAAATGCCTCGATATGCATTATGCCGATGATAGAGATATAGGAACTCTAGAATATCAAATGACGACGCTGAATAAAAGAAATGTCACGGTTCATGAATATTATAAAGAAATTTACCAACACTTATCCCTCATCTTGGAAAAACTTACCCCTATCAGTTTAACCGAAGATTCATTTGCAACTATGACACGGCATTATAGAGAAACGGCTTTAGCTGCATTCATAAATGGTCTTGATGGATGCTTATCTGATTTGCTGATTTTGCGAGAACCCAAAGATCTGCCTCAGACACTCCGCTTTTGTCTCAATCTTGACAATGCCAACAAAAGATCAACTCATGTACAAAGAGGCTAATCAGTAGCAGTAACTCAAAGACTTCAACCAGCAATAGTAAATCAAGGACCCATGAGAAATACATCTCGACCCCAAGGATTTTACAATACACCCAATAGATTTTTTGGACACAACCCATTTAATAAGTCATATTATAGAAATAATCAGAATCCCAATTATCAAAATCAACCAATATTATATCCAAATAAACCTAAATCCAAAACCAGAACCTCAATAAGGCGATTCCCAACATCAAAGAATAATAATTAAAACTATAGACAAAATTATAGACAAAACAAATACGGACAATTTTCAGCCACCAATAACAACCTAAAATTCAGGCACAATGGTCATGGGTATAATAAAAACGTTTATGAATACTATCAAAATAGACACGGATTCCAGCAAAACAATTACGGACAAAATCAGTTGCCTAAGCAAAATAATTTAAAAAAATATATTATGCAACAACAGCGGCATCTGATGATCAAAATAAAAGGAGTTGCAATTGCGCAGTCGCGAAGGAAAAACAACATTTAGAAGCTAACAATTTTTTAGATTAAATGGCTCTTCACTCCCTTACTTAGAAATCAAAAAGGAAAATGGAGAGCAATACAAATTTTTAATTGATACAGGATCCAATAAAAACTATGCTCAACAGAAATACATACAAAATCCTATACCTAATGAAAAACCATTTTACATTAATTCAATAGGAAACAATATTAAAATTACACATCATGCTCAAATTAAATTAAAATAAACCTACGTAAATTAAAATTTTACATTTTACCCGATTTACTTTCCTTCGATGGGGTAATAGAGAACGATTCATTGAGGGAATTAAAAGCAATAATAAACACAGAAGAAAGTTATATGACAATATATCCAAACGGCAAACTAATATTAAAACAACTTTTAGCAGAAAGCAATAAAAACTTAAACGTACGAATGGACCATTTGGAGCCTTCACTGAAATCAAAATTAGAAAAATTATTTAAAAAATATAACAATCTCTTTGTAGATCCTGATCAAAAATTAACTTTTACAACAAGAATAAAGGGAGAAATTCGCACCAATACGGACGAACCAGTATAATGCAGAGCATATCCGTACCCTATGGCATTAAAAGATGAGGTTGAGAAACAAAAAGAAGAATTATTACAAGACGGAATTGTAAGACCCTCAAAATCTTCTTATAATTCTCCTGTATGGATCGTCCCCAAAAAAGTAGATGCTTCAAAAAAAATCGTATGGTCATCGATTACCGTAAATTAAATGCTATAACAATACCCGACAAATACCCTATCCCGGAAATAAACGAAGTTTTTTCAAATTTAGGGGAGAGTAAATGTTTCTCAGTAATTGAGCTGAAAAGCGGATTTCACCAAATTGCGCTTAAAGAATCATAAATAGAAAAACGCCGTTTTCCGTAAACAATGGCAAGCTTGAATTCCTGCGTTTACCTTTTGGCCTAAAGAATGGACTGTCTAGTTTTCAAAGGGCCTTAGATGACATTCTCAGACCACATATTGGAAAACGATGCTCTACATCGACGACATAATAATTTTTAGAAAAAAAGAACCAGAACACCTAGAAATTATTTTTGAAACTTTGCAGAATGCTAACATGAAAGTTCAACTAGATAAATGTGAATATTTCCGCAACGAAGTAAAATTTTTAGGTTTTGTCGTAAGTTCAAAGGACATTAAAACCAACCCAAAGAAGGTAAAAGCCATTCAGGATGTACCACCACCTAAGACACATAAGGAACTGAGATCTTTTCTTGGAATGTCAGGCTATTACAGAAGTTTTATTTGTAATTACGCAATGAACGCAAAGCCCCTGACAACCGTTTGGGGGGGGGGGGGGGGAGGATGACGAGGGTTCAAAACGAAGTCAAAAAATACATCATCAACCATTTACGTACGCGTTATGTAATTAAAAATACAAACAGCAAATTAAAAAGATGTTAAGCTATTTTGGAAGAATTTAACTACGAATTAAGGAACAAACCAGGACAGACACACGTCGTGGCCGACGCATTATCCAGATTAGTGCCTACATCATCAGTTAATAATTTATCCATAACTAGTAATAAAAGTTCTACTTACAGATTCATTCAAGCAGTTGAAGCGCACATAAATGTTTTTCGAAATCAAATAATAAAAGCAATAAGTGACGAAGATTCTTATGAAGTACTTAATCCTTGCAAAAGACATATGAGGCACATAATAAAACGAAAAAATTTTCAAGATAATGATTTAACAAAAATCCTAAAAGTATATTTAAATCCAAATGTATTAAATGTCATAAAAGCAGAGAAATGTATTAGAGATCAAATTCAAATATTATATAAAAATCATTTTACAAATTACAAGATCAGATTCGCACATGACACGGTTAGGGACATTCAAGACGAAATCGAACAAAAAGAGATTTTAAGTTCAACATACCGACGGGCACACCAAAATGCCTTCGAAAACATGAAACAGATAATGCAAAATTACTATTTTCCACAAATGAGTAAACAAGTGATGAAAAAAAACCAAGGGTTTTTAAAAAAGCACATTTTCAAAATTATATTGTATTGTAGCTCTCTAATACCGTTTTTCAATTGAAAATAAACCTAACAGAACTCTTGTTATATCAATTTAAATTTAGGGCTTTTTTGGAATTTTCAGGGGCTGTAACTTCGTCACCCTTAAAAATTAAGAAAAACCTTTGACAAATGTTGAAACATAATTATAGAGCTTTGAATTTTGTCTATCACTAAAAAAAAATTTGGACAGGTATTCAAGTTACAGCTGTTTAAAAATAGCTAAATTTCAATTTTCGAGCCCTTATAGCTCCTAAATAGGGGGCTTGACAAAAAAATTTTGTTAACCGACTCCTACTAATTTCTAAGTATCTAACTTCTCCCAAAATTTCAAGACCCTAGCTTGAACGGTTCAGAAGATATATGTGGCCAAAAATTTTGCGAAAATTGAGTTTTGCGCAATGTTAAATTTTAGTACCGTATGGCAAACCTAAACATTTGCCTTGTAAAAATTTATAAAGTTTATGAAATCAGCTATTATTTTCCGTTTTCAGATTGAAAATATATGTAACAGAACTCTTGTTATAACAATTTAAATATAGGGCTTTTTCCAACTTTGGGGGGCTGTAGCCCCGTAACGGGTGGGGCTACAGAAAAAAATTCTTCTACGAAATTATTTTTTTTGCAAAAACTACCCATGGTTAAAATTTCTTTTCTCTATTTCAAACGGTGTAAAAGTTTTTGTAAACATACGGACGGACGGACGGACGGACGGACAGAGTGAAGCTATATAGGCACATTTTTACAAAATTTTTTGAAAATGTGCTAAAAACTATATATCTATATATATAAAAGCGAAAATTTGTTTGTTTGTTTGTATGTAGCGAATGGACTCCTAAACTGCCCAGCCGATTTTCATGAAAGGTTGTATATAGAGGTTTTGGGTACGGAAAGAAATCGTGGCCCAAAAAAATTTTGCTCTAACGGACCGACAAGTTGGGGCTGTGGTGCAAGTATTTAAGCTTTTTTGTTCTAAAATGAAAACAGTTTGACCGATTAACTTCAAATTTAGTATTCGTGATGCTCTTTGAGAATTAAGTTGACACTATTAACAGTTTTGGAATTTGTTAACCCATGTCGGGCCGACGGTTGGTCAAAAAAAATGTTGGGTCTATTTGTTGTCCAATTTTACGCAGTTCAGCTTTAGCTTAAAAGAAAGCCCCAAAAAAAATTTTGTTGAGTTCCATTAACCCATTGCGGCCCAACAGCTTTTTATAGGTTTTTTCAATACTTTACTCTAAATTAGAAACGGTATGACCAATTGAACGGTTTCTTGAACTTGTGTTCGATTCTCTTATCCTGTTTGTATTTAAACATGAATTTATCTGCATCCCCAAATCCGATATGCAGTTTACATTGACTGGAAAATCCAAAGGAGGATACACCATATTACTATGATTACCTCTTGGGGAAATATATCCATTCGCATTTTGGTTCATGTTTGCATATTTTATACAGTTAGTGTTTTATGAGATATGGTTGATAACCCCATAAGCTCATGTCTGTAGGCACACCTGTCTTTTGGATGAACAGACACATCTCACACCCATTTATATAGCGAGTCGCTTGTTTCAAGACAGACACCCGCTTGGAGCCGCCAATTCTTGGTGCAGACGCTCCTAAATCAAGCCTATGTTTTTAATACATAAGACTCGACCCGCCAAAATCTCGTTGGTTTGTCGATCCTAATTACTCCACCTGGGTTGGATACCAGATCTTCCGGTACGATTACTCGACGCAACAGGGGGGACCAACGTGAAGGTGAGATTTGACTTGGTGTAGTAGAGACTAGGCCAACGTACAAGGATACCCGTCAGCTGTAATCGCATACTACACCAATTGATCCTATAGAGCTACCCAAAAGAGACACTCTATAGAACACCCCCCCAAGGCGTTAATGAGAGGTATGGCATTCAGTGGCGACTGGGAAAACATTTAAACCACTTAGATTATGCCACATAGATGTAGCTTTCATGGCACACACAAGAAGTGGTCTGAACGAAATGTGCCAAAATTTGAACAAATATGGCAAACGAGCTGGTCTAAAAATAAATGTAGCTAAGACCAAAAGCATGCGTACAGAGCACTCCACACACCAGCAAGTTCTACTAGAAGAAAGCCAAATTGAAGAAGTAGAGCAGTTAAATTATTTAGGAAGCATGACGACATCAAATGGGGGAACAGAAGTTGATGTTGACAGCAGAATAAATAAAGCTAGAGCTGCTTTTGGAACTCTATCAAACATATGGCAGTCAAATAATATAGCACTGCGTACAAAACTAAAAATATTTGAAACAAACGTCAAATCAGAACATCTATACGGCTGTGAAACATGGAAGGTATCCGCCATTATCACCAAAAAGTTGCAGACGTATATAAACCGTTGTCTACGCCGAATCTTAAGGGTTCGTTGGCCGCAAATCATTACCAACACACACCTGTAGCAAAAAACGAACCAAAAGATGATTGAGGTCGAGATCCGAGAGAGAAAATGGCGATGGATCGGACATACCTTGAGGAAGCCAGAAGAAAACATTGCAAGGCAAAGTTTTGAGTGGAATCCACAAAGCAGACGACGAGTGGGTAGACCAAGGAAAACATGGAGAAGTACTGTTTTGAAAGAGGCAGAAGCGCAACGCAAAACGTGTTTACAGCTAAAAGGAATTGCTAAGGATGGTGAAAGGTGGAGAGGATTTGTTGACGCCCTATGCCCCACCAGGGGTTCTAGGATCCAGTAAGAAAGTAAGTAATGATCAATTGACTTCAAATTTTGTATACGTGATGCTCCTTGAGAATTGAGTTGACACTATTAACAGTTTTGGAATTTGTTAACCAATGTCGGGCCGACGGTTGGTCAAGAGAAATATTGGGTCCAAATTTTGTCCGATTTTACGAAACACTGCTTTGGCTAAAAAGAAAGCCCCAAAAAAAGTTTTGATGAGTTCCGTTAACCCATTGCGGCCCAACAGCTTTTTATAGGTTTTTTCAATACTTTACTCTAAATTAGAAACGGTTCGACCAATTTTCTTCAAATTTTGTATACGTGCTCAGCAGTGAGAATTGGGTTGACACTATTAACAGACTTGGAATTGGTTAACCCATGCCGGCCCGACGATTGGCAAAAAAAAGATTTGGAAGCAAATTACGTCCAATTTTGCGCAATACCGCTTTGCCCAAAGAGAAAGTTAGTTGCCCAAAGAAAGTTCCATCAACCCATTGGAGCGCAGTGGATTTTTATTGATTTTTGCGTTACTTAACTATAAATCAGAAACGATTTGACCGGTTGACTTCAAATTTTATACGCGTGAAGCAACTTGAAAATGGAGTTGAGTCTGTTAACAGTCGGTCCTACGATTGGTCAAAAAAAGTGTTTGGAAGTAAATTACGTATTTGGAAAGTAGTTTGTACTGCTTTGAATTACAGAAAGTTTCAAAAATTACTAGAATAATCCTTGAAAAATCGTTTTAAAAAAATTGCTTTCATACATTTTAAAATTTAAGGTAAACCGTGTGAAATTTTTGTGTTAACTTTTTGCAGTATCATCAACTTCAATTAAACCTCCGTTGAGAGGCGCAGCAACGCGCATCGGGTATTAGCTAGTATTTAATAAAAAATACATTAATATAACAACATAAACAAATACAAAATATAAACAAATAATTTTATTGAATAATATAACTCACAGATATAGAATACTATTAACTCAAATACAAAGTATTACGATATAAACAAAAATAGAATTGTATCTATTGAAAATCTAAGACGTTTTTAAATGTTATAAGGTCTTGTACTATCTCATGGATTAGTTGAATGTGAAATGCATTAAGATCAATTCAAGTACAATATATAATATTACTCCTCTGTTCTAAAATGTATAGACAGGCTTATTACAAAAATCAAAAAAAAAAAATGTAAAAGTCTAAATATAATATAGTCAAAATTACGTAAGTCAAGATAACTTCGACATTGAAAAGTGACTTCTTATATTGAAACCAAATTTTTTTTTTCTACTATTTTTTTAACAGCTGAATGGAATAGAACTGATTAGAGGGTTGATTTTCAGTAGAAGGGCTGGGTTTCGAATCCCATAGTGAAAGTGAAAGAATTTTTATTGAACACCTCACGACATTAGAAATTAATAATCCTATATGAAAACAAATAATATAATCGAATTTTATAAATCACAGATTCAGGAATATTCCTTTGTAACTCAAATATATAAAGCTGTTTCTACCAGATGCGTAAAACTACTAAATCACTCACTGACCTCGTATCAAAAATATTAAACACTTCTAGATGTGGAAGAGACTTGCGGTAAAAACCATTTGATAGAATTTGGCGTGTAACCATCCAGAAAATTCTGACGTTTAAACTTTTCGATTTCAAAGGAGTCTTTTTAGACCTTTATAAGTTATATGGGGATTTCATTAATAATACCCTAATGTCTTCATGTGGGGTTCCACTGATTCAGGTCGCCCTACTTGGGTGCTGAGATCGTTTATAAGCCTTTACTATAAATTTAAACAATTTTTTTTTCGGGATGATGGATCGCCCTTACCCCTTACTATAAAAGTCAGCGATATACTATAATGTGGGTATCATTAAAAAGATCTTTGCAAGCACGACAACTTTTGTTTGGGAGTGATTGTTCAAGATCGCTCTGTTTGGGCATGGAGACCGCTTTTATATATATATAAATATGTGAGCTATCATTGAAAAGGTATTAGTCAGCTTTACAACTTTTGTTTGGAGATGGTTTTAGGTCGCTCTGCTTGGGGGCTGAGATAGTTTTTAGGGCCTTACTATAAGTTTCCTGATCTAGGATAATAAAAAAAAAAAAAATATAGGGTCATTTATCTTTATACGATCGTTTTTTATTTTTAATTTTTTTTTGTTTTGATATAAAAATGTTCCCTTAAGAAGAAAATAACTTAAGAAAATTAAATTCAAAAGGTTTTCTGCATTTGTTGGATATAATTTTTATAGGTTTTTAAAAAAGCACATTTTCAAAATTATATTGTATTACATACTGAGTTTAACTTTGGAAATATTTACTTGGAAATAGTTACTACTGACTTATAAAATTTACTGCTAACAGTAAATTTTTTATTTAAAAGTTGTTATAGCCCTTCAATGGGAAAGGTTGCCAAATTTCTCAAGAATCTAAGTTCAACAATTTTTTTTGCAAAAACTACCCATGGTTAAAATTTCTTTTCTCTATTTCAAACGGTGTAAAAGTTTTTGTAAACATACGGACGGACGGACAGAGTGAAGCTATATAGGCACATTTTTACAAAATTTTTTGAAAATGTGCTAAAAATTTAAGGATTTCGTGAAAATTTGTTCGATCTGTAAAGAAAGCAAATATGATAGAAAACCTAACAGACCAGAAATTTAAGCCACTCCGCCCACACACAATACCGCCACACAGTACACACAGTACAGCCTTATAAGAATGAATCAAACGGACAAGTGGAGAAATTGGATTCTACTCTGTCCCAAATAATGCGATGTCTAAAATGCGAAGGAGAAGATCGAAGTTATGAAGATTTGTTGCAAAGGGCAATAAACGAATACAACTATACCATCTATTCTGTCACAAAAAGAAAACCGATCGAACTCTTTCCTGGACGTGTACCAAACCTAACACCAGAATAATTCGAAAAAACTCGAACCAAAATATAGAAGTTCTAAAGCTTAAATTATTTGAAGTCAGTAATTTCAGACGAAAATGTCAAAGCTCATACATTACATCAATATCTCCAGTACGAGACACTACAAATCCAACAATATCTAGATGAATTCAGACCTCCGAGAGTAAAAAAATCACTCAACTTTCTAGGGAGCGCATGGAATTGGATTGCAGGAACACCGGACCATGACGACTTTATTATGATAAAAAAAAAACGTGAATAATTTACTAGAAAACTATAATAGACAGACAGTAATCAATAAACTCCATAATAATAGAATTAATAACATTACCCAAATTGCAAATCAAATTTTAGATATTGTCCAAATAGAAAAAAAATTGAGTAATCAAAACGCCATTAGAATACACAATAAATTAAAAATAATTAAAGAAGAAATAGTAAATATAAAGTATGCCATACAACTGGTATTATATATGGGGTTTATTGTCTAAATCCGAAATAGAAATCCGAATAAAAACATTAACTAAAGTTCTAGATAATAAAAATTTTCCTTACAGTAGTTCGGAAGAAGCATTAGATCACGCTAATATTAAAATTAAAAAAATGAAACTTGCTTATTCTATCTTGTAGAGATACCCCTAACAGATAAAAATATTTATAAAAACCTTTTGCTAAAACCTCTAAAAAAAAAGTAATAAAATGTTAAAATTAGATTTTGAAAATGTATTAATTAATGAAAATGAAATGTATGGAATAAAAGGAAATTGTAGAATAATAAATAAAATATTTATATGTAAAAAACAAAACATGAAATTGTAAATTCTACTCGCACAAAGAGACTCATAGAAGGAAAAAATTCGTAATGCAATTTAATCAACAGTCATCATATCCCGTACATAGATGAAATAGCCATTGACATGCTCCTAATAGACGAATTCAACGAAATAATTCGATTCAACCAGGAAAATAGAACACTCAACGGGACTTACGTAATAAGGTTCGAAAGGACAATAGAGCGCACCATGAGCATTGGGTTCCCTATCATTATCATACTTGTTCTACTAACAATCGGAATAATTATGATACAAAAGAAAGGGGTTAAATTAATAATCAACAACAACAACAAGGAGCATGACAACAAGGAAACAAATACAAATTTGAAAGAAGATAAGACCATTGACATTAAGCCGATTAAAATAACAGAAGAACATACAAAATCAACCATAAAAAAGATGTTCCATTATCGAAAGCCAAATGGGGACATTTGGTCTTAAGGGGGGAAGAGTTAACAACCCTTAATCTTTCATATTAAATTGCAAAATTGTTTTTTAAATTTTTTCCTAAATAAATTGTTCATACGGGAACGGTTTATTTTTTTATCAAATTTTAATAATATTAAATAAAAATTTTTTTTGATTTTGTAATATCAATTTTCAATTATTTTTTAATTAATAATTTTTTTTTATAATTTTGTAACAAATATCGGACATTCACACTGAAATTATATTAAATGCTTACGATGCATTTCGTAATAAAAAAATTATCCACGCGGCGCCTTTGTGCAGGTAGAATGAAAAATTTAAATAATAATAAACTTCACTTCTGAATTAACTTCTGAAAAGAAAGATTTAGAATTTTTTCATAAAATATTATTTGTAAAATTATTTGTATTACTAAAAGAAAAATCTGTAAATTAAATGAAATAAAAAAACTATTGTGAAATAAATTAAAGCTTTTATTTCTTTGTGGCTTATATGAGGAAATAAAATTAAATTATATATTTCCAAAATTAAACTCAGTATGTAATACAATATAAATTTGAAAATGAGCTTTTTTAAAACCCTTGGTTTTTTTTTCATCACTTGCTAATTATCTATTTACTTCGGCCTTGTACAACTTCTATTAAATTTCGCACCTGTTGCAATATGAGACAACGTATTAATACCAGAGTTAATAACCTCCTTTTTTAGTATATTGGCCCCAGACGTATTTATTAGTTTTAAATATCTAAAAAGTCCGCTGAAAAAGTTTCCTAACTCTCACCCTCTCCATAATGTTTTTATGCTCTCTCCATAATGTTTTTAAATTTCTTTTATTTATTCTTTTCTGAAATGCAATACAACTTTTGTAGGAATACTGTTGGTGCAAAAATTTTTGTTATAACTATGTTTATCACATAATAATACCGAAAAACTTCAAATGATTTTTCCACATTGCAATATTGAATATTGTTATATTCCTTAACTATATCTGTAAAAGTGTTCTCTATGTTGATAGTTATTAAACATCTTATATCTTTTCCATCTACATTCTGGGGTTTAATATATATACAAAAAACAAATCAGGTGTTTCTTCAGGAAATAAACCTAAACTATTAATTTAAAGTTTGTAAGCTTCAAGTACTCGTAGTTTATGTTGTTTAAACTGAAAACATGTTCGTAAAAGTCCCTCTAAAGTATATGCGAATTTTGTTCTGATCTTAATATCCACCTTCGGTTTACTTAAACAGATAGTAGTATAGGTCAAAATGTTGGAATATCTTAGTTTTTATCTAGTTAGTGAATTTTTTATCATCATTCAAAAAGCTAAAAGTTCCCCAAATCAACTACCGCACAACTTCTTTCCTAGAATAACCAGGAAAAGGTCGTACATTTTAAATTAATGTTGGTATTAAAAATATCTTCCAGTCGTATAACATTTGTTTTGAATTAGCAGACAATGTTTTTTAAAAACTTTTTCTTCCATTTCATCATCGAATACTTCCTCAACTTCTTTTTCATAGACTCCTTCGTGTGTAGAACTTTGTGTTGCAACATACTTATATATAGCAACATTTGATTGAGTTTCTACTTCTACATAAATTGGTTTTGCACGAGTTTGAGTGCCTTTTGTTTTTGTAATTTTTACTTTCCCGTCTTTATTTTGAGGACCAACTCTATTTTTGTTTCTTACTTTAAATAGATTTTGACAATATAAATACCATTTTTGTGTATCTGTTAGGTGTTTATTTAATAAAATATTATAGCTAATCTAACTCATTGATTTCTACGTCAGCAAACAAAATTCATTTTCTCATAATCATTTTATATAATACTTAGTTTAATAATTTTGTTAAATGTTATATTTTTCATTTCTTAAAATTTCATATTATTCTTGAAAGTAGTGCACCAAGAAGTGTAGGTAAAAATCCACCTCGTTGAATAATAATTTTTCTTTTGCTATTTATAAATTTTTCCGGCAAATGAGTGATCTCAATTCCTTTTTTTTTAGAGTTTTTGCTATTTTACTCAGATTACAATATTACCTTTTAAAATATTTAAAGCAATTTCACAAAAAGTTTTTATTACTTCGGCATCACAATTTTTTATTATTACTTATTGAAATTTTGGTTTAGAACTTATTTGGTTTCAACTTGGGCTCGGGCGGTAAAAATAATGCTATCCTCTTAGTAGTTAACCTGGCACTCTGTCATGGGAATTCTGAGCCAGAAAGAGATAGCAATAGTTTGGCGTATTGACCTACATTTTGATTAATTACCCCGGAAGTAGGTCAAGTTATGTTAAAAGTAGGTGACCTTGACGTCGATCGTGCCGGTAATTAGGTCAGACAGGTTTAGAAGTAAGTTAAACAACTCTTGTTGTTTATATTGTAATAGGGAATCATGTAAAAGTAGTAAGTAAAAATATTTCAATACAATGTGCGTATGCAAATTAGCATGCAAAGAGAATATAAAGTCAAAAGAAAAGAAAAAAAAATTTTAAGTCACAATCACAAATAGCAAGTTCATTAAAATGTAAAACATGTTTTCTGTCCAACATGTATATATATTATATGTATGTAATAAGTAGAAGAAAAAATTTAAAGTCACAAATAGCAAGTTCATTATAATGTAAAACATGTTTTCTGCCCAGCATGTATATATATTATATGTATGTAATAAGTAGAAGAAAAAAGTCATCGTTTTCTGTAAGGAATGAAAAAAAAAAATCAAAACTATGGTTAATTGCTTTTGGTACCTATTCATAATCAACATACAAATAAAAATAAAACAAGTTACTGTGTTTAAATAATTTTTATTTAACTGAAAAAGCTTTAACAATTTTACGATGATCAGATGTTAAAATTCTAGAAATAGTGATACCAACATTTTCAATGCGTCTTTGAAATCTACTTCTATCACATGCGTATTGATGCCAATGACCTTTACGAGCAGCTCTGTAAGCGTAGTCCCATACATACATGACTTGAATTTTGATATCTGTGCTGAAGTGAACTTTTGTAGTTTTATTATTTAAATTCATATTGTATATGTATGAAGGTCTTAATTTAGAATTTTTTCTTTTAAGAGATACATATATACATTAAAGCAATTTTTAACTGCACATCTGAAATTGTGGTTGGATAAATGTATAGGACATGATGTTTTAAAGTTATCAATCTTTTCTAATGGCGGCAAAACTCTGCTTAAATCTTCTATTTTGGCACTGTCAATGTACTTTTGAAGGAAAAGTTTCTTTTGCTCTCCTTTGACATAGATTTTTTCAGCTGGTTCTAAATAGTGTTTTAATATACATTTTACATCCAAATATTCAACTAAACCGCTACCCCATTTAAGTCCATTTATTTTATTTTCGCAATACTGATTGGTATATCTGACTTCTCGACTAAGTTCTTCTGCAGGGTATGGTGGTTTAAAATGATACACAGTCGGAATTAAACTTCCTTTTTCAAGTATGGCTAGTTCTTTTATGAAATTTTGTTTATCATTTCCTAATAAAAATTGAAGATCGACTACTAAAATTTGTTTAACCATCTTGAATGTTATCGGTGGAATAACCTTTTCATTATTCGAATTTCGGTTTATATTAATTTTTAAAAATAGTTTTTATATAAATATAGGTTAGTAATATTAGTTTCCGCTAATACAACTATGTTGTTTCACCCATTTACTATGATGGTGGCAGGACCATCCTGCTGTGGTAAAACCACTTTTATTCATAATTTAATTAAATATAAAAAAGAAAATATACAACCAGAAATTAATAGAATTGTTTGGTGTAATCCAGACAAAAATGCTGTTCCACAATACATGAAAGATGTTGAATATAGTAAAACTATACCAGATTTTAATGATAATCAAGAACCCTTGTTGATTGTAATCGATGATATGATGTTAAATTCTCATGATAAGTACGTGTGTGATTTATTTATTAGAGGTTCACATCATAGGAATTTGTCTGTAATATTTGTAACTCAAAATATATTTCATCAAGGTAAATTTTCAAGAGATATTTCACTTAACTGTAAATATCTAGTACTTTTTAAAAATCCAAGAGATAAATCACAGATATTACCTTTAGCTCGTCAGATTTATCCAAATCAAATCAAAGCATTTGAAAAAGTATATAATGAAGTGACGTCAGACCCATACGGCTATATATTAATAGATCTTACTCAAGACATTAATGATATATTTCGAATAAGAAGTGATATATTTGGAAAAAATTTCTGCTTTTGTACAAGAGATCAATTAGAAAAATTTGGGGGAGAATATGAAACGTTTGAAAACCAATCGACACATATTGCATCTATTAAAAAGTTCTAAACCAAAATTTCAAAAAGTAATAATAAAGCATTGTGACGCCGAAGTAATAAAAACTTTTAGTGAAATTGCTTTAAATATTTTAAAAGGTAATTGTAATCTGAGTAGAAAAGCAACAACTCAATTACGAAAGTATAAAAAGGAATTGAGATCACTCATATGCCGTAAAAAATCTATAAATAGCAAAAGAAAAATCATTATTCAACGAGGTGGATTTTTACCTACACTTCTTGGTGCACTACTTTCAGGAATAATAGGAAATTTTATAAAATGAATAATACAACATTTAACAAAATGATTATACTAAAACCAGAGGTTTATGAGAAAATGAAACAAAATGCAGACGTAGAAGTGAATGAGTTGGATAAAGCTATGAAAAAAATTCTGTTAAATAAACACCTGACAGATACACAAAAATGGTATTTATACCGTCAAAATCTATTTAAAGTAAGAAACAAAAATAGAGTTCTTCCAACAAATAAAAGGGAGCAGGTAAAAATTACAGAAACAAAAGGTACTCAAACTCGTGCAAAACCTATGTATGTAGATGTAGAAACTCAATCAAATATTCCTGTATATAAGAATGCTGCAACACAAGCTTTTTCTCAAGAAGATATATATGCAAAAGAAGTTGAGGAAGTATTCGATGACGAAATGGAAGAAGAAGTTTTTAAAAAAGCATTGTCTGCTGCTTCAGCTGGAGAACGTCTAAGAAAAAGAAAATCAATTAGAAATCAAAATGTACAAATTTTTGAAACTGATACAGGAGACATAATATCAGTTCCTTTAGACAGCCCAAGCCCACCAACGAAGAAAGAAAAAACTATAAATAGCAAAGAGTTAAATAGTTCAGCAAGGCGTGTTTTACGGTCAGCAGCAGGTAATACTCAAACAGAGCTTAATTTTCCAATTCGTAAAAATAAATCAACAAGCTCATGGACAGCATACAAGTAAATGATGAATTTTACGTCACTTTACTAAGCGATTCATCCATGAATTATTACCCTGAAAATACATTGTCGTCTTTTACAAATAAAATGGATAAATACATGATTGATTCAAATTGGAAAGTCGGTATTTCTGAAATATATGTTAATAATTTTATACCAAATGTTTACGGTGAAGAGTGGGATAAAGGTACACAAATTTTTATCTCAGGTATGAAAAACGATATGCTTGGTGTAGGAACTACATTCATACCATACAATTCAAAACAAATGTTATGCGACTGGAAGATATTTTTAATACCAACATTAATTCAAAATGTACGACCATTTCCTGGTTATTCTAGGAAAGAAGTTGTGCGGCAGTTGATTTGGGGAATTTTTAACTTTTTGAATGATGATAAAAACTACACTGCATCAGATAAAAAGGATGAATTTCCTACAAATTTGACCTATACTACTATCTGTTTAAGTAAACCAAAGGTAGATATTAAGATCAGAACAGAATTCGCATATACTTTAGAGGAACTTTTAAAAACATGTTTTCAGCAAGTATTACTTAAGGTAAAGGAGCTTAAACAACATAAACCTCGAGTACTTGAAGCTTACATACTTTTAATTAATAGTTTAGGTTTATTTCCTGTAGGAAAACCTGATATGTTTTTTATATATACTGATATTATTAAACCACAGAATGTAGGTGGAAAAGATGTAAGATGTTTAAGAACTATCAACATAGAGAACACTTTTACAGACATAGTGAAGGAATATAACAATATTCAATATTGCAATGTGGAAAAATCATTTGATAGTATTTCGGTATTATTATGTGATAAATATGGTTATAAAATAAATTTTTGCACCAGCAGTATTCCTACAAAAGTTGTATTGCATTTCAAAAAAGTATAAATAAAAGGAATTTAAAAACATTATATATTATTTTATTTAAACATTATGGAGAGAGCATACTATAAATATTATTTAGTTCAATCAGGAAAAGGACTTGACGATATTGGTCCCTTGTTACATTCAGTTGTACCTTACCAAAGGGGGCGAGGGTTAGGAAGCTTTTTCGGTGGACTTTTCAGATATTTAAAACCAATATTTACGTCTGGAGCCAATATATTAAAAAAGGAGGTTATTAACTCTGGTATTAATGCATTGTCGGATATTGCAACAGGTGCAAATTTAAAAGAAGTTGTACAAGATCGAAGTAAAGAGATAATTAAAAATGTAAGACGAGGTGCAGTTCAAAAACTCAATGAAATGTATGGACAAGGGAAAAGAAGAAAACCTATAAAAAGACCACTCATTAATAATTTAAATTATTTTACGTCAAAGCGACGCAAAGTGAGTAACAAAAAGAAGCAAAACGATATTTTTGGTTAATTATGATTGAATGTATGAAGTCTGAGTTGGATATTTTTAGAACACAACCTATTCAGTCAAGTATATTACGATCTGAAGAAGTTTCCTACAACCCTATTGCTTCTTTAGATAATCCATCAGTCATAGAATTTGTTTCATTAGGTCATGGGGATACATATAGGGATCTTTCTTCTGCATATCTTAAATTGAAAGTACAAATTTTAAAAAAAGATGGAACTCAATGGAATAATGATAAAAACACTGAAGGAAAATTAATTCAACAACCAAGTGTAGTCAATAATCTTTTACATTCATTATTAAAACAATGTAACGTTCAGCTAAATGGAAAGAATATATCTCCATCCGATGGAAATTATCATTATAGAGCTTATATTGAATCATTATTAAATTATGGTACAGATGCCGCTACTACTCATTTGGAATGTGCAGGATGGAATCTCGATAAACCAAATATAGGAAAACCTGATAATAATGGTTCAAAAGAACGTCAAAAATTATACCAAAATAGCAGTGTAGTAGAACTTATGGGAAAACTACATTTAGACATGTTTAATCAACCTACACTTCTCATAAACAATGTTGATATTCGAATTCTTTTAACACTTGAAAAACCAGACTTTTACTTTTTTGCAGATGATTCTGACGAATCTCAACTAAAAATTTTAGAAGCGACTTTATTTATGAGACATGTAACTATTAATCCTAGTGTACTATTAGCACATAATGCTGTATTGGAAAAAACTAATGCCAAATATAATTATAAACGTGTAGAGGTAAAAAGTTTTACCATTCCGCAGAATAGTTCAACAGTATTACTAGATAATGTTTTCATTGGTCAACTACCAAACACAATAATATTTTGTATGACAGAAAATGCAGGTTACTCTGGAAAAAGATCAAAAAACCCATACAATTTTAAACATTTTGATATTTCACAATTTGTTTTAAACGTAAATGGAGTTCAAATACCTAATTCAGCAATTGAAACCAGTTTTTCGGATGAAAATAATTGCTACACAAGAGCATACAGTACACTATTTTCAGGTACTGGAATTAACCATAATGATAAAGGTCATCAGATAACAAAGGCTATGTTTAGTAATGGATTTTTCATGTTAGCTTTTGATTTAACTCCAGATGCATCAGGAAATGAAGTGTGTCAAGGTTTATTAAATCAGGGTACAGTTAGAATTGAGGCAAGGCTATCAAAACCGCTTACATCTACACTAACTGGTATTGTTTATGGAGAATTTGATGCAAGCTTACAAATTGATAAAAACCGAAATATATTTACAAACCTATAAATACCACACATAAAAATGAATTTAAATAATTGACAAAATGTCGCTATCTTGTGCACTACTGGATGTAACGTTTTGTTGTGATGATAATAATACCTTATTTGCAAAAGATATTTGTATAGTTGGTATCAAAGAACCTTGCAAAAAGTTTGTGAAAGAGCTCAAGTATAAATTTCCAACTAGAGAATTTATAAATGATAATTTTGAAAATTATTCTTTTGGGACTGTGTATAACGATAAAATAAATAAAGAGCTCTGTCAAATACTAGAAAAATTTGATATTATTATAACAAATAAAAAATTTAAAAAAGAGTTTTTATCGAACTACATAAAAGAAGCAACCAAGGTATATGACTTGAGTCAATTTGATTAATGAACACACTGGAGATAAATAACGTGTTGAGATGTAACAAACGAACGAGTAAAATTTTTAAAGGAGTTTTTGCTTTAGATCAACTCCCCAAAACAATTAAAAAACAAACTTTTTTAATTGTAAACACAGATAAAGCAAAAGATCCAGGAACACATTGGTTGGTTATTTATATTCCTAAACGTGGTTGTATCGAATATTTTGATTCTTTTGGCAGAAAACCTGATAAATTAGAAATTTTAAGTTACTTAAAAAATCAATGTGTAGTTTTTAATGAAAAACAATTACAAAGCAATTATTCAGATGTCTGTGGACAGTATTGTTGTATTTATTCATGGTATAGATGTTGCGGTTATAGTATGAATACCTTTTTAAAAAAATTTAATAAAGGTAATCATGTAGAAAACGACAAATTAATTATAAATACCTTTCAAAAGCTTTTTGGAAAATACAAGTCGTTACAAGTTTGTGTTCCTAAAACGTATAAGTATTAAAACACTATAAATAAATGTTAGTAAAATTAAAGAAATGGAGGCATTAGGTCAGAGTTATAATTTATTGCTAAGTTATACATATTTCCTCAATAAAAGTCACACATTAAAAATTTCTGTTGGATTTGACTGTAAGACGTTTGAAGCTTCATGCATATTTCATCGTATTGGTAAAAGGGAGATTGTCTTAAAATATCACGAATGGATTAAATTTTATTATCAATTTAACGCAAAACTCGATATGCAGATGATAAAAGACATAAAAGAGAGCTTACATCATGGGTTAAGATCTGTGAATGGGCAAAGCATAAGTATTAACAGAGAAGAAGCAGAACTGTTTTACAATTTAACCGATTTTATTCAAGCAGTGATGACACAGTATAAATCTGCTGAGTTAAATGTAAAAGAATATGTTGCAGAATATCTGAAATTATGTGATGAACAAAAAGTATTAAGGTTACAGAAAGAAATTTATATACCAATGCAGCGTTTTAATGTACAATGTAATTATTCAAGATTATTTTTTGAAATCCCTGTAATGTTAAAACAAAAAATTTGTAACAATCTCCATAAATAAATAAAATAAATCACAATGAATAATATAACAATTTTTTATTTTTATTTATATAGTTATTTAAATAGACTAAAAATTATTTCTAAAAATATCTGCAAAGTAGTCAGGATCTCCCTGCTGATTATTTATTCCCCAAATTTCGTTAAATGGAAGTCCTTCCTCATCTTCAGCAATTTCTTCTTCCACTTCTTCTTCCTCATCTTCCGATTCAACTATGTGAAAGGGAGGTATAAATTCCTCCGTTTCTGTTAATTCTTCATCGTCTATGGTGGACGTAATTTCATTCTCTTGTATTTGGCTTTCTGTATTTACATAGTCCGTTTCATGAAATTCTTCATCGTCTATGGTGGACGTAATTTCATTCTCTTGTATTTGGCTTTCTGTATTTACATAGTCCGTTTCATGAAACGGATATGTTGTAGAATCAGGCTGCATTTTATTGAGTTGCTACTAATATTCAAAATGAAAATGAAACAAAATTGAAAATAAAAGCCCAGTTATATACTCATGTAGAAAAGTATAAAAGCAAATTAAACTCAATCAGATGATTAGTTTAAACCATGCTTTGGTCTATCATTTTATGTATAATAATTATTATATCATTACCTTTAACATTTTTATAACAAAATGTCAAGAGCTCAAATAGTGGCTGAAATTCATAGACAGGCAAGACGTAAATTTCTTAGAAGAAAATTCAAACAAAAGGGTTTAAATGACACATGGCAAATTGATTTAGTAGAAATGTTACCATATGCAAAGTTTAATGAAGGTTATAAATATATGTTGACAGTCATTGACACTTTTTCCAAATATGCCTATGCTGAACCTGTGAAAACAAAAAATGCTGAAAATGTTTTAAATGCCTTAAAATCGATTATTAGTAGAGCTAAAGTTATACCAAAAAACATTCACTCTGATCAGGGTAAGGAATTTTTTAATTCACAATTTCAAAATTATATGAAAGAAAAATCAATCAATCATTATCATACATTTAGTGAATTAAAAGCATCAATTGTTGAACGATTCAACCGCACATTAAAAAATTCGATGTGGAAAAAATTTAGTTTAAACGGGAATTATAATTGGTTACCTATTATGCAAACAATAATAAAAGAATATAATTCTACAAAACATAGTACAACAAAACTTCCTCCTGAAAAAATCACAAAGAAAAACGAAAAAAATATACTTAAAAATGTGTATACTGAACCTAAAATTATCCAGAAAAATAAATATAAGGTTGGAAATTTTGTAAGAATAAGTAAATATAAAGGTCATTTCGAAAAAGGTTATCAGCCAAATTGGTCATCTGAAATATTCAAAATTGCAAAGATCAATAATACTTACCCTGTTACATATCAGTTATCAGACTACACTGACACACCAATTTCTGGAGGCTTTTATCAAGCTGAGCTTACACCTGTAAAATACCCAGATACTTATCTTGTTGAGAAGATTATTAAAAAACAAGGAAATAAAGTATACGTAAAATGGCTTGGATTTGATAACAATCATAATACATGGATAAATAAAAAAGATATTGTTTAACTATTGAATATTTTATTATTTTTGTTTTAAATAAATATATATGTACAAACAAATACAAACTCATATTTTATTGTAACTTTTGTCTCTTATACCCATATGGTACAGAACTGTGATCTTCTAATATTCGGCGCTTTTCTGATCTTGGTTGATATCGCTTAGTTTCAGTTGTTGTAAACACCTCATGATTTTGGGTCCTTTTAATATTATCGGAAATTACGAATATATCTGTTGTGTCTTGAAAATTTAACACAGCATCTTTAATACTCTCAAAATTTACTTGTTTTGCAGTATTATAGTTTAGTGAAATACCTTTAACTTTACATACTACTTTTTCAGTATTATCTTTTGTACAATATACTTTATATGCATAATTTTTCGGTCCACCACTAACAAATTCTGTAATATAACTACCAACGCCATAACATTCTAATTCATCAGTCATATCACCAATGTATTCTCCTAATGCTGGATCTTTTTCTCCTGCTTTGCTTATGTAAATGACAGAATCCGTGTCATAATACAATACTCTATCATTAAGCTCTTCTAAATAACTATATAGCTTAAGTCGTGCTTGTGTTGTCGTGTATGCTGCTATGCACACATTTATGGTAGGTAAAGAATTTGCTGCTTCATCTTTATATTGCCAGCTAACTATTATGTTTTCTTCGTTTATTGGTAATATTGAACACACTTCTACAGAAGGATTTGTTAACAGCTCATACAATTGGAAAGGTTGATTTACAATCATTGTTTGTTGTTGGTTTTCTCGCTGCCCAAATTTACCCCAAAATGAGTTCAAAATTAATTTAGCAAATGATCTTAATCCAGGGTTATTAAGAATTTTTTCATAATCTAACTTAATTTCCTCTAGGTTTAAAAAGTTTTCTATATAATTTTCTTTTTCTTTTTCAGTTTGGCAGATAATAGGCCAACCAGAAGCTTCTTGTTTAATTTTTATAAATTTATTCATCATTGATGTAAATAGACCGTCAATTGAATTAATTTTATCATATTTTACTGTTTTGTATTCCCAAACTTCGTAAGTGTTTATAAGTTCGTAACCCTTTTCAATAGCTTTTACGACTTCATCAATGACCCAAGTTCCTATTAATGATCTTTCTGTGTCAGTATGATAACAATATTCTCCTTGGTATTTTTCTTCACTACAACTTCTACAAAGTGAAAACATTAATTTATTATTTTGCTTTAGTGGAAGAACAGGGTGTAAAAGAAGTGGTGGGGGTAACATTTTACACTTAATTATTCCATCAATGGTTGATATATTTAATTTAGAAGTATTTTCTCCTATGTAAACTGTTGGATGCTTAATAGGAAATTTTCCTCGTTTGCAGACATATGGATATAGAGAGCATATATCTATATATTTAATTTTTTCTCCTGGTTTACATTTGTAGTATGTGTAAACATTTCCAGTCCTACCTCCGTAAAATGCATCTCTAGGATTTAATGGAGCTGTGTTCAATAGTTGATGATTTTTCAAGTATTTCATGTTTATGTTTTTGTTTAGTTCCTCGCGGAATTCACATTCCCACATCTCAACAACATTGTATCCAAGAAATTTTAAGTGTTCAGATTTTGATAGTGTTTTTTCATACCTCCGATTTAATGTGTCACTAGAATCTTTATGCAAAGGTGTATCCCTTTTAGTAGTCAGACATTTAGGATGTCCGTGGTAATAGCACCCATAAAATTCATATACCTCTTTAGTATCCTCGCAATACCCGTCAACTTTAACACCAGCAATTATTTTTTCTCTTCCGTTAATTCCACATTGTAATTTAATTTTACGAGAATCTTCTTCCCAAATAAGCCATTGCATAGCAATTTTTGATTGATTATCAATTAATCTATAACCTTTTTTCGGAATGATGCCTATTGTGTTTGGAATAAGAAAATTTCTTCTATATGCTAAGTTACATGCTGAAGCTATTGTTGTAGCTTCTAAAAATGGTTCAACATTGCACTCTTGTAAGAACATTTTTCTAAAAGTCAGACAGGCTTCTGTCAAAATTTTTACATCGTTAATGCAATATTCTATCAATTCTTTCTGCATGTTGAAATTAGAGTTTTTGTTTTTTTCATACCACTGTAAAAATTCACTCCTTTCATCCTCCTTTTTTGTGTCCGGTGCATAATATTTCATTGAAGGTAAAGTTCCAATATAGTTTTGATTTTCCACTTTATTAAATAGATGAGGAAAGTATCCTTTTTTTAATTTGGTGGGTAAATTAAAAGCTTTCGGTAACTTACTAAGTGCCATTGGAAAATAATTAAGCGAGTCTATGAATTTTATATTATCCAGTAACATAAGAATAATTTTTGTTCCTCTCATAATTAATTTTGGTTGAAGAACAGTTTTAGTAAGAATATAATTTAAAACAAACTGATGATCAAACGCTTGTCCATTATGAGCAATCACAATAACCTTTTTATATTGGGTTCTTAATTTTATTATATGATCCATGAATTTTGATATTATATTTTCTTTTTCAAAGCATCTTTCTCTTAATCCACATTTTCTACAATAATATAATGTTACTTCATCTATACAATTATCACATCTTTGTTGTAAAATACATAAATTAGGGGTATGTTGTTTTGTTTTTGACAATGTATTATCCTCTTGTCTAGTTTCTAAATCATAAAATATGTAAATAAAATCCTTTTTATAATTTTCTGAAAGGTTTTTGACTTTTTGAATAAAGCATTGATGATCTTGCATGACATGTTCGTTACAAATGCTACAATAAAATTCCCCACATTTATGACTTCTTTTTGATTTATGAACTTTGAAACAGCTTTTGCATTTTTGTATTTCCTCACACATACTTAATTTTGTTGATGTTGACGCCTTGTGATTGTCTAAACAGGTTTGACCTCGAAATGTGCGATTGCATTCTTTGCATAAAATATTTTTTATATTTTTAGGGCACTGAGGTGTTTTTTGGCAGCAAGGACAGTTCTTTGAACATCTATGTTCATTTTTGACATAATACGGAATATGACAATCTTCACAATAATAGCTACAACAAAAGAAAGCTGTAAGAGAAGTAATAACATTGTAATGATGATCGTGATAAAGTAAGTTGATGCTTTTCCCGTCATTATTTCCTTTAAAAATTACTTCTCTTCTCCTTGCTTCTCCATATTTGTACACAACAATTTTATGTTTATTTAAAAAACTTTGAAATTGCTGCAACTCTCGTATTCCACAACCTTCAGATGGAATTGAAACTCCAGAATTATTTACTAAGTATAATGCCGTTAAAGTTTGAAGCTTTTCCGTATCATTTAATATTTTTCTATATTCGGCAAAGTTTTCAACTCTAGCTATAGCAACAACTAGTGCTCGCGGAAGACATAGGTTGTCTTTATTTTTTATGCGGATGATTGATGATTTTCGTAGGCATTCATCGGTATAGTTTATATATTTCGATGTGGATCTACCTAATCCAGCTGGTAATTTAACCTGTGTAGCTATAATGCAGAAGGTATCTGTACTTAATCCTATAAATGGAAAATGAAAATATTATTAATAATAATAAAAAAGGAAAAACATGTTTATAATTTACCTTCGGAATTGCTTTGAAATACTTTAGATATAATATCCCAAACATCCAGAAATTTTAGTTCACTGGCTGTTTTGAAATTTATGAATGCAGGGCCACGTTCCTCAAAACTTTCTCCGCAGAAAGTTAATCCTATTTTGTCTGTAGAATTTATATCACTAGTTATATGTTTTATAATGTGATATACTGCATCTTTGATCCAGCTGGTGGGTTCAACATTATCTGGTACCGGTCTTATAGTAAATTTAATTTTACGTCCACGTAAGTTAAATCTCTTAACGATTTCTGCACGGTCGCTTTCAATTCTATAGTGCGTTACATTTTCTGATGAGTTCAAAAATTTTCGTAGAATAACTTTTTTAGACATTGTTTCTGCTTTAAAATGAATCAGACACTGTTACATTAAAATAATAATTTTCTTTATATAAACTTTCACTTAAAATAAAAAATTAATCGGAAAATACTCTACAACAATGTAATCAGAATTTAATCAATTATTATTTCCTTTTTATTTCTATAATCTTGTCTTAAATTAATGATAAAAATTTGTAAAAGCATAGCTGTATGCAAAAGATATTTCAACAAAGTATGTCACGACTCACTTTATTCTTAAAATAGAAATAGAGAATTAATCGAAAGAAATAAAAAAATTCTACAACAATGTAATCGCAATGCACTTTAGTCAATTATATATTTCCTCTAAGTAAAATTAAATTTTAAATTGAGCATAATAAAAAATTATAGTCTATGACAGGAATTATGACAGGAATTTAAATTAGTATTTTGCAATACTGCGTTTGATTGTCTATGTCATTTCAATAAATTATAGTAGTAAAAACGTGAAATCCTGTTTCTTAACTTCTATTCTTCTGTACGCTGTAAATTAGTATAAATATATTGAAATTTTGTACAACAGTTACACTTAAATTAAAAATTTTAATCATACAACATGGCTCAGGAATTCCTAAACCTATATATGAGCAACAGCGATGATGTCGCTGCATCTGTCCGTCTCCCCGCTAAAAGGAGAAAGACGAAAAATAGCGAAGTAGAAGAAACCCAAGATGAGCAACAAGATCAACAACGGCAACGTCTCCAACAGCAACAGCAACAACAACAACAACATCAACTACTACTACTACAACAACAGCAACATCCAAAACAGCATCAACAACAACAACAACAACAGCCAAGTAAACGAAATTTTTTATTGGCCTTTAATGAAAAGGCTGAAACAAATACATGCTATAAAAAAACCTTTTTAAAAATTGAAGGAATGGAACCAAATAGACTATATATATTAAAAAAATTAAAACAAATAAATACAAGATACGGTGAAAAATGGGTTTTCGAAACTCAAAATTTTATCATTTTTATTCCTCGTAAATATGAGGAAATTTGTAATAAAGAATTAGAGGAGGGTATTAATACCTCCATAATTTATTTATATAAAAATGAAAAGGGGGATTTACTCCTCGAAGATTCAAATTTAACTTTTCCGCTTGCTGATAATCAGTAAACGGAAAAAGTAAATAAATAAAATTTTTAATTCTAGTTAAAAATTAAATAAAAATTGATAAAACAAAACAATACTGTTTTTATTTTTAAGTTTCAGATACCCAGGAAAAATAAATAAATTTTTCTTTAAAGTTACAATCTACAGGTGAAACAACATAAAATAGATATGAAAGATACATTTTATTAACTTATATCTTCTGTTTCTTTTTAATTTAAAAGCACTTCTTTGATTTCAGGTTTATACTTTTCATATTAAAGGTGCAATGCACCTGCAAAATCTTACATAAGAGATGTACAAATAATCTAAACAAATTTTTATTTTATTTGTTGATTATGAATAGGTACCAAAAGCAATTAACCATAGTTTTGATTTTTTTTTTTTTTTTTCATTCCTTACAGAAAACAATGACTTTTTTCTTCTACTTATTACATACATATAATATATATACATGTTGGACAGAAAACATGTTTTACATTTTAATGAACTTGCTATTTGTGATTGTGACTTAAAATTTTTTTTTCTTTTCTTTTGACTTTATATTCTCTTTGCATGCTAATTTGCATACGCACATTGTATTGAAATATTTTTACTTACTACTTTTACATGATTCCCTATTACAATATAAACAACAAGAGTTGTTTAACTTACTTCTAAACCTGTCTGACCTAATTACCGGCACGATCGACGTCAAGGTCACCTACTTTTAACATAACTTGACCTACTTCCGGGGTAATTAATCAAAATGTAGGTCAATACGCCAAACTATTGCTATCTCTTTCTGGCTCAGAATTCCCATGACAGAGTGCCAGGTTAACTACTCCTCTTTCGCCACCATTTGTCATCTCTTCAAAGTCGGATTTATTACGAAGCTAAATCAATTAAAACAACAAAAAATTTTGAATTCTTATGGGTCAAAAAAAATGCAATCTTTATGCGGGAAAGCGCTACAAGTAAAACTTTTTGATATTAAAAAAATTAAAAAAATTTTTAAAATTTAAACTATATAATTTTAGTATCCACAAAATTTTCTTTATTTTATTAAAAATTAATACATTTATTTTTACGTTCATATACCTAACCTATAAATTAAATATTGGAACTAAACTTCTTTTCATTATTTTTTTTCGTCACAACATTTCTTCATAATTATTTTAAACAATTTAACATACATTTTTTATTATTTATTTTTTGTATGTACAACTACATGATGATACTGTTAATTTTTTATGTACTATTACATTCAAAATATATTTAATTTCACTTAATTATTCACATTATTAGAAACTTATCATATGATAATAAACAAATTATGGCAATTAAACTATTATTTATTATATATTACTATATTATAAGTATTAAGAATATCAGAGCTACATTCATTTCTTATTTCCTATTTTTTTTTTCTCATCTTTTATTTAAACAATTTAACACAATATTTACAATAGCTATTACTTATATGTGCATATATATACATATCTATACTGAGCATGAAATTTTAGTAATAAACACATATTACTTCTAAACACCTCGATTCAATCTGTCATCCATCAAATAAAGCTAGTTTTTAGCACATTTTCAAAAAATTTTGTAAAAATGTGCCTATATAGTTTCACTCTGTCCGTCCGTCTGTCCGTCCGTCCGTCTGTCTGTCTGTCCGTATGTTTACAAAAACTTTTACATCGTTTGAAATAGAGAAAAGAAATTTTAACCGCGAGTAGGTATTACAAAAAAAATAATTTCGTAGAAGAATTTTTTTCTGAAGCCCCACCTGTTACGGAGCAGCAGCCCCCCAAAGTTGGCAAAAGCCCTATATTTATATTGTTATAACAAGAGTTCTATTAAGTGTATTTTCAATTTGAAAACGGAAAAAGATAGCTGGTTTTATAAACTTTATAAATTTTTAAAAGACAAATATTTAGGGTTGCCATACGGTACTAAAATTTACCATTGTGCAAAACTCAATTTTTGCAAAATTTTTGGCCCTACATATCTTCTAAACGGGTTAAGCTACGGTCTTGAAATTTTGGGAGTAGTTAAATCCTTAGAAATAAGTAATAGTCGTTTAACAATTTTTTTTTGTCACATCCCCTGTTTAGCAGCTATAAGGGCTCGAAAATTGAAATTTTGCTATTTTTAAACACCTTTAACTTGAATACCTGTTCAAATTTTTTTTTTGTGATTTACAAAATTGAAAGCTCTTTAATTATATTTCAATATGTGTCAAAGGTTTTTCTTAATTTTGAAGGATGACGAAGCTGCAGCCCCCGCAAATTCCAAAAAAGCCCTATATTTAAATTGGTATAATAAGAGTTCTGTTAGGTTTATTTTCAATCGAAAAACGGTAGAAAAGAGCTGCTTTTATAGGCTTTACAAAAATATGTCGCTGTAATGTATAGGGTTGCCATATGGTACTAAAATTTACCATTATGCAAAACTCAATTTTTGCAAAATTTTTGGCCCCACATATCTTCTAAACGGGCTAAGTTAGGGTCTTGAAATTTTGGGAGTATTAAGATCCTTAGAAATAAGTAGAAGTCGGTTAACAAAATTTTTTTGTCACGTTCCCTGTTTAGCAGCTATAAGGGCTCGAAAATTGAAATTTTGCTATTTTTAATCACCTGTAACTTGAATACCTGTTCAAATTTTTTTTTGTTAATATACAAAATTTGAAGGTCCAATATTATACTTTAACATATGTTAAAAGATTTTTTTAAATTTGAAAGCGGTTCTTTATATTGAAGAAAGTGTCTCTCAGGTTTAACCAGTTTTGCTTAAATAGTAAAATTTTAAGTAAAATTCCAAATTTTGGTACGATTTAAAATTTAATTCCTTGAACCTAAAAAAGTTGTGGGAAGGGGAGTAGTGAGGATTATATCCTTGATAAATTGGGCAAGCTCCCCATAGAGGAGCTATTAGGACTTAAAAATTAAAAAATTTACTGTTTCTACAAGTAGTAACTTATTCACCAACGTATATATTTCTTAAATTAAACGTTAACATTGAAGTTTCAACATTATATTCCGATAAAATACTCAGTATATGAAACACTATATTATTTTGAAAATGTGCTTTTTTAAAAACCCTTGGTTTTTTTCATCACTTGTTATTTTTTTATCTTCTCACATGGTACATATGCTTTTTTGTTTTTTATTTTTCTCTCTTAAATTTTATATATGATGTCTGATAATGGAATAAACATTTATGATTGTTTAAATGTGAAATATATGTCAGGGGCATGCAACCTAAAATCTTTTGCAAATGATAGATCAAATTTAAATGCTAAGTATCTTAATGTGCAAAGTCTTCGTAACAAACTTAATGATATAGAATCCTTAATATACTCTTTCGATTACAATTTTCACATAATTATATTAACTGAGATACGGATAACTAAAACGGAAAACAAATTTTTTAACATACCTGGATATGATTCTTATTTTTCTAATAGATTGGTACCATATGGTGGGGTTGCAGTATACATAAATGAAAACATTGATTCTAGTTTTGTTGTAGAAGAGGAATTGAATAAAACGAATATTTTAGTAGTTAAATTAAATAGCCTCAATATTAATATTATTGGAATTTATAGATCACACGAGACAGAGATGTTTGAGTTTATTGATAAACTTGAAGAAATTACATCTACCTATAAAAATTCTATCATTTTAGGAGATATTAATCTCAATCTACTAGATGTCAATTAGAATCAAAAAGGTTCCATCCAGCTATATGCCGACGATGTTATGATAAAGTAATCTTCTGTAACCGAAAATGAATTAAGGAGTGCTATTGAATATGATCTCAAAATGATAGAGATATGGCTCACCCAACATAGGCTAAGCTTAAATATTAAAAAAACTAAGATTCTTTTACTAGGCAATAAATTATACAGCTCTGAAAATTTTCACTACAATTCTGAAGTTATCTACACTCTAGAGAGCTTTAACTATTTAGGCCTAACTATTGATAGAAAGTTAAAATGGGGAGATCATATCCAGCATTTAATCAGTAAAGTGTCACCATACATATTTATTTTATACAGGCTACGAAAGTTTTTATCGACCAATGCTCTACATCAAATATACTCGTCATTCATTTTGTCACACATTATTCATCTCAATCTTATATGGAGTGGTGCTAATCAGCAATTATTACATCAAGTTGATGTCATATATAAAAAAGCAATAAAAATTATTCATTTTTATCCTCCTAGGCACCCAACTCATTTGTTATATTCGGATAGATATATAAGTTTCAATAATATATGTAAAAGAGAACTATATATAATAGCATTTAAAATAATAAATAATAAAATCAATCATAATTTCATTCTGAATAGAATAATAGATATCCATACGCATAACACACGCAATAAATCAAACTTCTATCTTACACTGTTTAAAACTAATCAACAAAATAATAATTGCCTTTATAAATGCTTAAAACTATTCAATGAATTACCCAACGAGCTAAAACAAATAGATTCCCTAATAATCTTTAAGAAGGAATTAAAAAAAAAAATTTTGAATAATTGCACATAAATAAATCAGTAAAATTTTTAATAAATTTAAATTTAAATAAATAGCTTACGAATATTGTTGACATATTGAAAAATTATGTCTTTACTAATAAAAAATCAATTATGAGATCAGAAAGCTTGTGCTACGATCTCTATAAATACCAATTTTCTTATACTTAGTTTTAAGGAAATTAAAACAATAATTTTAATATATACCTACATATGTATAACTTTTTAAATAGAAATAAAGAAAAAAAAAATAAAAACTTATTAATAGATGCAATATGTGTATATTGGTTTTCAAACGTTTCTTTATTATATACTTTTTCAAATGCTTTGATTTGATTTGGATAAATCTAAAATTAAGTTAAGTGTCTATTGAAAATTTACCTTGATGAAATATATTTTGAGTTGCAAATATTACAGACAAATTCCTATGACGTGAACCTCTAGTAAATAAATCACTGGAACAGCATTTTTGTCTGGATTACACCAAACAATTCTATTAATTTGTTGTAATATATTTTCTTTTTTATATTTAGTTAAATTGTGAATAGAAGTGGTTTTACTACAACAGGATGGTCCTGCCACCATCATAGTAAATGGGTGAAACAACATAGTTGTATAAGTGAAAACTGATATTACTAACCTATATTTATATAAAAATTATTTTTAAAAATTAATATAAAGAGAAATTTTAATAATGAAAAGGTTTTTCCACCGATAACATTCAACATGGTTCCACAAGTTTAATATTTGATCTTTCATAAAAGAACTTGCCATACTTGAAAAAAAAAGTTTAATTCTCACAGTCTATCACTTCAAACCACCATACCCTGCAGAAGAACTTAGTCATGAAGTCAGATATACCAATCAGTATAGCGAAAATAATATAAATGGACTTAAATGGGGTAGCGGTTTAGTTGAATATTTAGACGTAAAATGTATAATAAAACATTATTTACAACCAGCTGGAAAAATTTATGTTAAAGGAGAACAAAAAAAACTTTTCCTTGAAAAGTACATTGACAGTGTCAAAATAGAAGATGCAAGCAGAGCTTGCCGTCTTTAGTAAAGATTTTAAAACATCATGTCCTACACATTTACAAAACCACAATTTTAGATGTGCAGTTAAAAATTGTTTTAATGTATATATGTATCTCTTAAAAGAAAAAATTCTAAACTAAGACATTCATACATACAATATGAAATAAAATAATAAAACTAAAAAAGTTCACTTCATCATAAATATAGAAATTTACATCATGCATGAATAGAATTATGCGCATTAAAATGTTAGTGTAATTTTTTATAGAATTTTAACATCTGATCATCGCAAAATTGTTAAAGCTTGTTGAGTTAAATAAAAATTATTTATACATATTAACTCATCTGTTTTATTTTTCATTTTTATGTTTACTATAGTTACCAACAACAATTAACTGGTATCTAACGAACAATTTTCATTCCTTAGAATATTTTTTTTTTTTTTTTTTTTAAGCGCTAACTGTTTAACTGTTCAACTGTTAGGCTAATAAGCCTTTCTATAACATAGGTACATGTTGGAACAGAGGGTCATATTATATTCGTATTATTAGAATTGGTTTTATTGAATTCCACATACAATTTAAACATGAGATAGTACCAGGTCTTATAACATGTAGAAACGTCTTAGATTTTCAATATTTACAATTCTATTTTTTGTTTATATTGTAATATTTTATATTTTACTTATATGGTATTCTATATCTGCGAGTTATATTATTTAATTAAATTATTTGTTTATATTTTGCATTTGTTTATATTTTTATATTAAAGTATTTTTTATTAAAGATTTATAATTATTAATTATTGATTATGCCATTAATTTGAACCCAATGCCGAATGGTAGTTGCGTCGAGTCGAAAACCAGAAAAGTTTTTTCACTTTCACTAGAATTCGAACCCGGGCCCTTCCGCATGAAAGGTCGGCACTCAACCACTGTGCCACCCAGCTGTTAGCTGTTATTTAGTCAAGTTATAGATTTACAGTAATTATTATTAATATATTTGTCTAGAATGAGGTGTAAAAAACGCATTCAATTAAATGTGTTTTGTTGGATGTGTTTAATTTTAAAAAAATAAAATATTAATGTTTTGTTGGATGTGTTTCATTTTAGAAAATAAAATATTAAAAATTATCATAAGCAGGCCAAAAAATATTTTATTTATTTTAAAAAAAAAATTTTTTTTGATGATATAAAATTTATTTATTAGTTTATGAATTAATTCATTTCAGCTTAAAAATCACAGATGATTTTCTGGAAATTTAGTGGCTTCTATAAATAATAAATTTTTTATACCCTACACCTATAGAATAGGTAAAGGGGTATATTAACTTTGGTATGGTGTTTGTAACCACCTAAAGGAAGCGAGCTAGATATGGAAAAGTATATATATTTGTGATCAGCGTGACCGCCTTAGTCGATATAGCCATGTCCGTCCGTCCGTCCGTCCGTCCGTAGGCACGATAACTCAAAAAATAATTGAGCTATCTTGATGAAATATTAACCGTAGGTTACTAGGACTGAAAGTACGGCGGGGATTGCATATGGGCGAAATCGGCCCATGGGTTCGGATTCTGGACCTTTTAATCGGTTTCAGGGCTAACGAACAAATATAAAAAATCACGATAACTCAACAACTAATGACGCTATCTTCATCAAATTTGTGCTGTAGGTTACTAGTAATGAAACTACTTCGGGAATTGCGTAAGGTCGGAATTGGACCATGGGTTCGGAACCTAGAACTTTTTGATCGAATTTAGGCCAAACGAGCATAATTCCGAAACCAATGAAGATAGAACCTCCAAATTTAGGATCAGGGTGTCCCTTCCTATTTCCTAAGTGTCTTGTGAATTTGGGTCCCATTGGAGTAGTGGGTCGGGGACCAGCCACACATTTCCGAAGACCTTAAAGCATATCTTTAAAATTAATAAAGATAACAACTTGAAAAAATGTAGAAGCTTCCAATTTGCCACAAGGGTGTTCTTTACTATCTCTTGCGTGTTCCCCTAATTTGGGATCAATTGGAGTGGTGGTTCTGTACCCCTCTCAGACCTCCCAAGTTTTAAAGGCTTATAATCGAAATTATTAAAAATAGTTACTTAAAATTAGGATAGACCGTTCAAATTGTGTACAAGGGTTAACTAGTACTTAAAGTACAGCGCGGACTGTATAAACCCGAAATCAGCCCAACGGTTCGGATTCCGGACCTTTTAATCGATGTCAGGGCTAAGGAACATATATAAAAAATCACGATAACTCAACAACTAATTAGGCTATCTTCATGAAATTTGTGCTGTAGGTTATTGGCAGCGAAACTACGGCGGTGATTACGTACGGTGAGGATTGGACAATGGGTTCGGAACTTAGAACTTTTTGATCGAATTTAGGCCAAACGAGCATAATTCCGAAACCAATGAAGATAGAACCTCCAAATTTGGTATCAGGGTGTCCTTCCTATTTCGTAAGTGTCTTTGAAATTTGGGCCCCATTGGAGTAGTGGATCGGGGACCAGCCACTCAGTTCTTAGGCCCTTAAAGCATATTTTCGAAATTAATAAAGATAGTAACTTGAAACAAATGTAGAAGCTTCCAATTTGCCACAAGGGTGTTCTTTACTATTTCTTGCGTGCCCCCCTAATTTGGGATCAATTGCAGTGGTGGTTCAGAACCTCTCTTAGACCCCCGAATGTGTAAAAGCTTATCATCGAAATTAATAAAACTAGTAACTTAAAATTAAGATAGAGCGTTCCAATTGTGTACAAGGGTTAACTAGTATTGAAAGTATGACGGGACAGCATATGGGCGAAATCGTACCATAATTTCGGGTCCTGGAACCCTTGAAAAGTTCAAGGACTAACAAACATATATCTTACAAACACCATAACTCAAAAAATAATGCCGGTATTTTGATGAAATTTAACAGTAGGTTACTAGTAATGAAAGTACCATGGGAATTGGTTGTGGTCGAGTTTAATTTCGAAGCCAAAGAATATATTTCCTATGTCCTATGTGTCTCCGAAATCTAGACTTAATTGTAGTGGTTCAGCTATGTTCAATGGTACTTGCTGCATTTATGTAAAATTTATTTTTATATTTAAATGAATTATATGAAAAGGTGTAAACTTTTAATTGTATTTTAGAAATACATTTATTGCATATTTTGCGTTTATAAGCTTTTCTATTAGGTATATAAACTAACCATTTAAAATAATTGCAATTTTTAAAAATTTGGATTATTAAATATATTATGCTTTGATTATCTTTTTATCACAAAATTTAATAATTAGAATTTTTTCATTTTGTAATTGAATTGGAATAAATATATTTTCATTTATTTCAAGTTTGTTTGTTTTTTAATATTTTTAAATAGATAAATTAGTAAGAATTTGTAGTATTTTTTAATAGATAGGGTAATTAGAAAATGTTTTTAGTATTATACAGTTAATTTGGTTAGCTATGTCTTACGATCAAATTAATAACAGCTTCCATGGTGTTAAAATGACTTATGGATGTCCTTAAATTTGAACCAAATAGGTGTAGGGTATTTCTGAGTCGGTTGCACCGACTGACTGTTTCTTTACTTGTTTTAAACTAAATTAGGTTTATTAAAAAAATTCTAAATAAAATTTATAATTTGCATTTGATAATGCAAAATTCAATTCAAAAATCAACATTTATTTAATACAATTTTACGTAAATATAAATAATAGATACATTATTTAGCAAGGTTGAATAGGTACATTATAGAATGTTAACAACAAACAAGTATTTCGATTTGAATCTAAACAAAGGAAACAATATAGAATGTATAGCAATTTTGTTTTAAAAATATATATGGAAAACATTAATAAATGGAGAAATAGATCATTATTGAAACAAAATAAACATATAAAAAAATTTAAAATCTTTTATTAATTTATTTAATTTAAGCAAGTACGCACTTAAATAAAAAAAAATATTTATTGAAAAAAAAAAATTATACCAAGAAGGGATTTGAACTAGCGACCCCAACATTTCATAAAATACGAAACATATAAAAAGTAGACTAACTAACTTATTCATCTTCAAATTTTTTAGATACAACAAGAAATTATATTAGTCATTTAATTATTTTTTGTGTATCTATTACTAGAACGAACCATAATATGCGTTATATAAAATGTAACGGTTTCAATTTTATTTAACATACTTTTAACAATTATATATGTACATTATGTAATGAAATTAGAAATAGTTTTTAATTAGAAAAAGTTCTTCTTTCAATTGACCTTCCGTCATTCTGTGACGGGTCAACAGCTAGTTATATATATTTTCAGAATCATTCCAAGCTTTAAATTTCTTAATTATCATTGTTTTTCTATTTTAAAATAAAGTCTTAAGACAAAAATTCAACCAAAAATAAAACAGGAATGTTACTACATATTACGACATGATCATTGAACCTTTTTTGATTTTTTCTTTCTTTCTTCGTTGTTTAGTCAACAAAGAATTAATAATAAATTCAACTAGCCAAAAAACAGGTAATGCTACTACATATTACGAAATGATCATTGAATTTTTTTTTTGATTTTTTCTACACATCTTCTTTGTTAAGATTTGGTTTTTTTTCTCGTTATCAACAATTCATGTATTCAAAACCACCTGTTTTTAAAAACAGAAAACTGGTTTACGTCTAAAGAATTTACATTTTTTTTTTTAGCACATTTTCAAAAAATTTTGTAAAATTGTGCCTATATAGTTTCACCCTGTCCGTCCGGTTCGTATGTTGACAAAAACTTTTACATCGATTGCAATAGAGAAAAGAATTTTAAGCACGGGTAGGTATTGCAAAAAAAATATGTTCATAGAAGAACTTTTTTCCGTAGCCCCACTGGTTACGGAGCTACAGCACCCCGGACAATCCAAATTGGAAAAAGCCCTATTTTTAAATTTATATAAGAAGAGTTCTGTTAGGTGTATTTTCAATCTGAAAACGGCACAAAATAGCTGGTTTTATAAACTTTATAAATTTTTAAAACGCAAATGTTTGGGTTTTAATAAATAAAACGCAACTGTAACCTATTTCTGTTAGGTATATAAACTAACCATTTAAAATAATTGCAATTTTGAAAAATTTGGATTATTAAATATATTATGCTTTGATTAGGTATCTTTTCATCACAAAATTTAATAATTCAAATTTTTTCAGTTTGTAATTGAATTGGAATAAATATATTTTCATTTATTTCAAGTTTTTTTGTTTTTTAATATTTTTAAATAGATAGATATTTTTAATTAGTAAGAATTTGTAATATTTTTTAATAGTGTAATTAGAAAATGAGTAAATTAACTTTATATAATTTGGTTAGCTATGTCTTACGATCAAATTAATAACAGATTTTATGGTGTTAAAATGACTAATGGATATGTCCTTAAATTTGAACCAAATAGGTGTGCACTTTTTCAAAGATCTCACAAGCGTATCTTCTAAATTAATAATGATAGAAACCTAAAATTTAGTGAAAGGGTGTTCTGTTATATTTGCTTTCTTATTTAATGCTTTTATATTTTTAAAAGGCTAAGAGTTTTAATATAAAATATATTATGTGAATTAAAAACTAAATATTTTTTTAATAAACGACGAAATTTTTTTGTTTGTAATTTTTATTATATCATATCTATATTTTATTGAAATATTACCATAGGTAATATATAATTAAGTAATTGTGTACGATACTTAGGTTGTAAAATTTATTTTTATATTTAAATGAATTATATGAAAAGTTCTAAATTTGACATTGTATTTTAGAAATACATTTATTGTATATTTTGATTATTAAATTTTGTGATAAGAAGCTAATGAAAGCATTAATGGTTTTAACTTACATTAAAAACCATGAAATTATATAAACTTTTATATTTATATTATTACAAATTAATATTTCTTTCGAATACTCTGTTTCGTTTAATTATATAAAACATTCAAAAATACGTAAAATAAGAGAATAAATTTAAAAATTATTGAAAATTGAAAGAATTAATCAAGAGTACTAAATCATTCAACAGCGAATGCACTACAGCTAAAAATCCTGAAAAGAAGTAATTGCTGCATGTGTGTAAACTTTTATTTAATTGCATAAAAAGTTTTAAATATGTAATTTTGTAATTGCATTTTATGAATCCATATATTTCAACTTTATTTATTGTATAATATTATTAAATAGATAAATTAGTAAGGATTTTTAATATTTTTGAATTGATAAAATAATTAGAAAACATTATTAGTATTATTAAGTTAATTGTGTTAGCTATATCTTACGATTAAACTAATAAAAGGGTTTATGGTTTTAAAATGATTTATAGACTTCCCATTAAATTTGAACCAAATAGGTGTAGATTATTTCTAAGTCAGAAATAATCTACGACTGACTGTTTCTTTACTTGTTTAGTTATAATATTTTTGTATTAACTTTATAATTATTTTTCTTACCATTCATATTTCTATTACTACTATTACGTCTACTATTATCATTATTATTATTGTTACTATCATTACAAATAATATCAGTATTACTATTCATACTATTACTACTTATATTATTTATATCATTACTATTAAAATTATTAGAATTATCATTATCAGCTTCAAAAGGTATAGAGTTATGCCCATATAAAAAAAGAAGTTGTATACCAGATACTCGAACGCTTGGACAAAAATGGTCGGATTTCGCCCACATTCAGTCCCCGCTGTTCTTTCAATACTAGATAATCCTTGAACACAATTGGAAGTTCTAACTAAAATTTTATATTTCTATCTGAATTTCAAATACTCTAAGGATATAGGACGAGGCACACTAATACCAAATTTGGAGGTTCTGTCTTCATTGGTTTCGGAATTATGCTTGTTTGGCTTAAATTCGATCAAAAAGTTCTAACATCCAAACCCAAGGTCCGATCTCGACCGTACGCAATCCCCGTTGTAGTCTCATTACTAGTCACAAAGTTCATAGCCCACAATAAGTGGCATACTTCAGATGTTTTTGTTGATATTAATAAAAACGAGGAAGAGTGTAGTAGAGTAGACTGTGTCAACTCTGGGATATCCGTATGACCGTAACATATACATTATATCATCCGGTTAATTATTTTTGGCTTTATTAAGTGTAGTGGAATACTCATATAAAATAAAGAGTTGTATGGCAGCTACTCGAACCCTCTGCAGCAGACCAACCAAATTTTGCAGAAACTTTGGCCATCACACTAAAAAATTGTTGGCAAAACTTCAGACACCCAGCTTCATTAGGTGGAGAGTAATGCTCATATCAAATAAGAAGTTGTATGGCAGCTACTCGAACCCACTCCACTAGACCAACCAAATTTTGCAGAAACTTTGGCCATAAAACTAAACTACTTTTGGCAAAATTTCAGACACGCAGCTGTAATAGGTACAGAGTAATGCTCATATAAAAGACGAAGTTGTATGGCAGCTACCTGAACCCATGGACCAAAATGGCTGGATTTAAATAGCGATGACGGCTATTGCAAAAAAATGAATTTGCGAAAATTTCAAGATCCTAGCTCCTTTAGTTTTTGAGTTATCGTGCGGACGGACGGACGGACAGACGGACGGACATACATAGCTAAATCGATTTATTTTTCGATTCTGATCCGATCCATACACTTGAGTCTATATCTACCCCCCCTCCTTATCTGCGTCACAAACGTAATGGCAAATTTATTATACCCTTTGACTATATAGTCATACGGGTATAAAAATATAATAAGAGTAGAATGCAATATTATTTCTGGAGCTTATATTAATGAAAAAGAGAGTCACACTTTACATGAATTCTCTATTAACGTCAGTCCTGGCTATAAAATAATTGAAGTTCCTAAGAATGTAATGTATTAAACGGTAGCTAATAATCAGATAAGTTCTATTACTGTAAAACTTCTTGATCCGAACGGTAATTTAATAAATTTTTGTGGAGAAAAAATAACAATAAGATTAAATTTAACAATGATCGTATTTAATCAATATTATCAGTCCAATATAAATTCACAGAATAATAAACATAACCTTAATTCATTGAAGGTAGTCAAAGAGATGGCACTCAGAATTTAAAATACAAAAAAAGATTTTCATTTGAAAATAAAGGATATCTAAAATCTCTAGGATATCTGCTAAAGTAAATTTAAATGGAACTCTTTAATGATCCAATTTTTGACAAAATCATAACTAGTGCTCAGTTGCATTCATATTCACCTAAACTCAGAATCAGAACTTAAATATATTACCCTCAACAAGTCTTATCTGTATTGAAGATTACGTATCAAAAAATGATGGTACAGTTGTTACTCACACTTAACAAATTAATAATGTTATAACATTTCTATTTGATGAAATTCGCTATGAACTTAATCGTCAGGAAATTGATCATAATCGTAATGTTGGTATAGCTTCAACATTAAAAAACTATATTTCACTCAAACTGAAAATACGGCTTTATACAATATAAGTTGGTCACCTGATTCACCAATTAAAATAAATAATTTATATTTTAATTTTTCTATTCCCCTAAAAAGATGAATAGGTTTTGCTGAACAATACAAAAACATTATTCCAAATGCACAACATGAATTAATATGAACTCGCTCTCAATCTAATGACAATTCATTATTATGTAGCAGTGCTAATGCAGGTGAAAAACCAAAACTTACTATTAGTAAAATATATTGGACGGTTCAACATATTAACTTAGTTGATAATCTTAAATTAAATTTATACAAAAGTATTGAAAATGGTTCGTTCGAAAAAAAAATGTAGTAGAAAAAGAAATAGAGTTTGAGGATTATATTCAATACCATTAACGAACATATAAAAAAATAAGGCTAACCAAACAACTAATGGTGCAACCTTCATGAAATATGTGCTGTAGGTTACTAGTAATGAGGTTATGGCGGGGATTAACTGCGGTCGAGATCGGACCATGGGTTCGGATCCTAGAAGTTTTTGATCGAATTTAGGCAAAACAAGCATAATTCCGAAAACAATGAAGATAGAACAAAATTAAGTATGTGTGCGCTTCTTCCTTTGTCCGCAAAGTCCTTAAAATTTAGGACGAATTGGAGTAGTGGGTCGGGGACAATACACATATCTGAAGACCTTAAAACATATCGTTAAAATTAATAAGAAAAGTAGCTTAAAATTAAGATAGAACGTTCCAATTGTGTATAAGGCTTTACTAGTATTGAAAGAACGGCGCGGACTGCATATAGGCGAAATCCGATCATGGGTTCGTATCCTGCAACTTTTTCATCGAATTTAGGCAAAAGAAGCATAATTCAGAAACCAAAGAAGATGGAAACTCCAAATTTGGTATCAGGGTGTCCCTTCCTTTTCCCTTAGTGTCTTCGAAAATTGGAACTCATTGGAGTAGTGGGTCGTGACCATCCACTTAACTTCGAAGACCTTAAAGCATATTTTGGAAAATAATAATGACAGTAACTTCAAACAAATGAAGAAGCTTCAAATTTGGTACAAGGGTGTTCTTTATTATTTCCTACGTGTTGCCTTAATTTATGAACAATTGGAATGGTGGTTGAGGTAACTCTCTTAGACCTCTAAATGTTAAAAGGCTTATCATCGAAATTAATATAAATATTAACTTAAAACTAATATAGAATGTTCCAATTGTGCACAAAAGTTAGCTAGTATTGAAAGTATGACGGGAAATGCATATGTGCGAAATCGTAACATCGTATTGGGTTCTGGAACCTTTGAAAAGTTCAAGGGTTAACAGACATATCTCTTAAATACACAATAACTCAAAAACTAATGACGCTATATTGATGAAATTTAAATTCTAGGTTGCTTGTAATGAAAGTATAATGGGAATTGGTTCTGGTCGAGTTCGGATTCTAGAAGCTTTTGATCGAATTGAGGCCAAACGAGTATAATTTCGAAACCAAAGAAGAAAGAACCTTATATTTGGGGAACAGGTGTTTCTTCTTATTTGTTTTGTGTACGTGAAATTTTTGATGAGTTGGAATAGCTGTTTGCATACCAGCCCCCATACTCCGAAGACCATAAAGCATATATTCGAAATTAATAAAGATAGAAACTTCAAATTTGATGCATTATTTCGTATTTCCGTTCTTATTTAACACTTATAGATTTTTAAAAGGCTGAGAATTTTGCTATAAAACATATTATACTCGTATTATATTTAATAAATTAAAAAAAAATATATTTATTTTATACAGTTAATTATATAAATCTAATATATAAATGAGAAAATTTGTTTGTTTGTTTGTTTGTTTGTCCAGGATTCACATGAAAACAACTGGTCCGATGCAAAAAATTTTAAAGGAATAATTCTAAGAGCCCGAGGGGTGACATAGGCTATGTCACATTTTTATAAGTCAACAGGTTGCGGCTCCAGAGCCGTTTTAAGCTTTTTCGTTTTTTAAATGTCGAGGCAAAACGGTTTGACCGATTGATTTGAAATTTTACACAAATGTTCCTCTTAGCAACTGGAATTAGTTGTATAAACTTGGTTGGAATAAATTAACCCATTTCGGTCTGGCAGGGTTGCAAAAAATTTTGTGTCCAATTTTAAAGGGTGATTTGTAGTCGAAAAAGAGGCTGGCACAAATTTTTGTTGAGTTCGGTTAACCCGTTTGGGCACGAGGGCGCAATGAAGCTTTGTCAATATTTTTGATGTTGAATCAAAACGGTTTGACCGATTGACCTTGAAATTATGTACCAATGTTCCTCTTAGCAACCGGAATTTGTTGTATAAATTTGGTTGGAATGAATTAACCAATTCTGTTCCGGCAGGCTTCCAAAAAAAATTGTGTTTCCAATTTGTGTCCAATTTTACAGGTTGATTTTTCAGTCCAAACGAGAGGCTGCAAAAAGATTTAGAATTAAGTTCGATTAACCCGTTTTTCACGATGACGCCATGAATTTTTCTATAAATTTTATTTGCGTATACAATTAAAAGAATTTTATTGAAAATTTTGTATCTGCATTTTAATTATAAAACCTACAGGGTTAATTTGGTTTTGACCTGTTTACTCGCTTTGTACAATGATTCAATGAAATTTTCTAATTTTTGGTATTAACGCAAGTAAACCTTGATTCCAAAAGCTCACTTAATTAATAATACTAATTGTTTTGCTATCAAATAGTCTCAAATAGTGCAAAAGCTAAGTGAGATAATATTAATAATAATAAAAATAAAGCTAATAAAGAATCCGAATAATAATAGTAATAAGTAACATTTTCGTTCTCTACATTTTTTCGTAAGTATTTGTTTTTTATCTACTTTGCAATTTTTTAAAAAAAGATTTCGGTGTAAAATTGCAGTTTTCTTCAAATAAAATCTAAAAATCAAAAAAAATTCAATTTCGTATATATTATACTTAAATATATAGTATTTTAAAATAGTTTTTCCAAGAAAAAAGCCTACATTTCTCTCATAAAATCATAAACAAACGAGCAAGAGCGTAGTAGAACTTTCAAATAAGTACAAAACAAAATATAAGTTTCAAAGCAGATCCATCGACTATATTTTATTCAAACGCTGGCAATTCAAGCGAACTGCTATTTACTTAGTATAATGATATAATAGCAAATTTAGTAAAGCCTTTGGACCTCTCAATGGAGTTTTAATTTAAGTTGATATTATTGAAAAAAGGTAACACAAGAATGGTGTACAGTTAATTATAAAATGTAATAAAGCAATTTTTTAAAACGAGTTTATTAAAAAATAACAATAAAAATTTTAGCAGGACCAATTTGTCAAGAAGCAGAAGAAAAACGAATAGAAAAATTCGAGATAATCGTTAAAACTGTTTTGCAAACGGTTTTTTAAAGTTGTTCTTTCGCAATCGGCCAAAAATTACAGATGTTGTACATGTTAATTTTAAAATTTAATAAACCAATATTTTTAAAAAGATTTATTTAGTGATTATTCTAGAAATTTTTCAACAAATTTATCAAATTTTACTTGAAACTTTTTATAAATATTAAATAATTACCTACAGCAAAAAAAATGTATAGAAAAATTAGAGATAACCGTTAAAACTGTTTTGCAAACTATTTTTTAAAGTTTTTGTTTCGCAATCGGTTAAAAGAACTCGAACATTTTTTTAAACATTGCTCTAATTCTAAGAAATTTTACCTACTTTCAGAAATTGAACGTAATTTACTTACAAATTTTTTTTTGAACAATCATCGGGTCGGCAAATTGCAAGTTTGTTAAAAGAGTGACCTCCATTCTCAAAGAGAACAACATATACAAAATTTAAGTCAATCGGTGAGGTAATTTCTAATAAATAACAAAGCAACGAAAACACCTATAAAAAGCTGTTGGGTCATAATGGGTTAATGAAACTCCATAAATATTTGTTTGAGCCTTTCTTTTTAACCAAAGTAGTACTTCAAAAAATTGGCTGAAACTTGCTTTTTTACAATTTGCATGCTAAATCCGCTAGTATTATATAATTGACATGAAAAACCAAATTATATAAACTTTTATATTTATATTATTACAAATTAATATTTCTTTCGAATAACTTTGAGTTTAATTATATAAAACATTAAAAAATAAGTAAATAAGAATAAATGAAAAATTATTTAAAATTAAAATAAATACCTAATCAAAGGTACTAAATCATTCAACATGTAAATGCATGTGTGTAAAATTTTATTGAATTGAATAAAATGTTTTAAATATGAAATTTTGTAATTGCATTTTACGAATCCATTTATTTCAAGTTTATTTATTGTTTATTATTTTTAAATAGATAAATTAGTAAGAATTTTTGATATTTTTGAATTGATAAAATAATTAGAAAATGTTTTTAGTATTATCTTACGATCAAACTAATAAATGCTTTTATGGTTTTAAAATGACTTATGGACTTCCCAATTAAATACACCAAATAGGTGTAGGGTATTTCTAAGTCGGTTGCATTGACCGACTGGTTTTTTACTTGTTTTTTTTATACAGTTTGTATTTTTTACTTTTATGGAATACATTTTTGATCTTAAACCTCTAAATTATGTAATAATATTACTATTCATTTCATCCTTCATTAATTCTATTACTTTTTTATTTACTAAAGGAATTCCCTTCTTATTACCTAAAGGTTAATCGCTAGTGTCGAATTGTTCATTACAATCTTTTCTAATACTTTCATAGATATTTTTATTTGTTATTTTTAAAATAAGGCTGTCTGTATCCGTATACAAAAGATTATAATCTTGTTGAGAACTCTCTTTAATATAATTATAATAAAATTCATAAATTAATGTTTTCGAAATATCTAATATTGCCATTTCTACGAAGCTGGGGTTGTCAAAAATTATTTCTGTTTTATATAGTTTCATTGCAACTAAATTTTCGTTAAAAATAGAAGAACTTTTAAAATATGGGGATACAATTAATGAACTAGCTCCATACCGTCTGTGCCAATAAGTTTTTAGTTTCACATCACACCGTTTTCTAACATTGTCTATAGTTTTACCAAAAATTGAATTATTTATTAGCTTATATTGCTCTTTTTCTAATGTGTAAGTGGCTTCTGTACGAAGTTTAGTATTTAATTCTATATAGGGCTTTAGTTACGGTGATTGATTAAATTGTAATATTTTATGAATTTTTTTTTATTTTTAATCCATGTCTTAAAGATTTTTTTAAATTTCTGTAGCGAATGGTATAGTTATTTTTATCCAACAAAGTAGCTAATAATTTTTTATCATTAGAATTTAATGTCAAATGCTCAGGACAAAAAGGTAAATCTTTATGTAGATCATAAAGCTTTTGGGGATACTCTATATCTAGTTCCAATATAAATCTGGTTGTCAATTTCGAATTAAATTATATATTTTCTTGGTTTACTAGAATCAAAATTTGGTACATATATGTTATTTGATTCGGAATAGCATTTCGTAACTTGAGTTGGACCTCCTCTTATGCCATTTTCAATAAATAGTACCATATCAACATCAGTTAATAGCTTAAAATTAGTTTTCGTGTATTTTAGTATGGCATCCCAAGAATATCCTGGTAAGTTAAAATAATCTGCCGGATCTTAATCATATGTTTTCATAGAATGTTTTCTGAACTTTTCAAATATATCAGTTAGTAATAAAACATCAGTTTTTAAATACAAATCATTCTAAATTTCTTCTAAATTTTAGTATTTAAATTGTATTGATTTAATACAAATCATTCTGAATTTCTTCTAAATTTAGTATTCTACTAATTTTTTTATTTTAAACTCACTGCATATTACTTTTGCATGATTGTAGTTTTCCTCAGTTATATTTGATTTATTTTATTCATAATATAAAAAGCTTTTTTCTGGTAATACTGATTCTAAAAAATTTTCCGGACTATCAATATAATCATAAAGATATATTCCTTTCTGTTTAAGTAAACTATATTGAAATTTAAGTAAACTATAATGAAAAAATCAAATATCATTACGTTTTAATAAAAAATATGTCAAGTTTTCTACAAAAGATAATGTAAATGTAAAGATCATGATCATATAAGTGGAAAAAAAATTACAGGACCATACAACGCATTTTGGTAGGCTTTATCACATTTGCTGTATATTTCAACTCGATATTCCCCACTTAAATGATCATGATCTTTACATTTACATTATCTTCTGTTCTTAGATAGATCATTTGAAAGAAAACTTGACATATTTTTTATTAAAACATAATGATATTTGATTTTTTCATTCGAATGCGTTTCAACTTCTTATTGTGTACTAATAATAAATTAACATGCTTTTCTTGTTTAAGTTTAGGTAGGTAAAAAGGGAATTTGAAATTATTTGCTTTAATTAATTCCTGTCCAAAAACGTTTATTAAAATTGAATTTAATCTTTCAAATTTGGGAATATCATTTTGTAACACTGAAAAGGTAATACCATAAAAATTCAATACCTCACAATAGTTTTGATAACTTGATGGACGATTAAAATGAGCTATGTTTGGATTTAACGCAGCTATTATACACCACGCAAAGGATGCATCATCACTATTATTAATATTTATACACGCTTTTTATACCCTACACCTATAGAATAGGTAAAGGGGTATATTAATTTTGGTATGGTGTTTGTAACCACCTAAAGGAAGCGAGCTAGATATGGAAAAGTAAATATATTTGTGATCAGCGTGACATCCTGAGACGATATATCCATGTCCGTCCGTCCGTCCGACCGTAGGCACGATAACGCAAAAAATAATGGAGCTATCTTGATGAAATTTTAACTGTAGGTTACTAGGACTGAAAGTACGGCGGGGATTGCATATAGGTGAAATCGGCCCATGGGTTCAGATTCTGTACTTTTTAATCCATCGAAGGGCTAACGAACATAAATAAAAAATCACGATAACTCAACTAATGACGCTATCTTCATGAAATTTGTGCTGTAGGTTATTGGTAATGAAACTACGGCGGCGATTGCATACGATGAGGGTTGGACAATGGGTTCGGAGCATAGAACTTTTTGAGCGAATTTGAGCCAAACTAGCATAATTCCGAAACCAATGAAGATAGAACCTCGAAATTCGGTTTTAGGTTGTCGCTTTCGATTTCCTTCGTCTCCTTGAAATTTGAGCCCAATTGGAGTAGTGGGTGGGCACCAGCCACTCAGTTCCGAGGACCTTAAAGCATATTTTCGAAATTAATAAAGATAGTAACTTGAAACAAATGTAGAAGCTTCAAATTTGGCACATGGGTGTTCATTACTATTTCCTGCGTGTCCCTCTAATTTTGGATCAATTGGAGTGGTGGTTCAGTACCTCTCTTAGACCCCCAATGTGTAAAAGCTTATCATCGAAATTAATAAAACTAGTACCTTAAAATTAATATAGAACGTTCCAGTTGTTTACAAGGGTTAACTAGTATTGAAAGTATGACGGGGACTGCATATGGGCGAAATCGTACCATGGTTTCGGGTTCTGGAACCCTGGAAAAGTTCAAGGGCTAACAAACATATATCTTAACACCATAACTCAAAAAACAATGCCGCTATTTTGATGAAATTTAAACTCTAGGTTACTAGTAATGAAAGTACCATTGGAATTGGTTGTGGTCGAGTTTAATTTCGAAGCCAAAGAATATATTTCGTATTTCCTATGTATCCCCGATATTTAGACTTAATTGTAGTGGTTCAGCTACGTTCAAAGGTACTTGCTGCATTTATATAAAATTTATTATTATATTTAAATGAATTATATGAAAAGGTCTTAATTTTTAATTGTATTTTAGAAATACATTTATTGCATATTTTGAGTTTATAAGCTTTTATTAGGTATATAAACTAACCATTTAAAATAATTGCAATTTTGAAAAATTTGGATTATAAATATATTATGCTTTGATTATCTTTTTATCACAAAATTTAATAAATAGAATTTTTTCATTTTGTAATTGAATTGGAATAAATATATTTTCATTTATTTCAAGTTTTTTTGTTTTTTAATATTTTTAAATAGATAAATTAGTAAGAATTTGTAATATTTTTTAAGAGATAGTGTAATTAGAAAATGTTTTTAGTATTATAAAGTTAATTTGGTTAGCCATGTCTTACGATCAAATTAATAACAGCTTTTATTTATTTATTTTTTTGCGAAGGTTTATGGAAAGCATCGAAAGCTGCCCAGAATCACTGTACGGGGTTCATCTGGGGAGTGTTGGACTTTAACCAACTAAAACCACCCACCTTTTTTTAAAACCAAACTTGGTATGGACCTTAAATACAAATGTTTTGTTTGGTTTTTTAAGATCGGGATTGGGAAGGAAATTAGGATTAGGATTTAGGAGTTTGAATTATGATGGATAAAGGAATTAATTTAAAGGAAAGTCATGAAGATGGATGTTAATGTTCTTCTTAAACTTTATTGGATCGTACATATAAAAACTACCAACTTTGGGAAACACATTACATGGTAACTTATTCCATAATCGCGATGTGCGCACAACAAACGAATTTCCATAAGCCGTGTTTCGCCATCTTCCACCAGCCGTGTTTCGCCGTGTTTCGCCATCACCGGAGGCATTAATTGTTTGATTTCATTGGAACAGGTGTTCGTCCCTACGAGGTATCTATAAAACAGAGTTAGTGACCAAACGGTTTGCCGATGGTTAAGTGGAGTGAGCGATGAGGTAACACTGGGATCATTTATAAGACGGATAGCTCTATTTTGCACTTTATCGAGATAGCCCAGTGCGGTTTGGGGGGCTACAGCCCAATTATATGCATTATACTCCATTATTGGTCTAATGTAAGTTTAATAGATTTTTAGAAGATCAGGTGCAGTAAAGTAAGTTTTACAGCGAAACAAGAAACCTAAACATTTAGCTGCATCTTAAGCTATACCAAAAATGTGGTTTGACCAGGTCAATTTTTGGTTTAACCCGATACCCAGAATGTTCAGGTCTGTTGTGTGCTGCAAAGGTATACCCTGAAATTACAAGCTGGGGGTAGATATTGCAATTTTCCGCGAGAATAAACAGCATTGGGTCTTTTTTGTGTTGAAATCAACACGGTTACACTCTCCCCTTTTTTGGATTTTTGCTAAATCATTGTTTAGCTCACTAGTCATGAAATTTTTTGCTGTTGTGTTAATCTGTTGATAAATGTTACAGCGACTATGAAATTCATAGGAAGCCACAAGGGTGCTGCCATCTGCGAAACTGTGAATTGGATTGGAGGTTATTGAAAGTAAGTCATTGGTAAATATTAAGAAAAGAGTTGAGATAGAACAGATTCTTGGGGGACACCAGCATTTATTTGAAATTGGTTGCATGTATAACCGTCCACAAGTACACGAATCGTGCGATTTAAGAGAAAATCTACAATCCATTTTAGAAAAACCCTACCTACACCTAAAGCCTCGCATTTTGCTGTTAAAGCACCATGCCATACTCGGTCAAAAGCTTTAGATATATCCAAGGCTACAACATCAGATTCACCAGAGTGGTGAAGACTGATATTTAGCTTCTCGCCAAGGTAAGTCATGAGATCACTGGTTGAACGACGGGCTCTGAACCCGTATTGTCGATCATGGAGCAAACCTTTGCGATCAAGGTATTTCAGAAGCTTTATGTTTACAATTTTTCCTATTACTGTGGAACGGAACGAGGTTATAGCAATAGGGCGGTAGTTAGAGTGATCGCTTTTGTTGCCTTTTTTTGGAACTGGAAAAACATTCGCAACCTTCCATTGGGCAGGATGAGTACCCGAAGTAAAGGAAAGGAAAAAAAGGTTGCGGAGAGGTTTTGAAATAGTGGAATAAGTTTTTTTGAGAACCATTGAAGTGATTCCATCCGGACCGGCCGATTTGTTTGCGTCAAGATTTTTCAATATTTTCATCACTGTTCGTGTCCTGAAGTAAATTCTACGAAAGGAACAGCCAACGCGTGGAATATGAGGTGGATTTTGTGTTGACTGGGGCAGTGTTGAATTGGAAGCAAATTGTTCACCAAACAAGTTTGCTTTTTCTTTAGAATCTGACACAATTCTGTTATTTTTATCAACAAGTGGAGGAAAAGAGGAATCGCTTACGTCCTCCTTTAACCCCTTTGTAAAAGTCAAAAAGGACTTACTGTTCTTTGGCATGTGGAGCAACCTACGTTTTATTCTTTGATTGAATAAGAACTTTTGTTTGTTGATAACTCTCTTGCATCTATTTCTGGTCACTATATAGTTGGCCCTGTGAGACTCCGACCGATTGTGTTGGTAACGTTTAAAAGCCTCCTCCTTATTATGAATTGCTTTACTACAAATGCGATTGAACCATGCATTCGGTTTTCGTTGAATACTTCTCATGGAGTGAGGTATGAACAACCTCATTCCAAGCAAGATGGTTTCACTGATCGCATTTGCAGCAAAGTTAACATTCTTGTTGCGAAAACACATTGACCAATCGAAATCTTTAAAAAAGTTGTTTAAACCTTCCCAGTTGGCACGATTATAATTCCATACCAGTTTTTTGGGAGGAGTCTTTCTATTGATCACTGTGTTAATATGAAAGCTTGTTTTCACCAAACAATGGTCGGAGCCCCCCAGGGGACAACCTACTGAAACCACATACTTTTCAGGATGTGTAGTCAGAAACAGATCCAAGAGGTAACCATCTTGATCAGCACGGTCAGGGACCCTAGTGGGATTTTGGAAAAGTTGAGAAAGGTGGAACATTGATGAGAACAGTTCAACTTGCTTCCCAATTGAGTTTTCGCTCAAAGAAGAATTACTTGAAAAATGAAGTCAATCTCTGTTATGGATATTGAAATCCCCAGCCAGAACTATTTCAGTTTTTGGGCATGACTCCAAAATTTCATTAATCTGGTTAGAGAGATTTTCAATTTCCGTAGCAGTTTCATGTTAATTTGAGTTGGGTGATCTGTATAAAAAACAGAAATGTATGACATGTTTTCCAACGAGAATTTTGACCCAAATGTAATGGAAGGTTGGGCTAGAAGCTTTATATTTATGAAGAATGTTGAAAACTATGTCATTTTTAATGAAGATAGCGATGCCTCTTTTAGGGACGAAGTGTGAAACAAGTGAGTAGTCTGCAATACTAAAATTATCTTTTTGGCCACTAACTTGCGTTTCACAAAGGGCTAGGATAGCTGGCTTTGCAGAGTTTAAATGGCATTCTACGGCATGAAAATTCGTCTGCAACCCACGTATGTTACAAAAATTAATACAAAAGGCAATTTTGATACAAAAAATGAATACAAAATTTTAAGAATCAAAAAAATTTTTAAAAAATAGAAAGATTTTAAGAATAGAAAAAAAAAATATTAGCAAAAACCAAAATTTTTCTTAATTTGAAATTGAAAGAAATTTATATTATTTTAGAAGAATTTATATATTCTAAGAAGAAATAGAACAAAATTTAAAAATTTAGAAATTAAAATTAAAAATAAATGTACGTACGACTTCTCCTCCTTAATTAATGACCAACACCGGATAATTTTATTTTACTCAGAGTGAGAAAACGACTTATATCAAAGTTCAACAGTTTTTATCTTGCACGATATAATGGCGAAACACTATATGCGCCCTTATTGAACGAAGTTACAGTCGCAAACTCACCCAAAGTAAAACCACATGTAATTTAGATTTTAATGTAAAAAAAAAAAAATTTATGTTTAAAAAGAGCATATGTTAAAATGTAATGTTAAAATAGCATAACGAGTATTAATTTATTTAAGTAAGAAAGAGATCAACATATAAAATTATATGTAGTAATTTTAGTTCAATCTAATTTACAATTATCAATACTATTAAAGTGCAAAAAAAAAAATATATAAAAGATTGAGAATCTTGAAATAATTAAATTAGAGCATCAACATCCATACATAAGAGGAAGGGAGATGGATATATTTGTTTTGTTTACTGCTAGGAGATGAATGAGAAATAAGTTATAAAAAAAAAATTAAATTTGACAAGTTATTAATTGTAAACAAAACAAATCCGACGCGTGTTTTAAAAAATAAAGTAAAATTTATTTAATTTTGAAAATAAAATAAAAGTTCTTAAATTATATATAAAAAAAAGTTAATGTTCGTAATAAATTGAAAATCGAAAATAAAATCTGTGTTAATTATGTGATAGTTTTGTTTAGTTAGAATATTTTTTTTTCTTTTTTACATCAAATAATAGACTAATATAAAAAAACAAAATAATATAATAAAAGTGAAAATAAAAATACTTATCTTGCCATCATTAGAAGTGCGGCTCGTTAATTCAATAATGGAGAGAAATAAATTAAATATAGCAAAACACCATCACAACAGAATAAAAAAATTGTAATATTTTAAATTAAAAAAAAAAAAAATTTAAAAAAAGAAAAAAATTAAGTACGTAATTTAATTACTACAAATGATTGATTAAGTGAAATTATTGAATAAAAAGAAAAGAAAATGTTAAAATTGTAATTAAACTCTAAAGACACAGTTTTATACCGATGTGTTCACAACAAAGGTAGAATGAAGGCTGAGGATCCTTTGACCATGCTGAGTATTTAATGTTTTAGGTTTCAGGATGTGGTAATAAAATCCACGAACGATCTCTTTAGCTGCCAATGTTTTTTTAAAAGCTAATTTCCCGTCAACCTCTTCATTAAATTTGTTGAGAATATCAGCCAATTCGTCTACCTTTCTTTTTCTACTATTTGCTGTGATTTGATGTGATGTTGATGTTGTTCTTGCTCCCTTATTACTGGTTGAAGCAGAAGCGTAGTTATTACTGCTGCAGTTTCTGTATCCACCGTTATTTGATGTGTTTGGTGGTGCAATTATGATGTCGTCTATTCTATTTCAATTGAATCAATTGTTCGAATAATAAAATAATTAAATTTTTCATTTCTTTTATACAAAATCCTATATTTGCGTAGGTGTTTCCTAAAACAGCATTTTCTATTGTTTTAAAGCTTTTCAATAATATTCGCTGTTATTTTTAACTTTTCAACTTTAGATAATTTTCAGTCAAAACCGCTACTTCCTTAATGTTCAAATTGATGGTTTTTTCCAAATAGGATATTTTATCAAATTTTAATGCTTTTCAGACAAAACCGCAATATTCCTAATGTTCTATAACAAAGATCTTTCAAAATACAATTTTCAATTATTTTAAACTTGTCAAATCTAGACTTCCGTCAAAACCGTAACATCATTAATTTTTTTTGTTTTTTTTTTTTTTTATCCAAAATATAATAATGTCATTTTTACATTATTTTCACTATTAAGGTCAACATTACAATACAAGAAATACTAGTAGTAATTAGAATTATTTCTTGTGTCACAATAAATAAATTTAACTACTTCCTATCACTCTTTAGAACTGATTTGATTTTCAAGATTTTTTTGTCTTTCATCTGTGTTCATTTGTAACCAAATATTTTAAATATCTTAATTCTTACGAGTAATTTTGTTTTTAATATATATTGTAGTGTCTTTTCCTTTTTTTTTCTTTTTCTTGCTTTTTTTTTAATTTTTTATAGAATTTTTAATTAAGAACTGAAATAACTTCAAGTTTTATAACAAACCATATAACTATAACGACTAACTAAACTTTTTATAATTATATTAGACTCACAGCGAAAGCCAGGGTTGTATGCAAACAATTAATTTATATATATATATATTGTAAATCTATTGTTAAATATATTATTAAGATTTTGAAATAAAGAACAAAAATAAAAAAATAATAATAAATGTTAGTTTATAAGTTTTTATTCAGCTATAAGAAAAGGATAAGTTAGGTTTGCAACTAATTAACATTTAGAAAATTAATACATACTCAAAGGTGTGATTAAGACAGTTAGGAAACATTCATAATAATTATTAAGACAAACAATTTAACATAAAAAAACACTTTTTTTTTACATGCTAACTTTTAAAATAAGAAAATTTTTTCGTTAAAACTGTCAAAACGAATAAACTACGATATTTGCTTTCGGTGCAAAAAAAACATTAATTCAATATTAATTTATTAATTTAAATATTAACTATTTGTTTTCAATGTAAGGACTAAAAAAAAATTTCTACAGCGGGTGTTTTAACAAATCCAGTGAACATTTTGAAAGTTATAAGTTAAATCCAGAGAATTTATGGCATTGTGGTAAGCATGCAGTTGAGCCACAGAAAATTTTTGTTAAGTTTAGTGGTTAAAATATTAAAAATAAAGTTATGGAAGTGAAAAGGATTAAAACACACAAATTCAATACAATTTTCAGGAAGGAAAAAAGCAAAAGGATAAGAATTTTAGCGGATTATAATTTTAGTCAATTCACTATAAGTGATGTATAATTTGAATAAAACAATATTCCTTCGCCGAATTTTAGAGGATGAATTAGTTATTATAAATTAAAAAGAAGACTCTAAAATTTTTTCGTGTCGTTCAAACAGAAAAGGAGGGGCAGTGGGGATCTTAGTACATAACACAATAAAAATTGAAACTCTTAAAATATTTTGGGATAATTATAAAATAACGGTAATTTTTTTTTTGGGATAACGGTTAAATTCATATACAAATTCAAAAAAAAAACCAAATTACAACTATATATATACATCCAGGTAATAACAAGAATTTAATTGATCAATTTTTTTCATTGTTTGAAAACCATATACCCAACTCAAATACACAAAAATCACTTGTTTTTGGAGATTTTAATTTCAAAATAAACAACATATTTGGCACAAATGTTCAATCCTATAAAACGATTGTTGAATCTAATGGGTTATAACATATTACTATTATTGTATCTGGATCATGGATTGATCATATATTAACAAAATATTATTTCGGGGAGACAAAATATTATTTCTTATTAACAAAAAATATATCTGATCACAATTTACTTATCTTAGAGCTAGTAAATGATAGTAAATTTATTAACAATTCCCATTATGAGTACTGTGATGCAAATACAGTTTGCAGTAATTTAATTTATTTTTTAAAAGATGCCATTGTATTTTCCACTTCTATAAAGAAATGTAAAAAAAAATTAGGTATAGTAAACCATGGATTGACGTGGAATGCGTGCACTTAATAAAAACTAAATATTACTAGTACAAGAAATATAGACAACATATAAATGAATTCTATTTTAAAGATAAGTACAATTTTTGGTTAGATAAATTAACAACAGAAAGAAGGAAAAACAAGTAAAGAAATAGTAATCTGGAGTAACCGACTTAGAAAAACCTATACCTATTTGGTAAAAACTTAATAAGGAGTCCATAAGTTATTTTAAAACCATAAAAGCTTTTATTAGTTTGACCATAAGACATAGCTAACCAAATTAACTTTATAAAACTAAAACCATTTTCTAATTATTTTATCAATTAACAAATATTTAAAATTCTTACTAATTTATCTATTTAAAAAAATTAAAAAACAAAAAAATTTGAATTAAATCTTATAAAAACAAAATATGCAGTAAATGTTCTTCTTAAATACAATCACAAATTTAGAACTTTTCATATAATTTATTTAAGTATAAAAATAAATTTAACATACATGCAGCAAGTACCTTTGAATATAAATTAAGTATTGTACACAATTACTTAATTATATATTACCTATGGTAATAATTCAAACAATATATATTCAATCATATATATTCAGTATTGTCAGCAAATGTTGCTACACTTACGTTTGCTACTTCTGGGAGATCACTTGCATAAAGCAAGTAGGGCCAAGAATACAAACAATACACAATACACAATTCAAAATACGGCCTAGAATACTGCCTTGAGGCACACCTTAATGTAGAGTACCATTTCTCTTAATGTAGAGTACTGTTCATCTTGTTTAATTCCGAATAATCTATCATACAATTACGATTCGAGTACATCTACATATTTTTATTTATTTTTTTCTTTTTTATCAATTCATTATTTCTAAAGGAACTTAAGTTCATACAGAATATGTACATTATAAAAAAAATTGTATTACAAAATCAAATTCAATAAGTAATAAATTTATGCAAAAGATAAAAAACATTTTGAACTAATATTTTTATTAAGAAGAAAAACGGAATTGAGAATCGAAAAATTTAAAGCGAACAACCAATGCCTATATATATTATGTAGCTGCATTTCAAATTATTATTATTACATACCTACTCAAAATTAGTCTTTTTATTTTGTTTTCATTGTATTTTTTTTTCACATACCTACATAAAATTAAATTTTTTTTTTGTTTCCATAATTTTTTATACCCTACACCTATAGAATAGGTAAAGGGGTATATTAACTTTGGTATGGTGTTTGTAACCACCTAAAGGAAGCGAGCTAGATATGGAAAAGTATATATATTTGTGATCAGCGTGACCGCCTGAGTCGATATAGCCATGTCCGTCCTTCCGTCCGTCCGTAAGCACGATAACTCAAAAAATAATGGAGCTACCTTGATGAAATTTTAACTGTAGATTACTGGGACTGAAAGTACGGCGGGGATTGCATATGGGCGAAATCGGCCCATGGGTTCGGATTCTGGACCTTTTAATCGATCGACGGGCTAACGAACATATAAAAAAAATCACGATAACTCAACAACAAATGACGCTATCTTCATCAAATTTGTGCTGTATGTTAATAGTAATGAAACTACTTCAGGGATTGCGTAAGGTCGGGATTGGACCATGGTTTCGGAACCTAGAACTTTTTGATCGAATTTAGGCCAAACGAGCATAATTCCGAAACCAATGAAGATAGAACCTCCAAATTTGGTATCAGGGTGTCCCTTCCTATTTCCTAAGTGTCTTGGGAATTTGGGTCCTATTGGAGTACTGGGTCGGGGACCAGCCACACAATTCCGAAGACCTTAAAGCATATCTTTAAAATTAATAAAGATAACAACTTGAAAAAATGTAGAAGCTTCCAATTTGCCACAAGGGTGTTCTTTACTATTTCTTGCGTGTTCCCTTAATTTGGGATCAATTGGAGAGGTGGTTCAGTACCACTCTCAGACTTCCCAAGTTTTAAAAGCTTATAATCGAAATTACTAAAAATAGTTACTTAAAATTAAGATAGACCGTTCAAATTGTGTACAAGGGTTAACTAGTACTATAAGTAAAGCGCGGGCTGTATAAGGGCGAAATCAGCCCATGGGTTCGGATTCTGGACCTTTTAGTCGGTGTCAGGGCTAACGAACATATATTAAAAATCACGATAACTCAACAACTAATAAGGCTATCTTCATGAAATTTGTGCTGTAGGTTATTGGTAATGAAACTACGGCGGTGATTACGTACGGTGAGAATTGGACAATGGGTTCGAAACTGAGAACTTTTTGATCGAATTTAAGCCAAACTAGCGTAATTCCGAAACCAATGAAGATATAACCTCCAAATTTGGTATCAGGGTGTCCCTTCCTATTGCGTAAGTGTCTTTGAAATTTGGGCCCATTGGACTAGTGGGTCGGGGACTAGCCACTCAGTTCCGAGGACCTTAAAGCATATTTTCGAAATTAATAAAAATAGTAACTTGAAACAAATGTAGAAGCTTCAAATTTGGCCCAGGGTGTTCTTTACTATTTCTTCCGTGCCCCCCTAATTTGGGATCATTTGGACTGGTGTTTCAGGACCTCTCTTAGACCCCCCAAATGTGTAAAAGCTTATCATCGAAATTAATAAAACTAGTAACTTAAAATTAAGATAGAATGCTCCAATTGTATACAAGGGTTAACTAGTATTGAAAGTATGACGGGACTGCGTATGGGCGAAATCGTACCATGGTTTCGGGTTCTGGAACCCTTGACAAGTTCAAGGACTAAAAAATATATATCTTAAAACCACCATAACTCAAAAAATAATGCCGGTATTTTGATGAAATTTAAACTCTAGGTTACTAGTAATGAAAGTACCATGGGAATTGGTTCTGGTCGAGTTTAATTTCAAAGCCAAAGAATATATTTCCTACGTCCTATGTGTCTCCGAAATCTAGACTTAATTGTAGTGGTTCAGCTTTGTTCAAAGGTACTTGCTGCATTTATGTAAAATTTATTTGAATATTTAAATGAATTATATGAAAAGGTCTAAATTTGTAATTGTATTTTAGAAATACATTTATTGCATATTTTGCGTTTATAAGCTTTTCTATTAGGTATATAAACTAATCATTTAAAATAATTGCAATTTTGAAAAATTTGGATTATTAAATATATTATGCTTTGATTATCTTTTTATCACAAAATTTAATAATTAGAATTTTTTCATTTTGTAATTGAATTGGAATAAATATATTTTCATTTATTTCAAGTTTGTTTGTTTTTTAATATTTTTAAATAGATAAATTAGGAAGAATTTGTAATGTTTTTTAATAGATAGTATAATTAGAAAATGGTTTTAGTATTATAAAGTTAATTTGGTTAGCTATGTCTTACAATCAAATTAATAACAGCTTTTATGGTGTTAAAATGACTTATGGATATGTCCTTAAATTTGAACCAAATAGGTGTAGGGTATTTCTAAGTCGGTTGCGACTGACTGTTTCTTTACTTGTTTTTTTTTTTTTATTTATCTTAATTTTAAATCTTGCTTACTAATTTATTAAGTCTAAAAAATATGTTTCATTTTTGATTTTGTTGATATTTTATCATATCTGGTAATTTATTATATTATATGTATTGTATGACAGATTCCGTCAAGGGCATTTAATTTTATTTTTCTATTTATGTTGCGAATCATTAATGGAATCATTAATCGCGAACAATAATTGTGAATTTGAATTAATTGTTCTATGTTGCATATTATATATTTGTGGTGGTTGTATCATTTTCCTATGTAGCTCTATTGATAGTATTTTAAGTTGTTTATGCAGCTCAGTTGTAGGTGTTCTTTTTTGCAGGCCAAATAGAATTTTAATTGCCTTATTTTGTATCCTTTGGATTATGCTTGGATTTTTTGAATATGTATTTCCCCACACCAGGATACCGTATGTAATAGTTGAATGGAAAACTGAATAATAAATTGACCTTTTTATATCTGGGGGAGTTCTAATTTGAATATGTTTTAGTACTTCAGTTATTCTCCTACCTTTTGATGCTAATTCAGTCGTTTGTAGATTCCAAATTAGATCTGAATCCAGGGTTACACCAAGATATTTGTAAAGTTTTACTTTTTCAATTTTTGTATTTTTAAACATGACATTTAGTGGTATATTTATTGTGTTGCTGATAATCATATATTTTGTTTTCCGATATTTAAAGTTAACTTCAATCTGCCTATCAATGTGTTTATTAGTTGGATATCTTAATTAATTGTTTTTTCTAAGCCTATGCTTGTATTTTCTATGCATACTACAGCTAACTAATCTGCGTTGAGAAAAGATTTTTTCAGCAAGATATAATTTCGAGAAGCTACTTATGTAGCAGGAAAATAAAGTAGGGCCCGGATAGCTACCTTGGATAACTCCATAGTCGATTTCCACTTGGCTTTTTAATTTGTCATACTCAGCTTTTAAACCACATATATTTACCCACAATTCCATATTCTGATAAAATCCTTACTAATAAAATTTTTTTTTGTTGCTTATACCATTTTGTATATACGTGATCAAATCGAATAATGCAGCATTTGTATTTGAACCCATATTGCCAATTACTTACTAATTTATTGCCTTCTAGATATTGAGTTAGTTGGGTGTTCACGTACGTTTCTATGATTTGCTGAATATAGGCACAACTGATATCGGCATGTAGTTTTTGATGTTATTTTTATCTCCATTACCTTTATTTATTGGAACGATCTTGCTTATTTTTAATACTTCTGGGATGACGCATTCCTTTAATGAATCGTCAATTAAATTTGTTATATTCGGAGCCAGTTCATCTTAACATGTTTTGATGACTTTCGTTTGGATACCGTCATTCCCTGCTGCACTTGTGTTTGGTAGTTTATTTATTAATTTCTTTGTTTCATAGATTTCTATCATTTTGAAACTAAATCTATTTGTCGTTCTACTGTTTTCTAAGTACAGTGTATCAAAGCTTTGTGTATTTTCGCATAATAATAATTAAATTTATCTAATTTTACTATTTTTTCATCATTAGTAAGTTCTTGCTCGGAAAAAAAATCTCTTTGATTTATCATTTTATTATTAATTAAGTGTTTTATATAATTCCAAGTCTTTTACGTATTTCCTTCCACGTTTGTAAATACATTTTCATCATATTTTCTTCTTTTTATTCTTTTAATTAAGGTATTCTTATTCAGCCATTGTTTGTATTTACTACGAATATATTCGTTATTATAGTTTTTTACCAGTTTTCCGTGCCAATATTGTTTGATTTTATTGATTTTTGAACATTTTGAATCAAAACAACTTGGAAGGTTCTTATTATTATTTAAAGATATTTTCTGATATGTGGCAACTTTTATTTGTTCTTGCAGATCCATTATTAGTTGAGAGCATTTTGTACATCTAGTTATAATTTGATTTTTTATTAGCTGTGTTCTTATTTTGTCGTCATCGATATAAGTTTTTTTTATAATTATTTTTTCATGTTGATCTGCAATGGAGTAATTTGTTTTTCCAATATTAAGATTTGGTGATCCCAAATATCCGAATTTAGGTGAGTTATATTCATGTTGACCTGTGAATTGTTTGTAATTATATGATCTAATCAGGTACTGGATGCTGGCCTTGTAATAGTGTTATCGTAGAAGAACAAGCCATTAAAAATATTGCAGAGGATATTTGTTTTTTTCAAACGCTTTTTCTATAATATTTGCTATTCTATGGACTAAATCCAAATTGATGTTTTGGAATTAAATTTTTTTTTTCTATAATTGGCTTCAGCCATTTTAACAACAACTTCTTATAAAGTTTTCATTTAATTGGTAGCAGAGATATTGGCGTATTAGATTTTGCCTCATTTAATTGCTTCCCTGGCTTTGTAATCATATTAACTTCTGCTACTTTTCAAGCGGTTGGAACATACTCCAGTTTTACTGGTGAATTTATTATTTTTCTTAAAAATTTTAGAGCTTTTTGTGGAAGCTGTTTTATAATCTGAGCTGCAATAAGATCAAAACCTTGGGCTTTTCTTAACTTTAAAGTTTTTATTTCTTCACTAATTTCTTCTGATGTAAATGGATTCATATTGTTCTCTTCTATTGTAACATCCTCCACTAAAAAAAGATCTGAATTTATATCGTTTGATTTGAATATGTACGAGAGACAAAATATATATTTTTTATTTATCAACTAATATATCTGATCACAATTTACTTATTTTAGAGCTTGTAAATGGTTATAAATTTATAAAAATTTCACATTATGAGTACGGCAGCACATTGCGATTTGCAGTAATTTAATTTATTCTTTAAAAGATGCCATTGCATTTTCCACTTCTATAAAGAAATATAAAAAAATTGATCGAATGAATGGATTGACGTATATTGCGTATACTTAATAAAAGCGAAATATTACAAATATACAAAATATAAATAAATGCTATTTTAAAGATAAGTTTTTGGAAATTTGTAAAAAATTAGCAACAGATAGAAGAAGGAAAAACAAGTAAAGAATCAGTAAGTCGGAGCAACCGACTTTGAAATAACCTACACCTATTTGGTAAAAATTTAATAAGAAGTCCATAAGTAATTTTAAAACCATAAAAGCTTTTATTAGTTTGATCTTAAGACATAGATAACCAAATTAACTTTATAATACTAAAACCATTTTCTAATTATTTTATCAATTCAAAAATATTGAAAATTCTTACTAATTTATCTATTTAAAAAAAATTAAACAACAAAAAACTTGAAATAAATGTTGAATACATTCAGTTACAAAATTGGAAAAATTTGATTAGCTTTTTATCACAAAATTTAATAATTAAAATTTTTTTAAAATTGATAAAATAAATTCTTAGTATATTCACCTTTGTATTTATAAAATACAATGAAAAATTTAGAACTTTTCATATAATTCATTTAAATATAAAAATAAATTTTACATACATGCAGCAAGTACCTTTGAACACAACTTAAGTATCGTACACAATTACCTAATTATATAATAAATAATAGTTCAAACAATATATATTCAATCAAATATATGAAAAAATTTATTCGTTTATTAAAAAAATATTTTGTTTTTTAGTTATAATATACTAGCAGATTTGCACGGCGTTGCCCGGGAGCGTGCAAATTGTAAAAAAGCAAGTTTCGGCCAATTTTTGGAAGTGCTACTTTGGATAAAAGAAAACGTCAAAAAAAAAATTTGTGGAGTTCCGTTAACCCTCAAATCGGCCCATCAGCTTTCTATAGGTTTTTTTGTTACTTTGCTATAAATTAGAAATTGTTTTAACGATTAACTTAAAATTCTGTTTATATGTTCCTCGAGTTACTCGTGTTCCTTGAGAATGGAGTTCTCTCTATTAACAGACTTTGAATTTGTTAACCAATGCCAACCCGACGATTGTCCAAAAAGAAATTTTAGAAGGTTATTACGTTACTTTACTCTTAAGCATAAACGGTTTGACCAATTGACTTTAAATTTTGTATGCGTACACGTAAATACTTCTCATTCCTACGATTGGTCAAAAAAAAAAATTTTTGTAAATAAATCACGTCCATTTTTTGAAAGTAGGTAAAACTTCTTTGAATTAGGGGAATCTTTAAAAATATGTTTTATCCAGTTCTTTTAACCAATTGCGAAACAAAAACTTTAAAAAACAGTTTGAACGATTATCTCTAATTCTTTAATACGTGGTGCTTCTTGACATTGTGGCGCTCCTTGACGATAGAGTTGAGGATAGTGGGTTTTCGGTGAATAATGTTAACTGAATTAAAATTTTTATTTTTATTAATATTTAATAACTATGAAATGTTTCAAGTGAAATTTGATAAATTTGTTTAAAAATTAAATTTGCTAGAATAATTCTAAAAAAATCGTTTTAAAAAAATTGCTTGTAAACCATGTGTAATTTTTGTGTAACTTTTTTCAATAACATCAACTTAAATTTGAACTCCATTGAGAGGTCAAAAGGGTATACTAAATTTGCCATTATGTCATTATACTATGTATAGATAGTAGTTTACTTGAATTGAATAAAATAAATCGATTGTTTAAAAAAGGTTTAAAATCTGCTTTTCAACTTATATTTTGTTTTGTACTTTCTTGAAACTTCTACTACCCTCTTCTTCGTTTTTTTTTATGATTTTATGAGAGAAATTTAGGATTCTTTTTTGGAAAAAATGTTTTAAAATACCATGTATTTAAGCTTAATATATACGAAATTCAGTTTTTTTAATTTTTAGATTTTATTAGAAAAATAACTGCAATTTTAAACTGAAATCTATTTTCAAAGAACAACAACTACAAAGTAGATAAAAAACAATTATGTACTTACGAAACAATATAGAGAAGCAAAATGTTATGTTATTTAAATTTAAATATTTTATTATTCGAATTCTTTATTAGCTTTAGTTTTATAATTATTAATATTAGAAATGTGCATTTAAAATATTTTATTAAATAACCACTTTACAATATTTAGGGGTTTTAAAAATATGAAACTTATAAAAAAGTAATAATGTGTCCTGCCCAAACGGGTTATTTAAAAAGAGAAAAAGAGGTTAGAGAAAAAAAAATTAGTATTATTAATTAAGTGAGCTTTTGGAATAAAGGTTAACTTGCGTTAATACCAAAATTTGAAAATTTTATTGAGTCTTTGTTCAAAACTTGTAAACAGTTCTTAACCAAATTAACCCGGCGGGCTTTTATAATTAACATGCTGGTATAAAATTTTCAATAAAATTCATTTAATCGTTTAAGCAAATACAATTTTTAAAAAACTTCATGGCGTCTTCGTGGAAAACGTGTTGACTTATAAAAATGTGACATCGCCTTATTCTTCTGAAATTTGGTGACAATCGGACCATTCGGTTTTCACGTGAATTGCTCTATGTATATTATTTATGTATATGTTTTTTCGAAACATATACATAAACCGAAATGGATTAATGTATTCCAACAAACTTTGTACAACTAATTCCGTTTGCAAAGAGGAAGATTTGTGCAAAATTCAAATCAATCGGTCAAACTGTTTCGGCTTGACATCAAAAATATTGAAAAAGCTTCATTGGGCCCTCGTGCCCGAACGGGTTAACCGAACTCAACAAAACTTTGAGTCAGCCTCTCTTTTCGACTTCAAAATTACCCTGTAAAATTGGACACAAATCGGTACAGAAAATTTTTTGGAAGCCCGCCGGTCCGAAATGGGTAAATTCATTCCAACCAGCATTATGCAACCAATTCCGTTTGGCAAGAGAAACATTCGTGCAAAATTTCAAAACAATCGGTCAAAACGTTTCGACTCGACATCCAAAAACCGAAAAAGCTTAAAACGCCTCTGGAGCCGCAACCTGTTGACTTATAAAATATGACATAGCCTATGCCACCCCGGGCTCTCAGAATTATTCATTTAAAAATTTGTGACAATCGGACCAGTGGTTTTCACGTGAATGCTGGAGAAACAAACAAACAAACAAATAAATTTTCTCCTTTATATATTAGACTAGCAGATTTACCCGGCGTTGCCCGGGAGCGTGCAATTAACAAAAAAGCAAGTTTCGGCAAATTTTTCGAATAGCTTTGGTTAAACAGAAAGCCTCAAAAAAATATTTGTGGATTTCCGTTTACCCGTTGCGGCCCAACAGATTTTTATAGGTTTTTTTCGTTACTTTGCTATAAATTAGATATGGTTTAACCGATTGACTTCAAATTTTGTATACGTGTTCCTTTTTGAGAATGGAGTTCACTCTATTAACAGACTTGAAATTTGTTACCCTTTGCCGCCAGATAATTTTTTTTCAAAAAAAAATTTGGGAAGGATATTACGTCCAATTTAGCGAAATATTGCTTGGTCAAAGTTTCAAAAACAGGTTTGTTGAGTTCCGTTAACCCATTGTGGCACAGTAGATTTTTACAGATTTTTTCATTACTTTACTCTTAAGCAGAAACGGTTTGACCACTTGAATGTAAATTTTGTGTTCGTATATGTATATACTTACCATTCCTACGATTATCAAAAAAAAAATTTTTTGTAAGTAAATTACGTTCAATTTTTGAAAGTAGGTAAAACATCTTTGAATTAGGGGAATGTTTAAAAAAATATTTTGTCGAGTTCTTTTAATTTTACTGCAATTTTACACCGAAATTTTTTTATAATAAAAAACAACAACTGCAAAGAAGATAAAAACAATGACTTACGAAAAAATGTAGATCAGGAAAATGTTTCGTTATTTAAATATAAAGATATATTATTCGGATTCTTTATTAGATTTATTTTTATTATTATTAATATTATCTCAATTAGCTTTTGCAATATTTAAGACTATTTGAGAGCAAAAAAATTAGTCTTATTAATTAAGTGAGCTTTTGAAATAAAGGTTCACTTGCGTTAATATCAAAAATTAGAAAATTTCATTGAATCAATGTGCAAAACGCTTAAACAGGTCAAAACCAAATTAATCCTGTGGGTTTTTATAATTAAAATGCTGATACAAAAATTTTAATAAAATTCTTTCAATCGTTCAGTGAAATAAAATTTTTAGAAAACTTCATAGCGTCGTCGGGGAAAACGGGTTAATCGAACTTAACTAAAACTTTTTGCAGCCTCTCTTTTGGACTGCAAAATCAACCTGTAAAATTGAAAACAAATCGGAGAGACAATTTTTTTTGGGCCACACTAGGACGTAATTGGTTAGTTCATTCCAACCAAATTTACACAAAAAATTCCGGTTGCTAAGAGGAGCTTTTGTGCAAAATTTCAAGTCAATTGGTCAAACCGTTTTGATTCGACATTAAAAGCATTGAAAAAGCTTCATTGCGCCCTCGTGCCCAAACGAATTAACCGAACTCAACAAAAATTTGTGCCAGAATCTTTTTTCGACTGCGAAACCACCCTGTAAAATTGGACACAAATCGGAAACACGAAATTTTTTGGAAGCCCGCCAGGCCGAAATCGGTTAATTTATTCCAACCAAATTTATAAAACTAATTCCGGTTGCTAAGAGGAACATGTGTGCAAAATTTCAAGTCAATCGATCAAACCATTTTGACTCGATATTAAAAACATTGAAAAAGCTTCATTGGGCCCTCGTACCCAAACGGGTTAACCGAACTCAACAAAAATTTGTGTCAGCCGCTCTTTTCGACTGTGAAACCACCCTCTAAAAATGGACACAAACCGGAAACATAAAACTTTTTGTAAGTCCGAAAGGCCGAAATGGGTTAATTTATTCCAAACAAATTTATACACCTAATTCCGGTTGCTAAGAGGAACACTTTTGAAAAATTTCAAGTCAAACGTTCAAACCGTTTTGACTCGACATCCAAAAAAAGAAAAAGCTTAAAACGGCTCTGGATCCGCAACCTCTTGACTTATAAAAATGTGGCACAGCCTATGCCACCCCCGGGCTCTTAGGATTATTCCTTAAAAATTTTGTGACAATCGGACTAGTGGTTTTCACGTGAATCCTGGACAAACAAACAAAGTTTCTCGTTTATATATTACTAGCAGATTTACCTGGCGTTGCACGGAAGCGTGCAAATTGCAAAAAAGCAAATTTCGGCCAATTTTTCGAAGTACTGCTTTAGTTAAAAGAATGTCTCAAAAAAATATTTGTGGAGTTCCGTTAACCTGTTGCGGCCCAACAGCTTTTTATAAGTTTTTTCGTTACTTAGCTATAAGTTAGAAATGGTTTGACCGATTGACTTCATATTTTATATATGTGCACTTCTTTGAGAACGGAGTTCACTCTATTAACAGACTTGGAATTTGTTAACTCCTTAACTTTAAAAAAGTCCTTTTAAAAAAATTGCTTTATCTCATCTTAAAATTAACATGTACACCATTCTTGTGTTAACTTTTTTCAATAATATCAACTTAAATTAAAATTCCATTGAGAGGCCAAAAGGGTATACTAAATTTGCCTTTATGTCATTATACTACGTAAATAGTAGTTTACTTGATTTGCCAGCGTTTTAACAAAATATAATCGATGGTTTAGAAAAGGTTTAAAAATCTGCTTTTCATTTTGAATTTTGTTTTGTAAATACCTGAAAGTTCTACTACGCTTTATTTTTTTTTTAAGGAAAAAAATTAGTCTTATTAATTAAGTGAACTTTTGGAATAAAGGTTAACTTGCGTTCATACCAAAAATTTGAAAATTTCATTGAATATTTGTTCAAAACGCGCAAACAGGTCAAAACCAAATTAACCCTGTGGGTTTTAATTAAAATGCTGGTACAAAATTTTCAATAAAATTCTTTAAATCGTTTAAGCAAATAAAATTTATAGAAAACTTCATGGCGTCGTCGTGGAAAACGGGTTAATCGAACTTAACTAAAACTTTTTGCAGCCTCTCTTTTAGACTGCAAAACCAACCTGTAAAACTGGACACAAATCGAAAATACCAAACGGGTTAACCGAATTCAACTAAAACTTCTGCCAGACTCTCTTTTAGACTGCAAAATCAACCTGTAAAATTGGACACAAATCGGAAACACAAAATTTTTTGGAAGCCCGCCAGGCCGAAATGAGTTAATATATTTCAACCAAATTTATACAACTAATTCGGGTTGCTAAGAGAAATATTTGTGCAAAAGTTCAAGTCAATCGGTCAAACCGTTTTGACTCGACATCCAAAAAACGAAAAAGCTTCAAACGGCTCTGGAGCCGCAACCTGTTGACTTACAAAAATGTTTCATAGCCTATGTCACCTCCCGAGCTCCCATAATTATTCCTTTAAAATTTTGTCACAATCGGACCAGTGGTTTTCATAGAATCCTGGAAAAATAAATAAACAAACAAACAAACAAATTTTTGTAAAAAAGCAAGTTTTGGCTAATTTTTCGAAACACTGCATTGGTTTAAAATAAAGCCTCAAAAAAATATTTGTGGAATGGTGTTGACTTTATTAACAGACTTGGACTTTGTTTACCCTTGTCGTCCAAAAAATGTTGGAAGGAATTCCAATTTTTGTGAAATATTGCTTGGTCAAAGGCTCAAAACAGGTTTGTTGAGTTCCGTTAACCCTATGCGGCACAGCAGCTTTTTACAGATTTTTTTGTTACTGTACTCTTAGCAGAAACGGTTTGACAAATTGACTTAAAATTTTGTATTCGTACATTTATATACTTGTCAATCCTACGATTGGTGAAAAAAAAAAATTTTAAGTGAATTACGTCCAATTTTTTAAAGTAGGTAGGACTTCTTTGAATTCGGGGAATGTTTAAAAAAATGTTTTGTCGAGTTCTTTTAACCGATTGCGAAACAAAAACTTAAAAAAACAGTTTGCAAAACAGTTTTAACGATTATCTCTAATTTTTCTATTCGTGGTGCTTCTTGACAAATTGGTGCCCCTTGACGATAGAGTTGAGGATGGTGGGATTCCGGCGAATAATGTTAACTGAACTAAAATTTTTATTTTTATTATTATTTAATAATTATGAAATGTTTCAAGTGAAATTTGATAAAGTTGTTGAAAAAATGGAAAATTCTAAAAAAAGCGTTTTAAAAAAATCTTTTTATTACATTTTATAATTAACATGTACACAATCTGTAATTTTTGTGTTAACCTTTTTCAATAACATCAACTTAAATTAAAACTCCATTGATTGATGGGGCAACGTGCGCCGGTAATAGCTGGTTTACATATAAGTATTATTATACCCGTTTGACTTAGATCAAAAGGGTATACTAAATTAACCATTATGTCATTATACTATGTTAATAGTAGTGTTCTTAAATTGCCAACGTCTGAATTAAATATAGAAAAGGTTTAAAAATCTGCTTTTCAATTTATATTTTGTATTTACCTGCAAGTTCTACTACGCACTTCCTCGTTTTTTTATTATTTTATGAGAGAAATGTAGGCTTCGTTTTTGCAAAAACTGTTTTAAAATACTATGTATTTAAGTTATGTTTTAAAATACTATGTATTTATTTATTAATATATAGAAAGTTATTTTTTAATTTTTAGATTTTATTCGAACAAAACTTCAATTTTACACTGAAATCTATTTTTAAAAAACAACAACTGCAAAGTAGATAAAAAACAAAGACTTACGAAAAAAATGTAGTGAAGAAAAATGTTTTGCTATTTAAATTTAAATATGTATATTATTATTCGCATTCTTTATAAGCTTTATTTATAATATTATTAATATTATCTCATTTAGCTTTTGCACTATTTGAGACCATTTAAAAAGATCAAAAAAACATTAGTCTTATTAATTAAGTGACCTTTTGGAATAAAGGTTAACTTACGTTAATACCAAAATTTTGAAAATTTCATTGAATCTTTGTTCAAAACGCGTAAACAAGTCAAAACCAAATTAACCCTGTTGGTTTTTATAATTAAAATGCTGCTATAAAATTTTCAATAAAATTCGTTTAGTCGTTTAAGCAAGTAAAATTTATAGAAAGCTTCATGGCGTCGTCGTGGAAAATGGGTTAATCGAACTTAACTCAAACTTTTTCCAGCCTCTTTTTTGGACTGGAAAATCAACCTTTAAAATTGGACACAAATCGGAAACACAAAAAGAGGAACATTTATGCACAATTTCAAGTCAATCGGTCAAACCGTTTTGACTCGACATTAAAAACATTGTAAAAGCTTGGAATTTGTTAACCCTTGTCGTCCGACAATATTCCAAAAAAAAATTTTGGAGGGATATTACGTCCAATTTTGCGAAATATTGCTTAAAGTTTCAAAAACAGGTTTGTTGAGTTCCGTTAACCCATTGTGACACAACAGCTTTTTACAGATTTTTTAAGTACTTTACTCTTAAGCAGAAACGGTTTGACTACTTGAATGTAAATTTTGCGATTATTTAAAAAAAAAAATTTTTGTAAGTAAATTACGTCCAATTTTTGAAAGTTAAAACTTCTTTAAATTAGGGGAATGTTTAAAAAAATGTTTTGTCGAGTTCTTTTAACCGATTGCGAAATATTCATTTTTTTAAGATTTTATGAGAGAAATTTAGGCTTCTTTTTGAAAAAACTGTACTAAATTACTATATAATTAACCATAATTTCAGTGTAAAATTTAAATTGCAATTTTACACTGATATCCAGTTTTAAAAAACAACAACTGCAAAGTATATAAAAGACAAAGACTTAAGAAAAAATGTAGAGAAGGAAAATTTTACGTTATTTAAATTTAAAGATATACTTAGTAATAGTAAGTAATACTTAGTCTTACTAAGTAAGTTTTTGGAATATGACAAAACCAAAATGCGTAAACAGGTCAAAACCAAATTAACCCTGTGGGTTTTTATAATTAAAATGTTGGTAGAATTATTGCTTTAAAATTTTGTGACGTGGCGTGGCCTGGGAGCGTGCAAATTGTCAAAAAGCAAGTTTTGCTCAATTTTTTAAAGTACTACTTTGGTTAAAAAGAAAGGCTCAAACAAATATTGAAGGAGTTCGAGAAGGAGGAGAAATGATTTAACCCATTGACTTCAAATTTTGTATATGTGTTTCTAATTGAGAATGGAGTTCACTCTATTAACAGACTTGGAATTGGTTAACCCAAGCCGAACCGACGATTGTTAAAAAAAAAATTTGTAAGTAAATTACGTCCAATTTTTGAAAGAAGGTAAAACTTCTTTGAATTAGGGGAATGTTAAAAAAAATGTTTGAGTTCTTTTAACCGATTGCGAAAAAAAAACATTAAAAAATAGTTTGCAAAACAGTTTGAACAATTATCTGTAATTTTTCTATGTGTGGTGCTTCTTGACAATTTGGTGCTCCTTGACGTAAGCGTTGAGGATGGTGGGTTTCCGGCGAAAAATATTAACTGAATAAAAATTACTATAGGTCTAAAGGGTATACTACATTTGCCATTATGTCATTATACTGTCAATATACTGTCATTATGTCAATAGTAGTTTTTTTGAATTGCCAACGTTTGAACAAAATATAGTCGATGGTTAAGAAAAGGTTTTAAAGTCTGCTTTTTAACTCATATTTTGTTTTGTACTTATCTGAAAATTCTGCTACGCTCTTCCCCGTTTTTATATGATATTATGAGAGAAATATAGGCTTCTTTTTTGGAAAAGTTGTTTTAAAATACTATGTATTTAAGCATTATATATACGAAATTGAATTTTTTGATTTTTAGATTTCATTTGAAAAAACTGCAATATCACAGTGAAATCTATTTTTGAAAAAAAACAACTGCAAAGTGAATAAAAAAACAAAGACTTTCGAAAAAATGTACAAAAGGAAAATGTTATGTTATTTAAGTTTAAAGACAACTTGCGTTAATACCAAACATTTGAAAATTTCATTGAATCTTTGTGTAAAACGCTTAAACTGGTCAAAACCAAATTAACCCTGTGGGTTTTTATAATTAAATGTTATACAAAATTTTCAATAAAATTCTTTTAACCGTTTAAACAAACAAAGTTTATAGAAAACTTCATGGCAACGTCGTGGAAAAGGGGTAATTGAACTGAACTAAAACCTTGTGCAGCCTCTCTGTTGGACTGCAAAATCAACCTGTAAAATTCTACACAAATCGGAAATACAAAACTTTTTGGAAGCCCGCCAGGCCGAAACGGGTTAATTTGTTCCAACCAAATTTATACAACTAATTTCGGTTTCTAAGGGGAACATTTGTGCAAAATTTCAATTCAATCGGTCAAACCGTTTTGACTCGACATCATAAAAGCGGAAAAGCTTAAAACAGCTCTGTAAACGCAACCTGTTGACTTACAAAAATGTGACATAGCCTATGTCTTATTCCTCTAAAATTTTGTGACAATCGGACCAGTGGTTTTCATGTGAATCCTGGACAAACAAACGACATTGCCCGGGAGCTTGCAAATTGCAAAAAAGCAAGTTCGGCCATTTTTTCGAAGTACTGCTTTGGTTAAAAAGAAAGCCTCAAAAAAATATTTGTTAACCCTTTGCGGTCCAACAGCTTTTTATGCGATTAATTAAAAATAGTTTAACCAATTGACTTCGAATTTTGTATATGTGTTCCACTTTGAGAATGGAGTTCACTCTATTTATTTATTTATTTATTTATTTATTATCTCAAAAGAGCTTTTGAAAGCTCATACAGAGTTTGTAAAAATGTTTTATCTTATCTATATACACAAAAAAAAGTTAAAAAAAATTATGTAATTACGAGTTAAGAGTTAGAGTGAAAAAAACAATTAAACTATGAAAAAAATAAAATATATGTGTAAAGAGAAAAAAGCATTAATCATATTATAAAATATAAAATAAGAGAAAATTACCCAAAATAAAATTTGGGTAAAACTCTTGGTTATTGTATTTTATTGTGATTTTATGATTATTTGACTTCAATAAGATGTACTTCGTTTTATCTACATTAACTGTCAATTTATGTTGACACATCCATCTATAAATAACATCCATATCTTTTGCCATGTTTTTTTGTAGCGTAGAGAAATTAGTTTCAGCATAAGCTATAGCTAGGTCATCAGCATATAAAAAAGAGTTACCGTTCAATTTCAGTTCACAAAAGTTATACATATAACAAGAAAATAATAGTGGGCCCATGACAGACTTGGAATTTGTTACCCCTTGCCGCCCTACAATTTTTTCAAAAAAAATTTGGGAAGGATATTACGCCCAATTTTGCGAAATATTGCTTAAAGTTTCAAAAACAGGTTTGTTGAGTTCCGTTAACCCATTGTGACACAACAGCTTTTTACAGATTTTTTAAGTACTTTACTCTTAAGCAGAAACGGTTTGACTACTTGAATGTAAATTTTGCGATTATTTAAAAAAAAAATTTTTTGTAAGTAACTTACGTCCAATTTTTGAAAGTTAAAACTTCTTTAAATTAGGGGAATGTTTAAAAAAATGTTTTGTCGAGTTCTTTTAACCGATTGCGAAACAAAAACTTTAAAAAACAGTTTGCAAAACAGTTTTAACGATTATCTCTAATTTTTCTATACGTTTTTCTTCTGCTTCTTGACAATTTGGTGCTTCTTGAAGTTTTATTGTTATTATTTAATAATTATGAAAAGTTTCAAGTGAAATTTGATAAATTTGTTGAAAAATTGCTAGAATAATCCCCAAAAAAACTCGTGTTAAAAAAATTGCTTTATTACATTCAAATATTAACATGTACACCATTCTTGTGTTAACTTTTTTCAATAACATTAACTTAAATGAAAACTCCATTGAGAGGTCAAAAGGGTTTACTAAATTTGCCATTATGTCATTATACTAAGTAAATAGCAGTTTACTTGAATTGCCAGCGTTTGAATAAAATATAGTCGATGGTTTAGAAATCGTTTAAAAATCTGCTTTTCAACTTATATTTAGTTTTGTAAATACCTGAAAGTTCTACTACGCTCTTCCTCGTTTGTTTATGATTTTATGAGAGAAATGTAGGCTTTTTTCTTGGAAAAACTGTTTTAAAATACTATGTATTTAAGCATAATATATACGAAATTAAATTTCACATCACAAACATTGAAAAAGCTTCATTGCGCCCTCGTGCCCAAACGGGTTAACCGAACTCAACAAAAATTTGTACCAGACTGTCTTTTCGACTGCGAAACCACCCTGCAAAATTGGACACAAATCGGAAACACAAAATTTTTTGGAAGCCCGCCAGGCCGAAATCGGTTAATTTATTCCAACCAAATTTATACAACTAATTCCGGTTGCTAATAGGAACTTTTGGGCAAAATTTCAAGTCAATTGGTCAAACCGTTTTGACTCGACATCCAAAAAACGAAAAAGCTTAAAACGGCTCTGGAGCCGCAAATTGTTGACTTATAAAAATGTGACATAGCCTATGTCACCCCCGGGCTCTCAGAATCATTCGTTTAAAATTTTGAGACAATCGGAACAGTGGTTTTCACGTGAATCCTGGGCAAACAATAAACAAACAAACAAACAAATTTTCCCCTTTAGTGCAAAAGCCACATTAAAATATTTATGGAGTTCCGTTAACCCATTGCGGCCCTACAGATTTTTATAGGTTTTTTCATTACTTTGCTATAAATTAGAAATGGTAAAACCGATCTACTTAAAATTTTGTATATGTATTCCTCTTTGAGAATGGAGTTCACTCTATTAACAGACTTGCAATTTGTTTACTCATGCCAACCCGACGACTGCGCAAAAAAAAAGTTGGTAAGATGTTACGTCCAATTTTGCGAAATATTGCTTGGTTAAAGTCTCAAAAACTGCATCACAGCAGCTTTTTGTAGTTCTTTTCGATACTTTACTCTTAAACAGAAACGGTTTGACCAATTGACTTTAAATTTTGTACGCGTACATATATATACTTATCTTTCCTACGATGATTTAAAAAAAAAAAATTTTGTAAGTAAATTACGTCCAATTTTTGAAAGTAGTTAAAACTTCTTTGATTAGGGGAATGTTTAAAAAAATGTTTTGTCGAGTTCTTTTAATTGGTTGCGAAACAAAAACTTAAAAAAACAGTTTGCCAAAATGTTTTAACGATTATCTCTAATTTTTCTATACGTGGGGCTTCTTGAGAATTTGGTGCTCCTTGGCGATAGAGTTAAGGACGGTGGGTTTCCGGCGAATAACGGCAACTGAATTAAAATTTTTTTTTTATTATTATTTAACAGTTATAAAAAGTTTCAAGTAAAATTTGATATATTTGTTTAAAAATTGCTAGAATATTTTTTACTTTGATATATATAAAATTGCTTCACTACATTTTAAAATTATGTTCACCTTGTACAATTTGTGTGTTAAGTCATTTCAATAACATCAACTTAAATTAAAACTCCATTGAGGGGCGGACCAACGTACACAGAGTAATAGTAAGTTTACATATAAGTATATTATACCCGTTTGACTATAGGTTTTTTAAAAAACAACAACTGCAAAGTAAATAAAAAGCAAAGACTTACGAAAAAATGTAGAGAAGGAAAATGTTATATTATTTAAAGTTAAGGATATTATTATTCGGATTTTTTATTAGCTTTATTTTTATTATTAATAATATCTCATTTAGCTTTTGCACTATTTGAGGAGAGGAAAAAAATTAATCTTATTAATTAAGTGAGCTTTTAAAATAAAATGAAACACAAATCGGAATCAAATAATTTTTTGGAAATTCCCGCCGGAACGAAATGTTTTAATATATTCCAACCTTCATTATGCAACTAATTCCGTCAGTTAACAGGGACATTTGAACAAAATTTAAAGTCAATCAGTCAAACCGTTTCGGCTCGGTATATAAAATATTGAAAAAGCTTCATTGCGCCCTAGTGCCTTAATATGTTAACCGAACTAAACAACCCTGTAAAATTGGACACAAATCGGAAACATAAAATTTTTTGGAAGCCCTCCAGGCCGAAATGGGTTAACTTATTCCAACCAAATTTATACAACTAATTCCGGTTGCTAAGAGGGATATTTGTGCAAAATTTCAAATAAATCGGTCAGACCGTTTTGACTAGACATAAAAAAAGCGAAAAAGCTTAAAACGGCTCTGGAACCACAACCTGTTGACTTATAATAATGTGACATAGCCTATGGCACTCCCGGGCTCTCAGAATTATTCCTCTAAAATTTTTTGAAAACTTTTTTCACGTGAATCCTGGACAAACAAACAAACAAATTTTTTTCTTTATATATTAGACTAGCAGATTTACCCAGCGTTGGCCGCGAACGTGCAAATTGTAAAAAAGCTAGTTTCAGCCAATTTTTTGAAGTACTACTTTGGTTAAAAAGAAAGCCTCAAAAAAATATTTGTGGAGTTCCGTTAACCCACTGTGGCCCAACAGTTTTTATAGATTTTTTCGTTACTTTGCAATAAATTAGAAGTGGTTTAACCGATTGACTTAAAATTTTGTATATGTGTTCCTCTTTCAGAATGGAGTTCACCCTATTAACAGACTCGGAATTTGCTAACCTATACTGATCCGACGATTGTTCAAAAAAAATTTGTAAGTAAACTACGTCCAATTTTTGAAAGTAGGTAAAACTTCTTTGAATTATGGGAATGTTTAAAAAAATTTTTCGAGTCGAGTCGAGTTCTTTTAATTGAGTGCGAAACAAAAACTTTTGCAAAACAGTTTGAACGATTATCTCTAATTTTTCTGTACGTGGTGCTTCTTGACAGTTTAGTGCTCTTTGACGACAGGGTTGATGATGGTGGATTTCCGGCGAATAATGTTAACTGAATTAAAATTTTTTTTTTATTATTATTAAATAATTATGAAAAGTTTCAAGTGATCAATTTGTTAAAAGATTGCAAGAATAATTCTAAGAAAAACGTTTTAAAAAAATTTCTTTATCACATTTTCAAATTAACATGTACACCATGTGTAATTTTTGTGTTAACTTTTTTCAATAACATCAACTTGAATTAAAACTCCATTGAGTGACGGGGAACCGTGCGCCGGGTAATAGGTAGTTTACATATAAGTATACTAAATTTGCCGTTTTTTGTGTACTAAATATAAATGTCATAATACTATGTCAATAGTAGCTTTCTTGAATTGCAAACGTTTGAATAAAATATAGTCGATGGTTTATTAAGCTTTTAAAAATCTGTTTCCAACATATATTTTGTTTTGTACTTACCTTCTACTACGCTCTTCCTCGTTTTTTTATGATATTATGAAATAAATGTAGGTTTCTTTTTTGAAAAAATTGTTTTATATTACTATTTATTTATTTTTAAAAAACAACAACTGCAAAAAGTAGATACAAAACAAAGACTTACGAAAAAATTTAGAGAAGGAAAATGTTACGTTATTTAAATTTAAAGATACATATTATTATTCGGATTCTTTATAAGCTTTATTTTTATTATTATTAATATTATCTTATTTACCTTTTGCACTATTTGAGACTATTTAAGGAGAGAAAAAAAATTAGTCTTATTAATTAAGTAAGCTTTTGGAACAAAGGATAACTTGCGTTAATACCAAAAATTTGAAAATTTCATTGAATCTTTGTGCAAAAACGCGTGAACAGGTCAAAATCAAATTATCCCTGTGGGTTTTTATAATTAAAATGTTTGTTATGCACAATTTCAAGTCAATCGGTCACACCGTTTTGACTCGACATCAAAAACATTGAAAAAGCTTCATTGCGCCCTCGTCCTGAAACGGGTTAATCGAACTCAACAAAAATTTGTATCAGCCTCTCTTGTTGACTGCGAAACCACCTTGTAAAATTGGACTCAAATCGGAAACACAAATTTTTTTGGAAGCTTGCCAGGCCGAAATGGGTTATTTTATTCCAACCAAATTTATACAACTAATTCCGGTTGCTAAGAGGAACATTTATGCACAATTTCAAGTCAATCGGTCACACCGTTTTGACTCGACATCAAAAACATTGAAAAAGCTTCATTGCGCCCTCGTCCTGAAACGGGTTAACCGAACTCAACAAAAATTTGTGTCAGCCTCTTCTCTTTTTGACTGCGAAACCGTCCTGTAAAATTGGACACAAACCGGAAACACAAATTATTTTGGAAACTTGCAAGGCCGAAATGGGTTAATTTATTCTAACCAAATGTATGCATCTACTACCGGTTGCTAAGAGTAACATTTGTGCAAAATTTCAAATCAATCCGTTAAACCGTTTTGACTTGACATAAAAAAAACGAAAAAGCTTAAAACTGCTCTGGAGCCGCAACCTGTTGACTTATAAAAATATAACATAGCCTATGTCAGCCCTCGGGCTTTTAGAATTATTCCTATGCCAAATTAGAAACTTCTAAATTTTTTTGAAGTTCTATCTTTATTATTTTCGAATGTATGTTTTAAGGTCTTCGAAATTGTAATGATGGTCCTCGACCCACCACTTCAATTTGTTCAAAAGTCGAGATCACTAAGAGAATAGGAAGAGACTTTCTGATTCCAAATTTGGAGCTTCTTTCTTCTTTGGTTTCGGAATTATGATCATTTGGCATAAATTCGATCAAAAAGTTCTGGTAACCAAACCCGTGGTCCGATCTCGACCATACACAATCTCCGCCGTAGTTTCATTACTAATAAACTACAGCACATATTTCATGAAGATAGCCTTATAAGTTGTTGAGTTATCCAGTTTTTTTACATGTTCGTTAACCCTTAGACAGATTAAAGGGTCCAGATTCCGAACGCAAAGGCCGATATCACTCACATGAAATTCTTGCCGTATCTCAGTACTAGTAATCTGCAGTTAAAATTTCATCAAAACAGCTCCATTAGATTAGATTGATCATGTTTTTTGGATATATGTTCGTTAGTCCTTAAACCGATCAAAAGTTCCAGAACCCGAAACCATGGTCGGATTTCCTCCATATGTAGTCGCCGCCGTTCTTTCAATACTAGTTAACCCTTGCACACAATTGAAGTTCTATCTTAATTTTAAGCTATTTTTATAAATTTCAATGATATGATTTGCGGTCTTCGGAACTGTGGAAATGGTTCCTGACCTACTACTCCAATTGGTCCTAAATTTGAAGGGCTCCTAGGACATGGGAAACGGCACACTTATACCAATTTAGGAGGTTCTATCTTCATGTGTTTCGGAGTTGGAGTTACGATTTTATGGCCTAAATTCGTTCAAGAAGTTCTAGGATGTGAACCCTTTGTCCGATGTAGACTGTACGCAATCCCCGCCGGATTCTTATTACTTGTAACCTACAGCTCAAATTTCATGAAGGAAGCGCCATTAGTTATTGAGTTATCCTGAATTGTTTTATATGTTCGTTAGCTCTTAAAACGATTAAAAGTTCTAGAATTCGAACCCATGGCCCGATTTTGCCCATATTCAATACCCGCCGTACTTTAGGTCTAGTAACCTGCGGTTAAAATTTCATCAAGATAGCTCCATTAGTTTTTGATTTGTCGTGCCTACGGACGCATTGACGGACATTGCTATATCGACTCTGGAGGTCACAATGATCCCAAATATATTTACTTTTCCATATCTAGTTCGCTTCTTTTAGATTGTTACAAACACCATATCTAGTTCCTCTATTAATCGACTTGAAATTGGTTAACTCATATTGAAAAAAAATAATCTAAACAGATATAAGTTTGCAAAGTACTTTGACCCAAAAGAAAATCTTGAAAAAACTTTTGTCGATTTCCTTTAAATTCTTGCGGCCCAATTTATGAAGAGTAATTTTTGTATAAAATTTTTTAATTAGATCGACTTCAATGGAAAACCCTTTGAGAGGCGTAGAAACGCGCAACCAGGTATTATCTAGTTTACATTTTTTTTTTATGAATTTATGAAAGATATTTGTTTTTTTTTTTTGGAAAGCCAAAGGTCAAAGCCAAAATTACTCGGTGAACTCTGTAATTAAGTTCAATGCTTGTGCAAAATTAATTTAATCGTTTAAGCGAAAAAGAGTGGTTGAAACGTCATGGCGTCCTCGTGACATGCAAACACACCCTGTAAAATTGGACACAAATCGGAAAAAAAAACTTATTTGAACGCCCACCGGGCTCAATTGGATCAATATATTCCAACAAGTTTTATTCAATAAATTCTTTTAGCTCAAAGGAACATTTATGCAAAAGTTCAAGTCCATCGGTCAAACTATTTTCAGTATTAAACTATTAACAAACGAACAAAATTTCTCCTTTTAAATTAGACTGCCAGATTTACATGACGTGGCCTGGGAGGGTGCAATTTGTAAAATTTAAATTTATACATATTTAAATCTCTATAAACCAAACGTTTGTTTGTTTTTTATAGCTTATAGACTCCAAAATTACTCAACCAAACTATGAATATAAAGGTTTTTGGGTACGGCATTACATTTTGTGGAAAAGGCTTTTTAGATCGCGGCTTTGCATTCCTTGGTTTTAAATATGCAAATGAGTTAAAATTGCCTGATATTTGGGATATTATATCAAAAATTTTTCAAAGTAATGTAGAAAGTAAGGGTAAAATTATTTAATTTGAAGATTTTGGATAATATCTTACCTTTTTTTTATATTTACTGGGTTAAATACGGACAGACTTTCTGTTTGAAGGGGAAAAATGCAAAAAATACTTAAATTACAAAGAAGAATGCCAAATAAAAAGAGGAATAATTACCATTAAAACAAATGCAGTTTATGCTTACCTTGGGCACTTATTGTTTTAACTGTCAAAATTTAAAATTATAAATATTACAAAAAAATTCTATGTTAAAATTCGGAATTAGCTTTAGAGCTGCTAATAAAATCTGTGTAGTTATCATTTCAAAACTTTTTACAAAATTATAAGATTATCGTTTATAAATATGGAACAAGAGGCAGGGAAGTAATATTTTAAGGAGGAAGTAAAAGAAGAATAAGACGTCCTTGACCATCATTATAATGTTATCGTTTCTCTCACTGCCGCATTGATGACTGATTTTTATTGTGATCAATGTCACTTTCCTTATTGTATTAAAAATGCAAATTTATTTTTTTGTACAGAATGTGGTTTTAGAGAAAAAATATTTGAAAAAAAAAATATAAAAGATAAGTTATTGGAACACATTTTAAAATTAATAAAAATATTTAAACATACTATTGTAATTGCTCACAACAGACAGGCTGTTGAACATCAATTCGTTTTAAACTATATATTAAATAAAAATATCCTTCAAGCAAAACTAATTATAACTTAATTGGGGAATTAAAATTATCTTAATGTTACTGGACAACATAAAATTCATAAGCTCATCTATTTTCTTCCAATGCCCCTTTCAATATTGGCAAAATCATTTAAATTGCCAACAACACTAAAAAAGGGTTACTTTCCCCATTTATTCAACACGATAAAAAACAAAAATTATGATGCATGTTTATCAAAAATCAAATATTATTCTCCTGATGCAATGAAAATAGGTCAACGCGAAAAATTTTTAAAATGGTACGAAAATAAAAACTCCAAATTTAATATACAAAAAAAAAAATAGGGAATCTTATGCTAACAATGAAGGAATTTTATGTGAAGCATGTTTGAATTTAAGAGAAATGTTTTTAGAAGAATGCAAAGTTGAACTTTCTTTGTAATGGACCACAAAGCATCTGCATGTAACCTTGGATATCGTCAAATTATTCTAAAACCTAATACAATTGGTATTATTTCTAAAGATGAATATAGACTTAGCAGATTAACAGTCTTAAATTCGATTCACAAGAAATTATTATATAATGCGCGTTTAATGGCAAAGAAAAAATTGTTGCAGGCTAGGTAGATAGTTTTTTCGAAGAAAACAATGAAATATTTGAATTTCATGGATGTTATTATCAAAGACATCCAAAATATTTAACGTGTAATTGAGATGCGACATTATTTAACAGTAATGATGATACCCTTAACTAAAGAGATGAATGAACGGTAATAAAAAAAAGATTTAAAATTAGCTGGATACAATTTTATTGAAATGTGGGAATGTGAATTTTGCGACCAAATGAATTGTGATTAAAAATTAATCCGCTACTAAACACAGCTGCATTAAATCTTCGATATGCATTTTATGGGGGTAGGTATGGAAACGTTTACACATACTATAAATCTAAACCTGGAGAAGAAATTAAATATATCGATATATGATCTTTATTATTTATATATTTGTTCATGAAGATGAGGTGTAAAAAACGCATTCAACTAAATGTTTTTTGTAAAATGTGTTCAATTATAACAAATTAAATATTAATGTTTTGTTGGATGTGTTTATACCCGTGCATACATATATGAACATCGGGTATATTAAAATTACCTTTCCGTTTGTAACGCATCGAAATATACGAGCTAGATATAGTGTCATACGTATCGAATCAGCATCGAAAAGTGAATCGATCTAGCTATGTGTGTCCGTCCGTCCGTCCGTCAGCACGATAACTCAAAAACTATAAGAGCTAGAGTTCTGAAACTTTCACAAAATAATTTTTAGAGAATTTGTAGGTTCCCTATTGTTTTTGGTTAAAATCGGATAAAGGCTTCTGGTAGCTGCCATACAAATTTTTCGAAATTATATGAATATTATACAGAAAACTCTCATTTATATTAAAAATTATTAATTTTTTTTAATATTTCTATAAAAAAATTCAAAACTGTTATTTAAAACAAATAATTGATACCATAGCAACTACAATTATTTAAAAACTGTTATTTAAATCAAACAATTGATACCATAGCAACTACAATTATTTAAAAAAAAAATTAAAATAAATAAAACTCGTTTTATGGGCAAATTTTTTATTGTTCTATGGTGTAGTGGTTAGAACATGGGACTAGTAGTCAAAAAGTTTCGGTTCGATTCCTGGTTGGAGCAAAATTTTTGTTTTTTTTTAATTTATCTTAAAACTCTCATTTATAAATTATTTATTTTTTTTTAATACATTTTTAATAAAATTCAAAACAGTTATTCAAAACAAACAATTGATACCATAACAACTATAATAATTAAAAAAAAAAATTGAGATGAATATAAAGTCGATAGCTTAGTGATTAGGATGTCGACCTTTTAATTGAAGAGTGTGGGTTCGAATCTCGTTCAGATTATATTTTTTTTTAAATTCATCTGTTTTTTTAATTCATTTTTTGTTTTATTAATTTTTTTTGTAATTAAATATAAGAAAACAAATATTTTGAATTTTCTGTCAAACAGTTCAATTGCAATATATGAAATTCTTATTTATTTATTACACGCACGGGTATCTAAAAGTTGACAAGGGCAACTATAATCTTCCTCGTTTATTTTAGAAAATACTTTATTTATTATTAATAAAAAACAAAAAAAAAATAAATTAAAAAACAAATTTCTTTAACCTTTAATCACAGACATGACGTAAAATTTACTTCGATAAAATTTCTTTGTTTAAAAATTAATTTAATAAACGCAGTAAACCATGCAACTTTTTTTTTATTCGCATATTTTATTTGTCTCTACATGTCAGTAACTGCTAATATCTCTTTACGTTACTGGAATACGAGAAATCGGAGAATTGGGGTAAAAAATACGTCACCTCTGCGAAAGAGTTTTTTTCTCTTAGAAGATTTTCTACGTCACGTCTGTAAATATTTAAGTATTTGAAATAGAAAATTTACGTCACGTGGTGTTTAAGTGAATTTTTTTTTATGTAATATAAATTTTTGTTTTATATTTGCCTCTATATTCTATTTCAAATATATATCTGTTGCTGTTCTATCAATACAATTGATGATCGAATTACATTGTATGAAAATGAATTGTAATACGAAACAGCTAAGTCTCGCTAACATATTTGTGTATTAGTAGTTTGATTGGTTATCATTTTTAAAAAAATAAAACATTGCAATTAAGACATGGTACTTTATTAAAAATATAAAAAAAAAAAAATATATGTGGTGTTGCCTAATTTCGAACATATCCTATATAATCGAACGTTTATTAAAAAAACTGGCATAATAAGAAAATATGATTAATAACGGTTTTTTTTTAATTAACTTGATGAAGTTTCCCCTACCCTTAACAAAAAAATCAGAACAAAAAATAAGTTAATTATCTCTCAAATCGCTAAAACTTGAAACTGGTTTTTGAACAGTGCGTATTTCATTGAAATTGCTAATAAAAAAAAGTTTGAATTGTTGCAGGAAATAGTGTTTTTTTATGAAATCTGTAAGCAAATTGTTTAAAAATTTATATATTCATGCAAAGGAATATTTATTTATTGAATTTTCTTTAAAATTAAAGGAAAATATTAAAAATTTATTTATATTTTCGACCTGTTTGAACAAAGGAAACTAAAATACACAAATTTCTTATTTCGAACACAGTGTTCGAATTTAGGCAATTCAAATAAGTTTTAGATTCTCTTATTCGAACACAATGTTTTCTTCAGATTTTAAGTTGTTACACAATAATTTTTTAGACAAAATGAAATTATATCAGCAATATAGCGAGGATTCTTTGAAGGCTTCTTTCGGTAAAATCAGGGAAGGGTCTATGAACGTTAGGGACGCCAGTTAACTCTTTTGTATTCCGGTAACAACTCTGCATTACAAAATTCCTGTGATAAAAGCAGATAAGAAAATGAAAATGGGCTATTCTACAGTTCTTACTCAGAGCGAAGAAAAATGAATTGTGGAATAACTTGTGAATTTGGCTAGATGAGGCTTTCAGCGGGAGCATTTGAAATCTCGTTTTCTTGCAGTATTTCTTAAAAAATTTCGCGAAAAAATAGAAAAACTATTAAAATAATTTGTTGTTGACTTATTATGTATGAAGAGAAATTAGGAGGGGTCTTAAGGTTGTGTACAAAATCTGACTTCGGTCCATTATATTAAATGCTTTGAAGCTAATATATGAAAAATTCAAATAGATTTTAGAATTGCATACAAAATGAGGGTTCCAATAATTTAATTAATTATATTATATTATTTGCTGACTCCTTAAACTTAATTTTTGATTCTAGTTTTTGATGCGAAATCTAGCAATAATTAAATTACCAATTTCTTTTATAATTTTATATGACTTTTAAAAATATTGTTGTTTTATATATAGATATACCGAAAATTTTTAACACCTAGGTAAAGTATAAACAACCATCAGTGTTGACTACGAAATCAGAATGTTGCTCTTTTCCAGAATATTAATTTAATTTGCTAGATTCTGAATTAAAACTCAAAATGCACCTTATTTATGATTAATTAAAGTCGCAAGTATCGTTAAGTGTTCGATTATAGGGAACTTGACCCTACATATATCAAATAAAAAATTTCATTATTCAAACTAAAACTCATCTTTTTGTAATATTTAAAATAAACAACGAAAAACACCACACGACTGATAAAATGTCTTTTTTAAGTTTAATTTTTTTGTGCGTGTAACCTACTCCGATAATATCGGGTGTTCAAATTGAGGTATCATTTTGATTTTGCCGCCATTTTTTTTCTACCTGGAATTTTTATACGAGGTTTCTTTAGGTATATTCCAAATACATTCTGGTTAGTTAATATGGAACGTTACAAGAAGGAACAACATGTTTTTGTTATTACAACATTTTTCGAAAATGGCAAAAGTTTTCAAGATGTAATTAGGAAATTTCGAACAAAATTTGGTAGAGAAAATGCTCGAACAAATCGTGCCATCAAGCTCATGGTTGATAAATTTCTAGAAACTGGATCTATTCTTGATAACAGAGGCAACATTTATCGACGTAGTGGCCGTTCAAACGAGAATGTAGCAGCTGTGAGCAGAAGTGTTGAAGAAGATCCAAAAACTTCTATTCGTCATCGTTCGCAGCAACTAAACATCAAACCAATCACATTATTTAACATTTTGCATCATGATCTCCATTTAAACGCTTATAAGATCCATCTGACGCAAGAATTAAAACCAACTGACCATGCATTACGTGGGCAATTCGTTTTTTGGGCAATCGAAAAACAAGAAGAAAATTTGAATTTTTTTAACAAAATAATCTTCACCGACGAAGCTCATTTCCAGCTCAATGGCTACGTCGATAAACAGAATTTTTTTTTTTTTGCGAAGGTTGATGGAAAGCATCGAAAGTCGCCCAGAATCATTGTACGGGGTTCATCTGGGGAGTGTTGAACTTTAACCAACTTAAACCACCCACTTTTTTTTTAAAACTAAACTTGGTATGGACCTTAAATACAAATGTATTGTTTATGTTTTAGGATCGGGATTGGGAAGGAAATTAGGATTAGGATTTAGGAATTTGAATTATGATGGATAAAGGAATTAATTTAAAGGAAAGTCATGAAAATGGATGTTAATGTTCTTCTTAAACTTTATTGGATCGTACATATAAAAACTACCAACTTTGGGAAACACATTACCTGGTAACTGATTCCATAATCGCGATGTGCGCACAACAAACGAATTTCCATAAGCCTTGTTTCGCCATCTTACTAATTCAACAGTGTAGGGATGAGCATCTGTCGCACTCCTTGTTTCACGTTGAAAAACTTTTAGGGGAGGCATTAATTGTTTGATTTCATTGGAACAGGTGTTCGTCCCTACGAGGTATCTATAAAACAGAGTTAGAGACCAAACGATTCGCCGATGGTTAAGTGGAGTGAGCGATGAGGTAACACTGGGTTCATTTATAAGACGGATAGCTCTATTTTGCACTTTATCGAGATAGCCCAGTGCGGTTTGGGGGGCTCTAGCCCAAATATGTGCACTATACTCCATTTTTGGTCTAATGTAAGTTTTATAGATTTTTAGAAGATCAGGTGCAGTAAAGTAAGTTTTACAGTGAAACAAGAAACCTAAACATTTAGCTGCATCTTTAGCTATACCAAAAATGTGGTTTGACCAGGTAAATTTTTGGTTTAACCCGATACCCATAATGTTTAGGTCTGTTGTGTGCTGCAAAGGTATACCCTGAAATGACAAGCTGGGGGTAGATATTGCAATTTGCCGCGAGATTAAACAGCATTAGGTCTTTTTTGTGTTGAAATCAACACGGTTACACTCTCCCCATTTTTGAGTTTTTGCTAAATCATTGTTTAGCTCACTAGTCATGAAATTTTTTGCTGTTGTGTTAATTTGTTGATTAGTGTTACAGCGACTATGAAATTCATAGCAAGCCACAAGGGTGCTGTCATCTGCGAAACTGTGAATTGGATTGGAGGTTACTGAAAGTAAGTCATTAATAAATATTAAGAAAAGAGTTAAGGATAGAACAGATCCTTGGGGGACACCGGCATTTATTTGAAATTAGTTGGATGTATGACCATTTACAAGTACACGAATTGTGCCATTTGAGAGAAAATCTCCAATCCATTTTAGGCAAAATCATTTAAATTGCCAATAACACTAAAAAAGGGTTACTTTCCCCATTTATTCAACACGATAAAAAACAAAAATTATGATGCATGTTTATCAAAAATCAAATATTATTCTCCTGATGCAATGAAAATAGGTGAACGCGAAAAATTTTTAAAATGGTACGAAAATAAAAACTCCAAATTTAATATACAAAAAAAAAATAGGGAATCTTATGTTAACAATGAAGGAATTTTATGTGAAGCATGTTTGAATTTAAGAGAAATGTTTTTAGAAGAATGCAAAGTTCAACTTTCTTTGTAATCGACCACAAAGCATCTGCATGTAACCTTGGATATCGTCAAATTATTCTAAAACCTAATACAATTGGTATTATTTCTAAAGATGAATATAGACTTAGCAGATTAACAGTCTTAAATTCGATTCACAAGAAATTATTATATAATGCGCGTTTAATGGCAAAGAAAAAATTGTTGCAGGCTAGGTAGATAGTTTTTTCGAAGAAAACAATGAAATATTTGAATTTCATGGATGTTATTATCAAAGACATCCAAAATATTTAACGTGTAATTGAGATTTATTTATTTATTTATTTATTTATTCCGAGCTTAATTCAAGCAAGTTACAAAATTTACATTAAATTAATAAACTAAAATTAAACATTAAAAAAAACAAAAAAGAAAGTAAAGATTATAGAAATTAATAATTTAATAATTAGTTTTACATAAAAAAAAATTAAAGAAAAAAAAAAGTGTGTAAAAAAGTTAAAAATTATACTAATTATTTTTAAAAAAAAAACAAAAAAGCTTCAATTAAGAAGACAAAGGTCAAAGAATGTAGGTCCAAAAATTTCAAGAACACAAATACAAGTTATTTTTTAATGATTGTTTAGTTTGGGAAAAGTTAATATGGGATTTATATATATTACAGAGAGACATCATTCTATTAATTGGTTCATATTTACCATAGTTAGTTCGGTGAAACTGTAAATTAAACAAATTAGCAGATCTTAATCTAGAATGCGAAGAATAATTGAGTTTAGCGAGTAGTTGAGAAGAAAAAATGTTGCCTTTAATTAATTCAATTAGAAAAACAATATCTGCAACTTTACGGCGCATTTCAAGTGTATTGAGATGTATTAAATTTATTCTATGTTCGTAAGGAGGTAATCTAAAAGGGTCCTCCCAAGGAAGAAAACGTAAAGCATACCTGAGAAATTTTTTCTGAACCGATTCAATTCTATTTATATGGACACCATAAAATGGACACCAAACTTGACTGGCATATTCCAAATTAGGTCTAACCAGGCAGGTATAAAGAGATTTCAATACATAAGGGTCTTCAAATTCTCTTGCCCAACGTTTAATAAAACCGAGCATAGAATTGGCTTTATTTAATATATCAGAATAATGAAGTTGAAATGAAAGTTTACTATCAAAGAGTACCCCTAAATCTTTAATTGAAGTGACTTTTGAAATGATTTGATTATTAAAAGAATATACATAAGAAATTGGACTTAAGCGGAGATTATTGTTGGAACACCAATTGTAAAAACGATTAAGATCAGCTTGTAGGGCTAATGCATCCTCCAAATTTACAATTTTTTTGAAAAGTTTCATATCATCGGCATAAATTTTAATGTGACTATTAATTATTAAAGAAGAAACATCATTAATAGAAATAATGAAAAGTAAAGGTCCAAGATGGCTACCTTGAGGCACCCCTGTGGGAGCTGCAAACTCAGAAGATATCGAGGATCTAAAAGAAACACTATATCTACGATCAGAGAGGTAGGAATTAATCCAATCTATAAAATAAGTCGGAAATCCTAATTTATTTAGCTTAAAAATAATAACATTATGTGGAAGAAGATCAAAGGCTTTGCTAAAATCTGTATATATTACATCTGTTTGGAAGCCATCTTCCATATTATTAATAAATGTAGATGTAGATTCAACAAGATTAGTAACGGTTGATTTAAGCTTTACAAAGCCATGTTGGAAAGGCGATAAAAAACAAGTACAATGATCATAAATAGAATCAAATACAATTAGTTCAAAAAGCTTAGGTATAGAAGAAAGTTTAGCAATTGGACGATAGTTAGTAACATCGTTTTTAAGATTTTTTTTATGAACTGGCTTAATTATGGCAGTTTTCCAAATAGAAGGGAATATACCAGAAGCTAAAGAAGAATTAAATAAAGAAGAAAGAGGACCAGATAATGAAGATGAGCATTTATTTAAAAATATGTTAGGGATGCCGTCGATCCCAGGACTAGTGTTAAAATCAAGTTTTGTCAAATAGTTAAATACCAAATTAGAGTCAATATGAATATTACCCAGAGTAGTATTAGGAAAGTTAGATAAATGCAAAAAATTATCTTCATTTAACGAGAAAGCGGGCAAAGAATAACTACTTGAGAAGAAATCACGGAAAAATTCTGAAATAACATTAGAATCTATACTACTAGAATTTTTATAATTCATACACATTGGATATTGATCACTTTTTCTTTTGGAATTAACAAATTTCCAAAAGAGTTTTGGATTATTTTTAATATTTATAGACATGTTTTGCACATAATTAGAATATAAATTATCAGACATTGTTTTAAATTCATTAAATAAATTTATGAAAACATTAAAGTCATAATTATTATTGCTTTTAATAAATTTACGCCAGGCTTTATTTTTTCTATTTTTTAATTTTTTAAGACTTTTAGTAAACCATGGCGGACTGGATTTATAACTATTGTCTACAACTAACGGAACATATTGTGAAATAATAGAATGAACAATTTTATAGAAATGATTAACTCCACCATTTAAATTAAAAGAGGTTAAAAATGAGAAATCATAACAACTTAAATAGTTGTTAATAGCATCAAAATTGGCTTTATGAAAGTTAAAACGATAAGAAAGTTCAGAATCAATAATTGGAGGTATGAGAAAACAGAGAGACGAACAAATTGGAGGATGATGCTCATCAATTTCAACTAGTTCAAATGGACAGTTAATAATAGCAAAATTTATCCAATTTGTCGTAAATAAAAGATCTAACTGTCTACCACGATTATTACAGATTGAAGATACTTGTTGAAAATTAAAAGAATTAAAAGAGTCAATTACAAAGCACTCCGTATTACTAACTAATTCGTATGGAATGAAGTAGGAATCCTCATCGTGCGGAACCCATTTAATGTTAGGAAGATTAAAGTCACCACAGAGAATTACATCATCATTAACATTAAGTTTACTGACTAGTGAATCAATTTCTAAAATATATTTAGTATACACTTCGATACTAGATCCTGGAGGAATATAACAATTTATAATAATAACATTTTTTAGTTGTAGTTCAATTTTAACAGCAATTACTTCGATAAAATCGGTAGGATCACATTGAGAAAGTAACAATTGCGATGAACAAAAAGTATTTTTAACAGCTATCAATACACCACCACCTTTAGGAACATTATAAGATAAACGACAATCATATCTATCTTTCCTATAAACAGTGTAAGAAGAAGAGAAAATTTCAAGATTATTTATTGAAGAAGTTAGCCAGGTTTCTGTTAAAACGAATAGATCAAAATCTAAAGCAGTAGAATTTAAGAAAACTTTTTTAGTTTTTGTGCGTAGACCTCTTACATTTTGATAATAAATAGTTAATTTAAAAGATTTATTATTAGGATGAGTGGGTTCCGCAAGACTAATATTAACTAGACTTTTTCTCGCTTGGAAGGGGACGAAAGTACTTATCATGATTTTCTCTCACACGTTGCAGATAGTTAATTCTATTAGATGAGATATGTGAGGCAAAAGATTTCAAGTCAGTTAGAGCATTTTCAGCTGAAATATTATATGTTTCATGATATTTTACAAAAATATTACGTAAGTCCTTAATATCAGTAGGAAGTCCTTCCTGTTGAATAGCTATTTTAAGCGATGTGTTTGTTTTACCACCAATACAAACATCATTTGATTTATCGTGAAGATATGCAAGGTAAAGTCTAACATTATCATAAATTTTACTGTCCCTTAGTCTAGCTAAAACGTACCTACTGTTATTTTTACTTTCATGAAGAGCTTTTTGAGTAAGTTTTACAACAGGCGGTAAAAGAGGATCTAAAATTGGTGGAGTTGTATTTGAGTTAGATAATAAAATATCCTCAGAATTAGCTAATAAGGGATTAGCTTGTGATTCAGGATGTAAAGATAAAGAAGTTGATCTATTAATTTTATTAGAAGATTTTGCTACAGTTAAGCTAGAAGGTTTACTTTGGGGCATGATAGTTTCACCTTGAACAAAATTTTGGTATTTATTAAATTTATTTGATACAGACTTTTTGAATTTTGTAAATTTATTTTTTAGATAAGAATCGCTAATTTGTTTGTTATTACCTGATTTGGTAAGATCATTTGAATTACTAGAAATGATGTTTTTAGAATTATTTTTTATATTAATACCTGATTTGGTAAGATCATTTGAATTACTAGAAATGATGTTTTTAGAATTATATTTTATATTAATATTCGAAATAGGAATAGTATTAGTATCAGTTTGTGCAATAATATCAGATTTGTTAGGATTAATTAGTGTTTTAGTATTTGAAATATCAATTGATTTAGAAAAATTAGTAGGAGGTATAGGAAAAGATAAATCAAGTAAATTTGTTAAATTAGATTTAGTGTTTAAAGAGGATTTGTAATTTAATTTAGAATTTCTTATTGTATAACCTGTATTAGTGTCTTGTAAAACTGTTTCAATATTTTTGTTTAGGTTACCTTTGACCTGAGGCTTACTTAATTCAATAGCTGCACCAATTTTATTCCATATATTGACGTTGCTTGGATGTTGTAAAATTCTCATAGAATAAACAGAACCAGAGATAAGAAAACATAAATATTTCTTTTTGTTCTTCTTTATACGGTTAGGTGTTAAATTAGTACACACTACCGAACCAATGTTAAATTCTTCTTTTATAAATTGAGTTAACTTATTTTCATCAAACGAGCAAGGAACGCCCTTTACAAAAGTAGACGAATAGTTACTATCTTTGACGATTGATGATTTATTACAATCCATAAGCTTGGTGATTCTTCCACTCCATTCATCATTAGTCCATTGGGTCCCAAATTTATGTAAAATTGCAAAATCTGTTTGCACGCTTTTAACGCAATTTGTAGGAGAATCAAGTAGTGTATCAACTTGAATTGCCTTATCAAAAGTTTGTATTTTACTGCTATATTCGGAATTTTGATCAAGTGATCTAGATTTATGCAGTTCGGTACAAAAATTATGTAACATATCAACATTAGTGCTGGCATAGTCCTGGTGAACCGTATTAATATGCTTAATAACAGCTGCTTCCATACGTTCAAAATTTTTAGGAACTGCAAAAATTGAAGAAGCACTGCTAGAACCAGCTTCTAACGACTTGGAAATATTCTCAAAATTTTTAGTAAATTGAGCTGAAATTTCAGTTAATAATTCTGTTTTTAAGTCGTTAAACTCATTATTTGATGTATGATTAGAACCGGTAGATTTCTCCGCTATTGTGTTACATAATAAATCAAATGATTTAGCCATATCGTTGAATGAATTGCGATTTGAATCAATTATCAAAATAGCTTTATTTAATAAGCCGGTATTCCTATCGTTCATATCAGCTATGGACTTACTAAAGTTGTCGAACATATGTCTTAAAACTGATTCATGATGCTGACAGTCATCACATATAAACCAATTTTGTAAAGAAGGGTGGTACCAATCCCTACTGGCTCCAATACAAACACCATGTAACTTACGTTTGCAGAACGCTTTACAAACCACAAAATTAGATTTGTTATCAGAAATTGTACAATTAGCAAGATTACATTTGAATTCCATAATAAAGTTTATTTTTAAATTTAATTTAACAAAAAACCAAAAAGTTATGAATTCAGCAGAAATAAACGAAAAAAATGTTCAAAAAAGTTTTTAAAATGTTTAAAAATTAAATTAAATGCCTTTAAAATTAAGTATCACTTAATAAAAAAAATAATTTCAATGATGTAATATGATACAGTTGGCACAAAAAAAAAAGTTTGGAAATATTATCAATATAAAAAAAAAAAACTACAAGGCAAATTAAATTAAATGCTTTTAAAATTTAAGTATCACTTTTAATAAAAAAATTCAATAATGTAATGACACAGTTTAAAAGAAAGAATTAGTTAACTTAATTTTTATTTGTATTTTTTTTTTTTTTTTTTTAATGATTTTATTTATTATATTAACGAAAATATAATTGCACTGCGGAAATTAATAATTAATAAGTAATAAACTATTAAAATAAAATTAATTAAAGCGCGTGCAGTGTATAGGTCAACGAATAAGTTAAGACTGATGCGACATTATTTAACAGTAATGATGATACCCTTAACTAAAGAGATGAATGAACGGTAATAAAAAAAAGATTTAAAATTAGCTGGATACAATTTTATTGAAATGTGGAAATGTGAATTTTGCGACCAAATGAATTGTGATTAAAAATTAATCCGCTACTAAACACAGCTGCATTAAATCTTCGATATGCATTTTATGGGGGTAGGTATGGAAACGTTTACACATACTATAAATCTAAACCTGGAGAAGAAATTAAATATATCGATATATGATCTTTATTATTTATATATTTGTTCATGAAGATGAGGTGTAAAAAATGCATTCAACTAAATGTTTTTTGTAAAATGTGTTCAATTATAACAAATTAAATATTAATGTTTTGTTGGATGTGTTTATACCCGTGCATACATATATGAACATCGGGTATATTAAAATTACCTTTCCGTTTGTAACGCATCGAAATATACGAGCTAGATATAGTGTCATACGTATCGAATCAGCATCGAAAAGTGAATCGATCTAGCTATGTGTGTCCGTCCGTCCGTCCGTCAGCACGATAACTCAAAAACTATAAGAGCTAGAGTTCTGAAACTTTCACAAAGTAATTTTTAGAGAATTTGTAGGTTCCCTATTGTTTTTGGTTAAAATCGGATAAAGGCTTCTGGTAGCTGCCATACAAATTTTTCGAAATTATATGAATATTATACAGAAAACTCTCATTTATATTAAAAATTATTAATTTTTTTTAATATTTCTATAAAAAAATTCAAAACTGTTATTTAAAACAAATAATTGATACCATAGCAACTACAATTATTTAAAAACTGTTATTTAAAACAAACAATTGATACCATAGCAACTACAATTATTTAAAAAAAAAAATTAAAATAAATAAAAACTCGTTTTATGGGCAAATTTTTTATTGTTCTATGGTGTAGTGGTTAGAACATGGGACTAGTAGTCAAAAAGTTTCGGTTCGATTCATGGTTGGAGCAAAATTTTTGTTTTTTTTTAATTTATCTTAAAACTCTCATTTATAAATTATTTATTTTTTTTTAATACATTTTTAATAAAATTCAAAACAGTTATTCAAAACAAACAATTGATACCATAACAACTATAATAATTAAAAAAAAAAATTGAGATGAATATAAAGTCGATAGCTTAGTGATTAGGATGTCGACCTTTTAATTGAAGAGTGTGGGTTCGAATCTCGTTCAGATTATATTTTTTTTTAAATTCATCTGTTTTTTTAATTCATTTTTTGTTTTATTAATTTTTTTTGTAATTAAATATAAGAAAACAAATATTTTGAATTTTCTGTCAAACAGTTCAATTGCAATATATGAAATTCTTATTTATTTAATACACGCACGGGTATCTAAAAGTTGACAAGGGCAACTATAATCTTCCTCGTTTATTTTAGAAAATACTTTATTTATTATTAATAAAAAACAAAAAAAAAATAAATTAAAAAACAAATTTCTTTAACCTTTAATCACAGACATGACGTAAAATTTACTTCGATAAAATTTCTTTGTTTAAAAATTAATTTAATAAACGCAGTAAACCATGCAACTTTTTTTTTATTCGCATATTTTATTTGTCTCTACATGTCAGTAACTGCTAATATCTCTTTACGTTACTGGAATACGAGAAATCGGAGAATTGGGGTAAAAAATACGTCACCTCTGCGAAAGAGTTTTTTTCTCTTAGAAGATTTTCTACGTCACGTCTGTAAATATTTAAGTATTTGAAATAGAAAATTTACGTCACGTGGTGTTTAAGTGAATTTTTTTTTATGTAATATAAATTTTTGTTTTATATTTGCCTCTATATTCTATTTCAAATATATATCTGTTGCTGTTCTATCAATACAATTGATGATCGAATTACATTGTATGAAAATGAATTGTAATACGAAACAGCTAAGTCTCGCTAACATATTTGTGTATTAGTAGTTTGATTGGTTATCATTTTTAAAAAAATAAAACATTGCAATTAAGACATGGTACTTTATTAAAAATATAAAAAAAAAAAAATATATGTGGTGTTGCCTAATTTCGAACATATCCTATATAATCGAACGTTTATTAAAAAAACTGGCATAATAAGAAAATATGATTAATAACGGTTTTTTTTTAATTAACTTGATGAAGTTTCCCCTACCCTTAACAAAAAAATCAGAACAAAAAATAAGTTAATTATCTCTCAAATCGCTAAAACTTGAAACTGGTTTTTGAACAGTGCGTATTTCATTGAAATTGCTAATAAAAAAAAGTTTGAATTGTTGCAGGAAATAGTGTTTTTTTATGAAATCTGTAAGCAAATTGTTTAAAAATTTATATATTCATGCAAAGGAATATTTATTTATTGAATTTTCTTTAAAATTAAAGGAAAATATTAAAAATTTATTTATATTTTCGACCTGTTTGAACAAAGGAAACTAAAATACACAAATTTCTTATTTCGAACACAGTGTTCGAATTTAGGCAATTCAAATAAGTTTTAGATTCTCTTATTCGAACACAATGTTTTCTTCAGATTTTAAGTTGTTACACAATAATTTTTTAGACAAAATGAAATTATATCAGCAATATAGCGAGGATTCTTTGAAGGCTTCTTTCGGTAAAATCAGGGAAGGGTCTATGAACGTTAGGGACGCCAGTTAACTCTTTTGTATTCCGGTAACAACTCTGCATTACAAAATTCCTGTGATAAAAGCAGATAAGAAAATGAAAATGGGCTATTCTACAGTTCTTACTCAGAGCGAAGAAAAATGAATTGTGGAATAACTTGTGAATTTGGCTAGATGAGGCTTTCAGCGGGAGCATTTGAAATCTCGTTTTCTTGCAGTATTTCTTAAAAAATTTCGCGAAAAAATAGAAAAACTATTAAAATAATTTGTTGTTGACTTATTATGTATGAAGAGAAATTAGGAGGGGTCTTAAGGTTGTGTACAAAATCTGACTTCGGTCCATTATATTAAATGCTTTGAAGCTAATATATGAAAAATTCAAATAGATTTTAGAATTGCATACAAAATGAGGGTTCCAATAATTTAATTAATTATATTATATTATTTGCTGACTCCTTAAACTTAATTTTTGATTCTAGTTTTTGATGCGAAATCTAGCAATAATTAAATTACCAATTTCTTTTATAATTTTATATGACTTTTAAAAATATTGTTGTTTTATATATAGATATACCGAAAATTTTTAACACCTAGGTAAAGTATAAACAACCATCAGGGTTGACTACGAAATCAGAATGTTGCTCTTTTCCAGAATATTAATTTAATTTGCTAGATTCTGAATTAAAACTCAAAATGCACCTTATTTATGATTAATTAAAGTCGCAAGTATCGTTAAGTGTTCGATTATAGGGAACTTGACCCTACATATATCAAATAAAAAATTTCATTATTCAAACTAAAACTCATCTTTTTGTAATATTTAAAATAAACAACGAAAAACACCACACGACTGATAAAATGTCTTTTTTAAGTTTAATTTTTTTGTGCGTGTAACCTACTCCGATAATATCGGGTGTTCAAATTGAGGTATCATTTTGATTTTGCCGCCATTTTTTTTCTACCTGGAATTTTTATATGAGGTTTCTTTAGGTATATTCCAAATACATTCTGGTTAGTTAATATGGAACGTTACAAGAAGGAACAACATGTTTTTGTTATTACAACATTTTTCGAAAATGGCAAAAGTTTTCAAGATGTAATTAGGAAATTTCGAACAAAATTTGGTAGAGAAAATGCTCGAACAAATCGTGCCGTCAAGCTCATGGTTGATAAATTTCTAGAAACTGGATCTATTCTTGATAACAGAGGCAACATTTATCGACGTAGTGGCCGTTCAAACGAGAATGTAGCAGCTGTGAGCAGAAGTGTTGAAGAAGATCCAAAAACTTCTATTCGTCATCGTTCGCAGCAACTAAACATCAAACCAATCACATTATTTAACATTTTGCATCATGATCTCCATTTAAACGCTTATAAGATCCATCTGACGCAAGAATTAAAACCAACTGACCATGCATTACGTGGGCAATTCGTTTTTTGGGCAATCGAAAAACAAGAAGAAAATTTGAATTTTTTTAACAAAATAATCTTCACCGACGAAGCTCATTTCCAGCTCAATGGCTACGTCGATAAACAGAATTTTTTTTTTTTTTCCGAAGGTTGATGGAAAGCATCGAAAGTCGCCCAGAATCATTGTACGGGGTTCATCTGGGGAGTGTTGGACTTTAACCAACTAAAACCACCCACTTTTTTTTTAAAACTAAACTTGGTATGGACCTTAAATACAAATGTATTATTTGGGTTTTAGGATCGGGATTGGGAAGGAAATTAGGATTAGGATTTAGGAATTTGAATTATGATGGATAAAGGAATTAATTTAAAGGAAAGTCATGAAAATGGATGTTAATGTTCTTCTTAAACTTTATTGGATCGTACATATAAAAACTACCAACTTTGGGAAACACATTACCTGGTAACTGATTCCATAATCGCGATGTGCGCACAACAAACGAATTTCCATGAGCATCTGGGATGAGCATCTGTCGCACTCCTTGTTTCACGTTGAAAAACTTTTAGGGGAGGCATTAATTGTTTGATTTCATTGGAACAGGTGTTCGTCCCTACGAGGTATCTATAAAACAGAATTAGAGACCAAACGATTCGCCGATGGTTAAGTGGAGTGAGCGATGAGGTAACACTGGGCTCATTTATAAGACGGATAGCTCTATTTTGCACTTTATCGAGATAGCCCAGTGCAGTTTGGGGGGCTCTAGCCCAAATATGTGCACTATACTCCATTTTTGGTCTAATGTAAGTTTTATAGATTTTTAGAAGATCAGGTGCAGTAAAGTAAGTTTTACAGTGAAACAAGAAACCTAAACATTTAGCTGCATCTTTAGCTATACCAAAAATGTGGTTTGACCAGGTCAATTTTTGGTTTAACCCGATACCCAGAATTTTTAGGTCTGTTGTGTGCTGCAAAGGTATACCCTGAAATGACAAGCTGGGGGTAGATATTGCAATTTGCCGCGAGATTAAACAGCATTAGGTTTTCATTTTTGAGTTTTTGCTAAATCATTGTTTAGCTCACTAGTCATGAAATTTTTTGCTGTTGTGTTAATTTGTTGATTAGTGTTACAGCGACTATGAAATTCATAGCAAGCCACAAGGGTGCTGTCATCTGCGAAACTGTGAATTGGATTGGAGGTTACTGAAAGTAAGTCATTAATAAATATTAAGAAAATAGTTAAGAATAGAACAGATCCTTGGGGGACACCAGCATTTATTTGAAATTAGTTGGATGTATGACCATCTACAAGTACACGAATTGTGCCATTTGAGAGAAAATCTCCAATCCATTTTAGGAAAACCCTACCTAAACCGAAAGCCTCGCATTTTGCTATTAAAGCATCATGCCATTCTCGGTCAAAAGCTTTAGATATATCCAAGGCTACAACATCAGATTCACCAGAGTGGTGAAGACTGATATTTAGCTTCTCGCAAAGGAAAGTCATGAGATCAACGGTTGAACGACGGGCTGTGAACACGTATTGTTGATCATGGAGCAAACCTTTGCGATCAAGGTATTTCTGAAGCTTTATGTTTACTATTTTTCCCATTACTTTGGAAAGGACGGAGGTTATAGCAATAGGCCGGTAGTTAGAGTGATCGCTTTTGTTGCCTTTTTTTGGAACTGGAAAAACATTCGCAACCTTCCATTAGGCAGGATGAGTACCCGTAGTAAAGGGAAGGAAAAAAGATTGCGGAGAGGTTTTGAAATAGTGGAATAAGTTTTTCTGAGAACCATTGAAGTGATTCCATCCGGACCGGCCGATTTGATTGCGTCAAGATTTTTCAATATTTTCATCACTGTTCGTGTCCTGAAGTAAATTCTACCAAAGGAACAGCCAACGCGTGGATTACGAGGTGGATTTTGTGTTGACTGAGGCAGTGTTGAATTGGAAGCAACTTGTTCACCAAACAAGTTAGCTTTTTCTTTAGAATCTGACACAATTCTGTTATTTTTATCAACAAGTGGGGGAAAGGAGGACTCGCTTACGTCCTCCTTTAACCCCCTTGTAAAAGTCCAAAAGGACTTACTGTTCTTTGGCATGTGGAGCAACCTACGTTTTATTCTTTGGTTGAATAAGAACTTTTGTTTGTTGATAACTCTCTTGCATCTATTTCTGGTCACTATATAGTTGGCCCTGTGAATCTCCCACCGATTGTGTTGTTAACGTTTAAAAGCCTCCTCCTTATTATGAATTGCTTTACTACAAATGCGATTGAACCATGCATTCGGTTTTCGTTGAATACTTCTCATGGAGTGATGTATGAACAACCTCATTCCAAGCAAGATGGTTTCACTGATCGCATTTGCAGCAAAGTTAACATTATTGTTGCGAAAACACATTGACCAATCGAAATCTTTGAAAAAGTTGTTTAAACCTTCCCAGTTGGCACGATTATAATTCCATACCAGTTTTTTGGGAGCAGTCTTTCTATTGATCACTGTGTTAATATGGAAGCTTGTTTTCACCAAACAATGGTCGGAGCCCTCCAGGGGACAACCTACTGAAACCACATACTTTTCAGGATGTGTAGTCCGAAACAGATCCAAGAGGTAACCTTCTTGATCAGCACGGTCAGGGACCCTAGTGGGGTTTTGGACAAATTGAGAAAGGTGGAACATTGATGAAAACAGTTCAACTTGCTTCCCAATTGAGTTTTCGCTCAAAGAAGAATTACTTGAAAAATGAAGTCAATCTCTGTTATGGACATTGAAATCCCCAGCCAGAACTATTTCAGTTTTTGGGCATGACTCCAAAATTTCATTAATCTGGTTAGAGAGATTTTCAATCTCCGTAGCAGTTTCATGTTCATTTAAATTGGGTGATCTGTATAAGAAACAGAAATGTATGACATGTTTTCCACCGAGAATTTTGACCCAAATTTAGGCTAGAAGCTTTAAATTTATGAACAATGTTCAAAACTATGTCATTTTTAATGAAGATAGCAATGCCTCTTTTAGGGATGAAGTGTGAAACAAGTGAGTAGCCTGTAATACTAAAATTATCTTTTTAGTCACTAACTTGCGTTTCACAAAGGGCTAGTATAGCTGGCTTTGCAGAGTTTAAATGGCATTCTACGGCATGAAAATTCGTCTGCAACCCACGTATGTTACAAAAATTAATACAAAAGTTGGCAATTTTGATACAAAAAATGAATACAAAATTTTAAGAATCAAAAAATTTTAAAAATAGCAAGATTTTTAGAATAGCAAAAAGAAATATTGAAATATTGAAAGAAATTTATATTTGAATTTTAAAACAAATAAAGAAAAGAAGAAATAGAAGGAAATTTAAAAATTTAGAAATTGAAATTAAAAATAAATATATGTACGATTTGTCCTCCTTAATTAATGATTAACACCGGCTAATTTTATTTTTCTCAGAGTAAGAAAACAACTTATATCAAAGTTCAATAGTTTTTATCTTGCACGATATAATGCGAAACACTATATGTGCCCTTATTGAACGAAGTTACAGTCGCAAACTCACCCAAAGTAAAACCACATGTAATTTCGATTTTAATATAAAAAAAAAAAAAATTTATGTTTACAAGAGAAAAATTTAATGTTAATATAGCATAATGAGTATTAATTTATTTAAGTAAGAAATAGATCAACACATAAAATTATATGTAGTAATTTTAGTGTAAACTAATTTACAATTATCAATTCTATTAAAGTGCAAAAAAAAAAAAATATAAAAGATTGAGAATCTTGAAATAATTAAATTAGAGCATCAACATCCATACATAAGAGGAAAGAGATGGATATATTTGTTTTGTTTACTGCTAGGAGATGAATGAGAAATAAATTATAAAAAAAATTAAATTTGACAAGTTATTAATTGTAAACAAAACAAATCCGACGCGTCTTTTAAAATAAAATAAAATTTTTTTTTAATTTTGAAAATAAAATAAAAGTTCTTAAATTATATCGAAGTTGTTGAAATAAATTAAAATGTATATTAACTAAGAAAAAAAGGCAAAACTTCCGCAAAGGGGTTGTGAGCTATCAAGATGACGTCATCACATAACGGTACTAAATATCTCAAAGTTTCCAAATATATATACCATTAGTGGCGCCATCTAGTGGTCGAAAAATGCATTACAAAAATTTCCTAAGATTTTGTAGCATTTTAATTAAAATGCTATATTTTTCCTGTAAGACCATAAACTAGAACCAACATCATAAAATATTGTAGAGAATGATATTGCCTTTCATATAAATCCGGTTTCATCTGAATCGGTGCTACCGTTTTTAAGATATTGCAATTTAAAGTGAAAATTTAAAAAAAAAAAAAAAAAAAAATCAAACTTTCAAAAAAACTACTATAACTGTGAAATTTTCAAAAACACCCTGTATTATTATTATACCCTTAGAAAGGTCTCTTAAAACTCTTTCCAACGGTATATAATAAGTATGGCATATGTTGACAAATAGCCCCACCAGAGAACATAAATGCAAAAATGACGCAACAATTTTATTAAAAAATACATTTTCATACTTTATTTGTCATAAATTTATTTTGCCTTTTTGGCAAATTTAAAAATGTAAGAATGCATTTTAGGTTTGGATACAATATTGAGTTTGGTTCTGACAATTTGTTTTGAGGGATTTTGGAGGTGACAACCTCAAAGTTTTAAAATTTTTTTTATTTAAATATGTATGTAAAAATATAATTAGAAAGGCCCTTAGGCTACAAAATCAGAAGTAATTTTATTTGTGAAAATAGAAGCAATTTAATTTTCCAAACTTTTTTATTTAAATAGTTAGGAAGGAGTTTTAGAGTTGGTTTCAAAAGCAGGGTTTTACGCTTTTTCCAGAATATTTATATATGTGTATATGTGGGATTCTCAATTAGGAGGGATTTTAGAGTTGGATTCAAAAGCAGGATTGCCGCTTTTTCCAGAATATTTATATATGTGTATATGTGGGATTGTTAGTTGGATTCAAAAGCAGGGCTTTACGCTTTTTCCAGAATATTTATATATATGTGTATATGTGGGATTCTCAATTAGGAGGGATTTTGGAGTTGGATTCAAAAGCAGGATTGCCCCCTTTTCCAGAATATTTATATTTATTAATTAGGGTTGATTATTTTTTGTATGAAATAGCTATGCCGAATTCTCATACCATTCTTTTCATTATAGTGTTGGATTCAAAATCTAGTTTCAATAATTGAGTTAGCGGGGGTTCGGGGGGGCAGGCCCCGTAATGAAAATATAATATTATTTAACATGTTTTATTACAGTGTATTAAAAAAATTAGAAACTTATTAACTTTTTTAATGAATTAGGTATCCGAATTCTTATACCATTCTTTTCATTTTAGTGTTGGATTCAAAATCTAGCTTCAATAATTGAGTTAGCGGGGGTTCGGGGGCGGCAGCCCCCGTAATGAAAATATAATATTATTTAACATGTTTTATTACAGTGTATTAAAAAAAATTAGGAACTTATTCATTTTTTGAATGAATTAGGTATTCGAATTCTTATACCATTCTTTTCATTTTAGTGTTGGATGCAAAATCTAGCTTCAATAATTGAGTTAGCGGGGGTTAAAAAAATTCTCGATATGGCTTTATTTCGCATTTGAATGTTGTACAGGTTGTTGGAACAGTATAAGCGTAATTTTATATCCAACTCAAAACCCTGTCAATCTTCAAAATCTTAGTATATAAATATTCTGGAAAAAGCGTATAATTCTGACTTTATAACCAACTCTAAGGTCCTTTCTAATTATACTTTACATACATATAAATACCTCAAAAATCCTCTAAACAAAACCCAACTCAATATTGTATCAAACTATAAAGTACATTCTTAAATTTTAAAATAAATATTTCAAATGGAAAACAAAAAGGCAAAATAAATTTATGACAAATAAAGTATGAAAATGTATTTTTTAATAAAATTGTTGCGTCATTTTTGCATTTATGTTCTCTGGTGGGGCTATTTGTCAACATATGCCATACTTATTATATACCGTTGGAAAGAGTTTTAAGAGACCTTTCTAATGGTATAATAATAATACAGGGTGTTTTTGAAAATTTCACAGTTATAGTAGTTTTTTTGAAAATTTGATTTTTTTTTTTTTTTTTTAAATTTTCACTTTAAATTGCAATATCTCAAAAATGGTAGCACCGATCCAGATGAAACAAGATGTTTATGAAAGACAATATCATGCCCTACAATAGTGTAAGATGTTGGTTCCAGTTTATGGACTAACAGGAAAAATATAACATTTTAATAAAAATGCTACAAAATCTTAGGAACATTTTGTAATGCATTTTTCGACCACTAGATGGCGCCATCGCCACTAATGGTATATATATTCGAAAACTTTGAGATATTTAGTACCGTTATGTGATGACGTCATCTTGATAGCTCACAACCCCTTTCCGGAAGTTTCACCGAAAAAAAAGTTAATGTTCATAATAAATTAAAAATCTGTGTTAATTATGTGATAGTTTTGTTTAGTTAGAATATTTTTTTTTTTTTTTACATCAAATATTGGATATTTTTTTGTGGGGTTTTGTGAAATCGAAAGTGTACAGCAATAATCCCACAACAATTCACGAGTTTAAAAACAACATTATCGAGCAGATTTCAACCATTGAGAACAGTTTATTGAACAATGTGATTCAGAATTTTGATAAAAGATTGGAAGTCTGCCGAAGTAGTAGCTGGGGCCACTTGGCCGACATAATTTTTCATTATTAACCAGAACCTATTTGTAATAAATTAAAAAAAAAATAAATTTAATATTTAAAAAAAAAAGTCTTTTTTTATTAAAATTAAAATGTTACCTCAATATTGAACACCCTTTATTTTTGTTTTGTTCACTTTTTTTTGATGTCGTGTTCAGAATGAAGTAGTGCTAAACTGAAACGCAGCGGTGTAGCATCTATCGCTAAATTGTTGTACTGAACAATTTGCAGCAAAAATAAATTACATTTGATTTTGAGTGAATTTTGGTATATTTTAATTTTATTTAATTTATTTAAATTATGGACATAATGAAAAATTTCCATTGTATTTTAAATCATTTCTATAATTCTATTTCTATCCTTATTATTTTTTTATTTAAAATATTATTAAAATTCAAATTTTTATGCTTTTTTTAATCTTATATTTTTTATTTTTTAATCAATTTAAATTTTTAATTTATAAGAAATGCTTTACTTCCGAAATCTTGTAAACAAACACTTTTTGCATTAAAATGTAAACACTTAAACGTCAACGGAAAATCGCTACACAATAAAATTGGTTTAGTAGAAAATTATATAGTGTGTTGCAGTTTTCTTGTAGACAAAAGTTCAATTTTATTTAAATTTACTCACATTTGGTTCGATTTCAGTCTTACAAAACGGAATTATATTATAATTAATTTGGCATTTTATATAGCGTCAAAATTTAGAACTGATCTATTTGAATGCATTTTTGAACATTAAAACAATCAAAGGATTCATTGACTTTATTTCAGTAAAAAAATAAAAAATGAAACATTTTTAATTCGCACTGTCAAGTTTAAGTAAAAATGTAGAGCAATTCCAAATTTAGACGTTTTATAACACAGCGTCTACATATGCAATAAAACCTGCAATAAAAATAGAAATAATATTTCTTGTGTGGGGAACTTTATATTTCTATTGCATGCCATAATTCTGTCAAAAATTGTAGAGTTAAATTCAAAATCACAAACGGATGAAATTATAATTTTTTTTTGTTATTAAAAAATTTTTTTGGATCAAATAATAATTTTTTTGTTTAGTAATTAAAAAAATTTTTTGTTATAATGAATGAAATAGTTTCTTTAATAAAATGCATAGAATCATTAGAAGAGTTAGAAAAAGCTGAAAATAAAGAAAACAAAAAAAGAAAAAGAAAATATTGGGTTAATCCTTTTTTAATTAAGAGGGAAAAATATGATAGTATTCACAACGTTCTCGATGATTTATTATTCTCAGAAACGGAGTATAATAACTTTGGAAGATTATCTAATGATAAATTTGAAGAGCTGCTTTCATTAGTAAGTAAATTTTCTGATATTTGATGTTATCAATTTGTAATAAATAAATTTGTAGGTTGATCCAATTATTGGAAAGAAAGACACTTCTTTTAGGCATTCCATTCCATCAAAAGTACGTTTAGCTGTCACTTTAAGGTTTATCGCATCAGGTGATTCATACAGATCACTTGAATATCTTTCTCGAATTTCAAGGAAAACTATTAGCAAATTTGTAACAGAAGTTTTAACTGCTATTTACGATGTTTTGCAACCTAAATATATGAAAGTAATAATTTCAATTATTTTTACTAAAGTATCTTTACATTAATTTCTTTTTGTTTTTAGATTCCAAACACTGAAAATGAGTGGCACGAAATTGCTAGAGATTTCAAAAATATTTGGAACTTTCCTCATGTATTAGGAGCTTTGGATGGAAAACACATTCGAATAATCGCACCATCGCATTCAGGATCGGCTTTTTATAATTATAAAGGGTTTTTTAGTATCGTACTTTTTGCACTAGTTGATGCGCATGGTTTTTTTCGGTACATTAACGTTGGAGCTAATGGAAAAACATCAGATAGTGCCATTTTTGAAAGTAGTTTCATAAATAGAAGATTAGAAAATGGAGATCTCAACATACCGAAACCAGAGGAATTATCAAAAAGGTTAGGAGAAATTCCTTATTTTTTTATAGGGGATGATGCATTCCCTTTAAATAAAAATTTAATGAAGCCGTTCAATAGAAACATCAAATTATCGATTAAGCAAGAGATTTATAATTATCGAATAAGTCGTGCAAGAATGATAGTCGAAATGGCATTTGGAAGATTATCTAACAGGTTCCGAATATTTCATAGACCTATTGAGGTATTGCCTGAAACATGTGATGTTGTAGTTAAAGCTTGTTGTGTATTACACAATTTTTTAACTCAAAAGCGAACAAAACCTGCTGATCCTAATGAAGTGGTAGAAGAAACTATCTCACCTCACATTACACCAATTGCTCCACAGCGTGCAAATGCATATAAATTAGGTAAAAGTATTCAAACAAAATTATCTGATTATTTTGTTAAAGAAGGAAATGTTTCATTTCAATGGAATAAAATAAATCGAAAACAACCACCATAAACATTTGAAGTTTTATTTTCTCTTTCAAGATTTTTGGGCTAACGAATTTTCTGCTGTTTTCGATATTTTTCTAAAGGGACCTAAAAAGTTTGTGTATTCTTGAACGTTTAGAAAGTAATAGAAAAAAGTAATGCAAAAGTTATAAATTATATTAGTAAACTTTAATTACTATTCATTTAATTCAAAATTGTATTCATTTAATTCAAAATTTATATCTGCACTACTTAAAGCGTCATTCAAAATATTGTGTCTTTGAGAATACGATGATGATGATGATGTTGTAAATATAGACTCGCAACTTGTAGATGCAGATTGACTTTTTTTTTTAATACTTGCTTGGACGGCCTTCGATACTAGAACCTGTACATCGCACATTGTTTGGTTGCACTCGAGAGGTTCAAGTAATTTTATTTGCTGTGCAATACTCTTAGCAAATGACAAAAATAAAACGTCGTCGTCATTTGATTTGGGTTTACAGTTTTTTACGATTGCTGCTACAGCGTCTTCATATTTATTTGGATTCCATTTTTTTGATGATCTAGGGTTTTGCACACGTTTTTTTTTTGAAGACGGTAAACTTTCTACGTCTTCGGTAAATGAAATGTTCATTTCTGTAGCCTCTTCCGCTTCATCGATATTAGTAGAAATAACCAGCTAATAAAATTTTTATTATTAATTTTTTATTTAAATTATGTATACTTAAATATTTTGATACTTACATCTTCAGTATTTTCCGTGGTTTTTCTCATGGAAACACTGCTCCGTAAAAAACTATCTAGTTCTTTAAAGTAAAATAGTTTAGGAGAGTAAACATCACCAGAAGATCCTGATTTTTGGGAAGCCTTTACTTTTTTTAATTCAAATACATAAGCATTTCTTATGGACCTTATTTTCTTTTTCATTGCTTCAATATTTGAATTAAAATGATCAGCAATTTCTTCCCAAGCTCTCTGTTTTAGATCAGTTCTCTTGTAGAGATTGCTATTCATATCCCATAAACATTGTTTCTTCCTCCACAATTCTATCAAGTCCAATGTTTCTTGAGAACTGAATTCACTCATATTGGAATAAGAAAATAAAGCACACAAACTATTTTATTTTAAAGAACTATAGATAGTTTTATTCTTAATTAATTTTAAATTTTCTTTCATTTAAACAAAAATAAATATATCTGTACTTTTTTTTATTATTTAACTTGAAAAATTACATACAAACTATTATATTTTAAAAAACTATATAGTATTATTCTTAATTAATAAATTTTATTTTTTTTTCATTTGAACAAATATGTGTACTGTTTTTTATTATTAGTCAAAATTATAAAACTATACGTAACTACCGTCTACCATCAACATAAATATTTCAGATTCCGCCATTTTGATTCTGTCAAAATTCAAAAATATTGCTACAATATATTGCAGCAATTATTGCAGCAATATATTGTTCAACTATTGCAAGCAATAACCATAAAGCGTGTACACTTGCAATAAATATTTCTATTTCTATTTCTATTGCATATGTAGACGCAGAGTAAAACGACAAATCGATTATAATATTATATTTTGAAAACTTACTAAATGCACCAAACGATGAAGTAAATGAACAAGAACAGATCACAGTGGAAAGGCAAACCCAAAATGAAATAACGGGACAACCTACATTAACAGAAGTGGTCAATGCCATAGAGCTATTGAAAAATGACAAGGCTCCTGGTGTAGATAATATTCCGGCTGAACTTCTGCTTGATGGAGGAGAAACGGTACAAAAAATCCTTCATAAAATAATACTAAAGGTGTGGCAAGAAACGGGAAGAAGAAATACCCGCTGACTGGCAACTTAGTATTATATGCCCAATCTACAAAAAAGGAGACAAGCTCAACTGTAAAAATTACAGAGGGATATCGCTACTTAGCACTTCCTACAAAGTTTTCACTAACATCTTGAAAGCCCGCTTAGAAATAATCGCGCCCATGCTTTTCAATCTTGCCCTGGAGCATATAGTCAGGAAAATCCCATCTGACCCGAATGCCACGTTACTATTCAAAACTACCCAGATAGCTGCATACGCAGACGACTTAAATCTACTAGGAAGATCAGAGGCAGGTGTCAGAAAATGCTATATCCAGTTAGAGAAAACAGCTATAGAACTGGGTCTGAGGATAAACATCGATAAGACGAAAATGTTAGTAGTATCCAGACGTAACCAGAGAGAGAAACAAAACATTACTTTTGGTGATGACAACGTGGAAGTAGTAAAAAGTTTTGTCTATCTAGGGGCCGAAATAACAAGTGGAAACGATGAAACATCAGAGGTAAGCCGAAGGATAGGCAAGGCAAACAACGCATACTACTCTGTGTTGAAGATAATGAGATCTCGAGAAGTCAGCAGAAAATGTAAACTTGAGCTGTACAAATCTCTTATCAGGCCGGTGTTATACTACGGCAGTGAAACGTGGACGATCACCCAAGCGACGGTAAACCTACTTTCCCGTTTCGAAAGAAAAATACTTCGTAAAATTATCGGGCCAATTATCGACCAGGGACCCCAATTTAGAATGCGACGCAACGCAGAGCTATACAATGTATACACCAACAGCGATGTTGTGACATACATCAAGCTACAACGCCTTAGGTGGGCCGGTCACATAGAACGTATGCCAGATTCCCGCATTCCAAAAAAAGTATTGAACGGGAAAATAGATAGAAAAAGACAAGTAGGAAAACCGAGAAATCGATAGGTTGATGCAGTCGAGTCAGACGCTGTATCAATGCTGCAAGAGCAAAATTGGATTACTGCTGCCCAAGATCGCGTGAACTGGAAAAGGATGATTCAGGAGGCCAAGGTTCGACAACGGACTGTAGCGCCATAGAAGAAGAAGAAAAAGATATGTGTTTATTGAGTAAAACTCAAATTGTACCAAATGTAACTTAATTTAAATAAAATTGAAATTTTGTTTTACACAAAATAAATATTGGCAGCCCGTTATTAGACTTACACAACGAAAACATATCATAGGATTGATTTGTAATTTTATAAAACGTCAAAATTTGGAACTGCTTTATTTGTAATTCAAAACATTCAAACAATCAAAGCAATTGTTGACTTTATTTCAGTTAAAAAATAGAAAAAAAATAATTTTTAATTCACAACTGTCAAATTTATGTATATAGAGCAGTTCCAAAATTTTACATTTTATAAAATTACGAATCAATTCTATGATGATGTTTTTATTTTGTAAGACTAAAATTATACCAAATGTGAGTAAATTTAAATAAAATTGTACTTTTGTTTTTCACAAAAAAAAATATTGACAACCCAAACAATCAAAGCAATGATTGACTTTATTTCAGTTAAAAACTAAAAAAAAATAATTTTTAATTAGCAACTATCAAGTTTAGAGCAATTCCAAAAATTTACTTTTTATAAATTGACTAAATTATATGATGATATTTTTTTATTGTGTAAGATTAAAATCGTAACAATTGTGAGTAAATTCAAATAAAATTTTGCTCTTGGCTTACACAAAAAAAATAATTGATAGCCCGTGGACCTATTCTATACTATACTGATACCGTTTTTACCGTTTTGGTTTTTTTATTTGTTTGGTACTATTTCTTTAAGTAACGGTTTGTATTTTGTTATAAAAGTACATACCTACACTTTTACAATATTGAATTTTATATTCTTCTTTTTCTAAAATTTTGTGTTAAGGAAAAGGAAAAAATTAAAATTTCAAAATTGTACTATATATACATATCAAGTTGCCTATAATATGTCAAACTTCTAATGCTTCCCATACACGATGGCCCAGGTTTTCAACTTGGTACACGGATATGTTTATTTTTTCTTCCAACCAACTTTTCAACTTTCAAAATGGGCTTTCAACTTGCCCATACACGATTTAACTTCGCAAGTACGTGTACCAAGTTGAAAACATCGTATATGGGTTGCATAACAACAAAACAGGTTCAACGTGTATGGGACAATACAGGTTCAAGGATGCATACTAATTAATTTAAAGTTATGAGCATTGCCATCATTATTTGTTGTGTGAAGTATATTTATAATAATTTTAATTTGAAATATTTTTTTACATGTTGGCAAGGTCTCGCCAAAACTTGTGTATTATATATGATATTAAAATTCTGAGCTAGGAGAGATTTTATAGTCGGTTACAAAATCAAATGATTATAGAGCGACAATTGGAGTTCTTTATTATTCAAAATATATATTAATATAAAAACAGTAAAACCAGTAAAACAGTCAGCCGGTGCAACCTAATACCAAAAGCTATACCAAAAATGTGGTTTGACCAGGTCAATTTTTGGTTTAACCCGATACCCAGAATGTTTAGGTCTGTTGTGTGCTGCAAAGGTATACCCTGAAATGACAAGCTGGGGGTAGATATTGCAATTTTCCGCAAGATTAAACAGCATTAGGTCTTTTTTGTGTTGAAATCAACACGGTTACACTCTCCCCATTTTTGAGTTTTTGCTAAATCATTGTTTAGCTCACTAGTCTTGAAATTTTTTGCTGTTGTGTTAATTTGTTGATTAGTGTTACAGCGACTATGAAATTCATAGCAAGCCACAAGGGTGCTGTCATCTGCGAAACTGTGAATTGGATTGGAGGTTACTGAAAGTAAGTCATTAATAAATATTAAGAAAAGAGTTAAGGATAGAACAGATCCTTGGGGGACACCAGCATTTATTTGAAATTGGTTGGATGTATGACCATCCACAAGTACACGAATTGTGCGATTTGAGAGAAAATCTCCAATCCATTTTAGGAAAACCCTACCTAAACCTAAAGCCTCGCATTTTACTATTAAAGCATCATGCCATTCTCGGTCAAAAGCTTTAGATATATCCAAGGCTACAACATCAGATTCACCAGAGTGGTGAAGACTGATATTTAGCTTCTCGCAAAGGTTCTGAACCCGTATTGTTGATCATGGAGCAAACCTTTGCGATCAAGTTATTTCTGAAGCTTTATGTTTACTATTTTTCCCATTACTTTGGAAAGGGCGGAGGTTATAACAATAGGCCGGTAGTTAGAGTGATCGCTTTTGTTGCCTTTTTTTGGAACTGGAAAAAGATTCGCAACCTTCCATTGGGCAGGATGAGTACCCGTAGTAAAGGAAAGGAAAAAAAGATTGCGGAGAGGTTTTGAAATAGTGGAATAAGTTTTTTTGAGAACCATTGAAGTGATTCCATCCGGACCGGCCGATGTATTGCGTCAAGATTTTTCAATATTTTCATCACTGTTCGTGTCCTGAAGTAAATTCTACCAAAGAAACAGCCAACGCGTGGAATACGAGGTGGATTTTGTGTTGACTGAGGCAGTGTTGAATTGGAAGCAACTTGTTCACCAAACAAGTTAGCTTTTTCTTTAGAATCTGACACAATTCTGTTATTTTTATCAACAAGTGGGGGAAAAGAGGACTCGCTTACGTCCTCCTTTAACCCTTTTGTAAAAGTCCAAAAGGACTTACTGTTCTTTGGCATGTGGAGCAACCTACGTTTTATTCTTTGGTTGAATAAGAACTTTTGTTTGTTGATAACTCTCTTGCATCTATTTCTGGCCACTATATAGTTGGCCCTGTGAATCTCCGACCGATTGTGTTGTTAACGTTTGAAAGCCTCCTCCTTATTATGAATTGCTTTACTACAAATGGGATTGAACCATGCATTCGGTTTTCGTTGAATACTTCTCATGGAGTGATGTATGAACAACCTCATTCCAAGCAAGATGGTTTCACTGATCGCATTTGCAGCAAAGTTAACATTCTTGTTGCGAAAACACATTGACCAATCGAAATCTTTGAAAAAGTTGTTTAAACCTTCCAGTTGGCACGATTATAATTCCATACCAGTTTTTTGGGAGGAGTCTTTCTATTGATCACTGTGTTAATATGGAAGCTTGTTTTCACCAAACAATGGTCGGAGCCCTCCAGGGGACAACCTACTGAAACCACATACTTTTCAGAGGTAACCTTCTTGATCAGCACGGTCAGGGACCCTAGTGGGGTTTTGGACAAATTGAGAAAGATTGAACATTGATGAAAACAGTTCAACTTGCTTCCCAATTGAGTTTTCGCTCAAAGAAGAATTACTTGAAAAATGAAGTGAATCTCTGTTATGTACATTGAAATCCCCAGCCAGAACTACTTCAGTTTTTGCGCATGACTCCAAAATTTCATTAATCTGGTTAGAGAGATTTTCAATCTCCGTAGCAGTTTCATGTTCATTTAAGTTGGGTGATCTGTATAAGAAACAGAAATGTATGACATGTTTTCCACCGAGAATTTTGACCCAAATTTGGGCTAGAAGCTTTAAATTTATGAACAATGTTCAAAACTATGTCATTTTTAATGAAGATAGCGATGCCTCTTTTAGGGACGAAGTGTGAAACAAGTGAGTAGCCTGTAATACTAAAATTATCTTTTTAGCCACTAACTTGCGTTTCACAAAGGGCTAGTATAGCTGGCTTTGCAGAGTTTAAATGGCATTCTACGGCATGAAAATTCGTCTGCAACCCACGTATGTTACAAAAATTAATACAAAAGTTGGCAATTTTGATACAAAAAATGAATACAAAATTTTAAGAATCAAAAAATTTTAAAAATAGTAAGATTTTTAGAATAGTAAAAAGAAATATTGAAATTGAAAGAAATTTATATTTGAATTTTAAAACAAATAAAGAAAAGAAGAAATAGAAGGAAATTTAAAAATTTAGAAATTGAAATTAAAAATAAATATATGTACGATTTGTCCTCCTTAATTAATGATTAACACCGGCTAATTTTATTTTTCTCAGAGTAAGAAAACAACTTATATCAAAGTTCAATCGTTTTTATCTTGCACGATATAATGCGAAACACTATATGTGCCCTTATTGAACGAAGTTACAGTCGCAAACTCACCCAAAGTAAAACCACATGTAATTTCGATTTTAATATAAAAAAAAAAAAAAATTATGTTTACAAGAGAAAAATTTAATGTTAATATAGCATAATGAGTATTAATTTATTTAAGTAAGAAATAGATCAACACATAAAATTATATGTAGTAATTTAGTGTAAACTAATTTACAATTATCAATACTATTAAAGTGCAAAAAAAAAAAAATATAAAAGATTGAGAATCTTGAAATAATTAAATTAGAGCATCAACATCCATACATAAGAGGAAAGAGATGGATATATTTGTTTTGTTTACTGCTAGGAGATGAATGAGAAATAAATTATAAATTATAAAAAAAATTAAATTTGACAAGTTATTAATTGTAAACAAAACAAATCCGGCGCGTCTTTTAAAATAAAATAAAATTTTTTTTTAATTTTGAAAATAAAATAAAAGTTCTTAAATTATATCGAAGTTGTTGAAATAAATTAAAATGTATATTATCTAAGAAAAAAAAAGTTAATGTTCATAATAAATTAAAAATCTGTGTTAATTATGTGATAGTTTTGTTTAGTTAGAATATTTTTTTTTTTTTTTACATCAAATATTGGATATTTTTTTGTGGGGTTTTGTGAAATCGAAAGTGTACAGCAATAATCCCACAACAATTCACGAGTTTAAAAACAACATTATCGAGCAGATTTCAACCATTGAGAACAGTTTATTGAACAATGTGATTCAGAATTTTGATAAAAGATTGGAAGTCTGCCGAAGTAGTAGCTGGGGCCACTTGGCCGACATAATTTTTCATTATTAACCAGAACCTATTTGTAATAAATTAAAAAAAAAATAAATTTAATATTTAAAAAAAAAAGTCTTTTTTTATTAAAATTAAAATGTTACCTCAATATTGAACACCCTTTATTTTTGTTTTGTTCACTTTTTTTTGATGTCGTGTTCAGAATGAAGTAGTGCTAAACTGAAACGCAGCGGTGTAGCATCTATCGCTAAATTGTTGTACTGAACAATTTGCAGCAAAAATAAATTACATTTGATTTTGAGTGAATTTTGGTATATTTTAATTTAATTTAATTTATTTAAATTATGGACATAATGAAAAATTTCCATTGTATTTTAAATCATTTCTATAATTCTATTTCTATCCTTATTATTTTTTTATTTAAAATATTATTAAAATTCAAATTTTTATGCTTTTTTTAATCTTATATTTTTTATTTTTTAATCAATTTAAATTTTTAATTTATAAGAAATGCTTTACTTCCGAAAATCTTGTAAACAAACACTTTTTGCATTAAAATGTAAACACTTAAACGTCAACGGAAAATCGCTACACAATAAAATTGGTTTAGTAGAAAATTATATAGTGTGTTGCAGTTTTCTTGTAGACAAAAGTTCAATTTTATTTAAATTTACTCACATTTGGTTCGATTTCAGTCTTACAAAACGGAATTATATTATAATTAATTTGGCATTTTATATAGCGTCAAAATTTAGAACTGATCTATTTGAATGCATTTTTGAACATTAAAACAATCAAAGGATTCATTGACTTTATTTCAGTAAAAAAGTAAAAAATGAAACATTTTTAATTCGCACTGTCAAGTTTAAGTAAAAATGTAGAGCAATTCCAAATTTAGACGTTTTATAAAACGACAAATCGATTATAATATTATATTTTGAAAACTTACTAAATGCACCAAACGATGAAGTAAATGAACAAGAACAGATCACAGTGGAAAGGCAAACCCAAAATGAAATAACGGGACAACCTACATTAACAGAAGTGGTCAATGCCATAGAGCTATTGAAAAATGACAAGGCTCCTGGTGTAGATAACATTCCGGCTGAACTTCTGCTTGATGGAGGAGAAACGGTACAAAAAATCCTTCATAAAATAATACTAAAGGTGTGGCAAGAAACGGGAAGAAGAAATACCCGCTGACTGGCAACTTAGTATTATATGCCCAATCTACAAAAAAGGAGACAAGCTCAACTGTAAAAATTACAGAGGGATATCGCTACTTAGCACTTCCTACAAAGTTTTCACTAACATCTTGAAAGCCCGCTTAGAAATAATCGCGCCCATGCTTTTCAATCTTGCCCTGGAGCATATAGTCAGGAAAATCCCATCTGACCCGAATGCCACGTTACTATTCAAAACTACCCAGATAGCTGCATACGCAGACGACTTAAATCTACTAGGAAGATCAGAGGCAGGTGTCAGAGAATGCTATATCCAGTTAGAGAAAACAGCTATAGAACTGGGTCTGAGGATAGACATCGATAAGACGAAAATGTTAGTAGTATCCAGACGTAACCAGAGAGAGAAACAAAACATTACTTTTGGTGATGACAACGTGGAAGTAGTAAAAAGTTTTGTCTATCTAGGGGCCGAAATAACAAGTGGAAACGATGAAACATCAGAGGTAAGCCGAAGGATAGGCAAGGCAAACAACGCATACTACTCTGTGTTGAAGATAATGAGATCTCGAGAAGTCAGCAGAAAATGTAAACTTGAGCTGTACAAATCTCTTATCAGGCCGGTGTTATACTACGGCAGTGAAACGTGGACGATCACCCAAGCGACGGTAAACCTACTTTCCCGTTTCGAAAGAAAAATACTTCGTAAAATTATCGGGCCAATTATCGACCAGGGACCCCAATTTAGAATGCGACGCAACGCAGAGCTATACAATGTATACACCAACAGCGATGTTGTGACATACATCAAGCTACAACGCCTTAGGTGGGCCGGTCACATAGAACGTATGCCAGATTCCCGCATTCCAAAAAAAGTATTGAACGGGAAAATAGATAGAAAAAGACAAGTAGGAAAGCCGAGAAATCGATAGGTTGATGCAGTCGAGTCAGACGCTGTATCAATGCTGCAAGAGCAAAATTGGATTACTGCTGCCCAAGATCGCGTGAACTGGAAAAGGATGATTCAGGAGGCCAAGGTTCGACAACGGACTGTAGCGCCATAGAAGAAGAAGAAAAAGATATGTGTTTATTGAGTAAAACTCAAATTGTACCAAATGTAACTTAATTTAAATAAAATTGAAATTTTGTTTTACACAAAATAAATATTGGCAGCCCGTTATTAGACTTACACAACGAAAACATATCATAGGATTGATTTGTAATTTTATAAAACGTCAAAATTTGGAACTGCTTTATTTGTAATTCAAAACATTCAAACAATCAAAGCAATTGTTGACTTTATTTCAGTTAAAAAATAGAAAAAAAATAATTTTTAATTCACAACTGTCAAATTTATGTATATAGAGCAGTTCCAAAATTTTACATTTTATAAAATTACGAATCAATTCTATGATGATGTTTTTATTTTGTAAGACTAAAATTATACCAAATGTGAGTAAATTTAAATAAAATTGTACTTTTGTTTTTCACAAAAAAAAATATTGACAACCCAAACAATCAAAGCAATGATTGACTTTATTTCAGTTAAAAACTAAAAAAAAATAATTTTTAATTAGCAACTATCAAGTTTAGAGCAATTCCAAAAATTTACTTTTTATAAATTGACTAAATTATATGATGATATTTTTTTATTGTGTAAGATTAAAATCGTAACAATTGTGAGTAAATTCAAATAAAATTTTGCTCTTGGCTTACACAAAAAAAATAATTGATAGCCCGTGGACCTATTCTATACTATACTGATACCGTTTTTACCGTTTTGGTTTTTTTATTTGTTTGGTACTATTTCTTTAAGTAACGGTTTGTATTTTGTTATAAAAGTACATACCTACACTTTTACAATATTGAATTTTATATTCTTCTTTTTCTAAAATTTTGTGTTAAGGAAAAGGAAAAAATTAAAATTTCAAAATTGTACTATATATACATATCAAGTTGCCTAAAATATGTCAAACTTCTAATGCTTCCCATACACGATGGCCCAGGTTTTCAACTTGGTACACGGATATGTTTATTTTTTCTTCCAACCAACTTTTCAACTTTCAAAATGGGCTTTCAACTTGCCCATACACGATTTAACTTCGCAAGTACGTATACCAAGTTGAAAACATCGTATATGGGTTGCATAACAACAAAACAGGTTCAACGTGTATGGGACAATACAGGTTCAAGGATGCATACTAATTAATTTAAAGTTATGAGCATTGCCATCATTATTTGTTGTGTGAAGTATATTTATAATAATTTTAATTTGAAATATTTTTTTACATGTTGGCAAGGTCTCGCCAAAACTTGTGTATTATATATGATATTAAAATTCTGAGCTAGGAGAGATTTTATAGTCGGTTACAAAATCAAATGATTATAGAGCGACAATTGGAGTTCTTTATTATTCAAAATATATATTAATATAAAAACAGTAAAACCAGTAAAACAGTCAGCCGGTGCAACCTAATACCAAAAGCTATACCAAAAATGTGGTTTGACCAGGTCAATTTTTGGTTTAACCCGATACCCAGAATGTTTAGGTCTGTTGTGTGCTGCAAAGGTATACCCTGAAATGACAAGCTGGGGGTAGATATTGCAATTTTCCGCAAGATTAAACAGCATTAGTTCTTTTTTGTGTTGAAATCAACACGGTTACACTCTCCCCATTTTTGAGTTTTTGCTAAATCATTGTTTAGCTCACTAGTCTTGAAATTTTTTGCTGTTGTGTTAATTTGTTGATTAGTGTTACAGCGACTATGAAATTCATAGCAAGCCACAAGGGTGCTGTCATCTGCGAAACTGTGAATTGGATTGGAGGTTACTGAAAGTAAGTCATTAATAAATATTAAGAAAAGAGTTAAGGATAGAACAGATCCTTGGGGGACACCAGCATTTATTTGAAATTGGTTGGATGTATGACCATCCACAAGTACACGAATTGTGCGATTTGAGAGAAAATCTCCAATCCATTTTAGGAAAACCCTACCTAAACCTAAAGCCTCGCATTTTACTATTAAAGCATCATGCCATTCTCGGTCAAAAGCTTTAGATATATCCAAGGCTACAACATCAGATTCACCAGAGTGGTGAAGACAGATATTTAGCTTCTCGCAAAGGTTCTGAACCCGTATTGTTGATCATGGAGCAAACCTTTGCGATCAAGTTATTTCTGAAGCTTTATGTTTACTATTTTTCCCATTACTTTGGAAAGGACGGAGGTTATAACAATAGGCCGGTAGTTAGAGTGATCGCTTTTGTTGCCTTTTTTTGGAACTGGAAAAAGATTCGCAACCTTCCATTGGGCAGGATGAGTACCCGTAGTAAAGGAAAGGAAAAAAAGATTGCGGAGAGGTTTTGAAATAGTGGAATAAGTTTTTTTGAGAACCATTGAAGTGATTCCATCCGGACCGGCCGATGTATTGCGTCAAGATTTTTCAATATTTTCATCACTGTTCGTGTCCTGAAGTAAATTCTACCAAAGAAACAGCCAACGCGTGGAATACGAGGTGGATTTTGTGTTGACTGAGGCAGTGTTGAATTGGAAGCAACTTGTTCACCAAACAAGTTAGCTTTTTCTTTAGAATCTGACACAATTCTGTTATTTTTATCAACAAGTGGGGGAAAAGAGGACTCGCTTACGTCCTCTTTTAACCCTTTTGTAAAAGTCCAAAAGGACTTACTGTTCTTTGGCATGTGGAGCAACCTACGTTTTATTCTTTGGTTGAATAAGAACTTTTGTTTGTTGATAACTCTCTTGCATCTATTTCTGGCCACTATATAGTTGGCCCTGTGAATCTCCGACCGATTGTGTTGTTAACGTTTGAAAGCCTCCTCCTTATTATGAATTGCTTTACTACAAATGGGATTGAACCATGCATTCGGTTTTCGTTGAATACTTATCATGGAGTGATGTATGAACAACCTCATTCCAAGCAAGATGGTTTCACTGATCGCATTTGCAGCAAAGTTAACATTCTTGTTGCGAAAACACATTGACCAATCGAAATCTTTGAAAAAGTTGTTTAAACCTTCCAGTTGGCACGATTATAATTCCATACCAGTTTTTTGGGAGGAGTCTTTCTATTGATCACTGTGTTAATATGGAAGCTTGTTTTCACCAAACAATGGTCGGAGCCCTCCAGGGGACAACCTACTGAAACCACATACTTTTCAGAGGTAACCTTCTTGATCAGCACGGTCAGGGACCCTAGTGGGGTTTTGGACAAATTGAGAAAGATTGAACATTGATGAAAACAGTTCAACTTGCTTCCCAATTGAGTTTTCGCTCAAAGAAGAATTACTTGAAAAATGAAGTGAATCTCTGTTATGTACATTGAAATCCCCAGCCAGAACTACTTCAGTTTTTGCGCATGACTCCAAAATTTCATTAATCTGGTTAGAGAGATTTTCAATCTCCGTAGCAGTTTCATGTTCATTTAAGTTGGGTGATCTGTATAAGAAACAGAAATGTATGACATGTTTTCCACCGAGAATTTTGACCCAAATTTGGGCTAGAAGCTTTAAATTTATGAACAATTTTCAAAACTATGTCATTTTTAATGAAGATAGCGATGCCTCTTTTAGGGACGAAGTGTGAAACAAGTGAGTAGCCTGTAATACTAAAATTATCTTTTTAGCCACTAACTTGCGTTTCACAAAGGGCTAGTATAGCTGGCTTTGCAGAGTTTAAATGGCATTCTACGGCATGAAAATTCGTCTGCAACCCACGTATGTTACAAAAATTAATACAAAAGTTGGCAATTTTGATACAAAAAATGAATACAAAATTTTAAGAATCAAAAAATTTTAAAAATAGTAAGATTTTTAGAATAGTAAAAAGAAATATTGAAATTGAAAGAAATTTATATTTGAATTTTAAAACAAATAAAGAAAAGAAGAAATAGAAGGAAATTTAAAAATTTAGAAATTGAAATTAAAAATAAATATATGTACGATTTGTCCTCCTTAATTAATGATTAACACCGGCTAATTTTATTTTTCTCAGAGTAAGAAAACAACTTATATCAAAGTTCAATCGTTTTTATCTTGCACGATATAATGCGAAACACTATATGTGCCCTTATTGAACGAAGTTACAGTCGCAAACTCACCCAAAGTAAAACCACATGTAATTTCGATTTTAATATAAAAAAAAAAAAAATTATGTTTACAAGAGAAAAATTTAATGTTAATATAGCATAATGAGTATTAATTTATTTAAGTAAGAAATAGATCAACACATAAAATTATATGTAGTAATTTAGTGTAAACTAATTTACAATTATCAATACTATTAAAGTGCAAAAAAAAAAAAATATAAAAGATTGAGAATCTTGAAATAATTAAATTAGAGCATCAACATCCATACATAAGAGGAAAGAGATGGATATATTTGTTTTGTTTACTGCTAGGAGATGAATGAGAAATAAATTATAAATTATAAAAAAAATTAAATTTGACAAGTTATTAATTGTAAACAAAACAAATCCGGCGCGTCTTTTAAAATAAAATAAAATTTTTTTTTAATTTTGAAAATAAAATAAAAGTTCTTAAATTATATCGAAGTTGTTGAAATAAATTAAAATGTATATTATCTAAGAAAAAAAAAGTTAATGTTCATAATAAATTAAAAATCTGTGTTAATTATGTGATAGTTTTGTTTAGTTAGAATATTTTTTTTTTTTTTTACATCAAATATTGGATATTTTTTTGTGGGGTTTTGTGAAATCGAAAGTGTACAGCAATAATCCCACAACAATTCACGAGTTTAAAAACAACATTATCGAGCAGATTTCAACCATTGAGAACAGTTTATTGAACAATGTGATTCAGAATTTTGATAAAAGATTGGAAGTCTGCCGAAGTAGTAGCTGGGGCCACTTGGCCGACATAATTTTTCATTATTAACCAGAACCTATTTGTAATAAATTAAAAAAAAAATAAATTTAATATTTAAAAAAAAAAGTCTTTTTTTATTAAAATTAAAATGTTACCTCAATATTGAACACCCTTTATTTTTGTTTTGTTCACTTTTTTTTGATGTCGTGTTCAGAATGAAGTAGTGCTAAACTGAAACGCAGCGGTGTAGCATCTATCGCTAAATTGTTGTACTGAACAATTTGCAGCAAAAATCAATTACATTTGATTTTGAGTGAATTTTGGTATATTTTAATTTTATTTAATTTATTTAAATTATGGACATAATGAAAAATTTCCATTGTATTTTAAATCATTTCTATAATTCTATTTCTATCCTTATTATTTTTTTATTTAAAATATTATTAAAATTCAAATTTTTATGCTTTTTTTAATCTTATATTTTTTATTTTTTAATCAATTTAAATTTTTAATTTATAAGAAATGCTTTACTTCCGAAAATCTTGTAAACAAACACTTTTTGCATTAAAATGTAAACACTTAAACGTCAACGGAAAATCGCTACACAATAAAATTGGTTTAGTAGAAAATTATATAGTGTGTTGCAGTTTTCTTGTAGACAAAAGTTCAATTTTATTTAAATTTACTCACATTTGGTTCGATTTCAGTCTTACAAAACGGAATTATATTATAATTAATTTGGCATTTTATATAGCGTCAAAATTTTGGAACTGATCTATTTGAATGCATTTTTGAACATTAAAACAATCAAAGGATTCATTGACTTTATTTCAGTAAAAAAGTAAAAAATGAAACATTTTTAATTCGCACTGTCAAGTTTAAGTAAAAATGTAGAGCAATTCCAAATTTAGACGTTTTATAAAACGACAAATCGATTATAATATTATATTTTGAAAACTTACTAAATGCACCAAACGATGAAGTAAATGAACAAGAACAGATCACAGTGGAAAGGCAAACCCAAAATGAAATAATGGGACAACCTACATTAACAGAAGTGGTCAATGCCATAGAGCTATTGAAAAATGACAAGGCTCCTGGTGTAGATAACATTCCGGCTGAACTTCTGCTTGATGGAGGAGAAACGGTACAAAAAATCCTTCATAAAATAATACTAAAGGTGTGGCAAGAAACGGGAAGAAGAAATACCCGCTGACTGGCAACTTAGTATTATATGCCCAATCTACAAAAAAGGAGACAAGCTCAACTGTAAAAATTACAGAGGGATATCGCTACTTAGCACTTCCTACAAAGTTTTCACTAACATCTTGAAAGCCCGCTTAGAAATAATCGCGCCCATGCTTTTCAATCTTGCCCTGGAGCATATAGTCAGGAAAATCCCATCTGACCCGAATGCCACGTTACTATTCAAAACTACCCAGATAGCTGCATACGCAGACGACTTAAATCTACTTGGAAGATCAGAGGCAGGTGTCAGAGAATGCTATATCCAGTTAGAGAAAACAGCTATAGAACTGGGTCTGAGGATAAACATCGATAAGACGAAAATGTTAGTAGTATCCAGACGTAACCAGAGAGAGAAACAAAACATTACTTTTGGTGATGACAACGTGGAAGTAGTAAAAAGTTTTGTCTATCTAGGGGCCGAAACAACAAGTGGAAACGATGAAACATCAGAAGTAAGCCGAAGGATAGGCAAGGCAAACAACGCATACTACTCTGTGTTGAAGATAATGAGATCTCGAGAAGTCAGCAGAAAATGTAAACTTGAGCTGTACAAATCTCTTATCAGGCCGGTGTTATACTGCGGCAGTGAAACGTGGACGATCATCCAAGCGACGGTAAACCTACTTTCCCGTTTCGAAAGAAAAATACTTCGTAAAATTATCGGGCCAATTATCGACCAGGGACCCCAATTTAGAATGCGACGCAACGCAGAGCTATACAATGTATACACCGACAGCGATGTTGTGACATACATCAAGCTACAACGCCTTAGGTGGGCCGGTCACATAGAACGTATGCCAGATTCCCGCATTCCAAAAAAAGTATTGAACGGGAAAATAGATAGAAAAAGACAAGTAGGAAAGCCGAGAAATCGATAGGTTGATGCAGTCGAGTCAGACGCTGTATCAATGCTGCAAGAGCAAAATTGGATTACTGCTGCCCAAGATCGCGTGAACTGGAAAAGGATGATTCAGGAGGCCAAGGTTCGACAACGGACTGTAGCGCCATAGAAGAAGAAGAAAAAGATATGTGTTTATTGAGTAAAACTCAAATTGTACCAAATGTAACTTAATTTAAATAAAATTGAAATTTTGTTTTACACAAAATAAATATTGGCAGCCCGTTATTAGACTTACACAACGAAAACATATCATAGGATTGATTTGTAATTTTATAAAACGTCAAAATTTGGAACTGCTTTATTTGTAATTCAAAACATTCAAACAATCAAAGCAATTGTTGACTTTATTTCAGTTAAAAAATAGAAAAAAAATAATTTTTAATTCACAACTGTCAAATTTATGTATATAGAGCAGTTCCAAAATTTTACATTTTATAAAATTACAAATCAATTCTATGATGATGTTTTTATTTTGTAAGACTAAAATTATACCAAATGTGATTAAATTTAAATAAAATTGTACTTTTGTTTTTCACAAAAAAAAATATTGACAACCCAAACAATCAAAGCAATGATTAACTTTATTTCAGTTAAAAAATAAAAAAAAAATAATTTTTAATTAGCAACTATCAAGTTTAGAGCAATTCCAAAAATTTACTTTTTATAAATTGACTAAATTATATGATGATATTTTTTTATTGTGTAAGATTAAAATCGTAACAATTGTGAGTAAATTCAAATAAAATTTTGCTCTTGGCTTTCACAAAAAAAACAATTGATAGCCCGTGGACCTATTCTATACTATACTGACACCGTTTTTACCGTTTTGGTTTTTTTATTTGTTTGGTACTATTTCTTTAAGTAACGGTTTGTATTTTGTTATAAAAGTACATACCTACACTTTTACAATATTGAATTTTATATTCTTCTTTTTCTAAAATTTTGTGTTAAGGAAAAGGAAAAAATTAAAATTTCAAAATTGTACTATATATACATATCAAGTTGCCTATAATATGTCAAACTTCTAATGCTTCCCATACACGATGGCCCAGGTTTTCAACTTGGTACACGGATATGTTTATTTTTTCTTCCAACCAACTTTTCAACTTTCAAAATGGGCTTTCAACTTGCCCATACACGATTTAACTTCGCAAGTACGTGTACCAAGTTGAAAACATCGTATATGGGTTGCATAACAACAAAACAGGTTCAACGTATATGGGACAATACAGGTTCAAGGATGCATACTAATTAATTTAAAGTTATGAGCATTGCCATCAATATTTATTGTGTGAAGTATATTTATAATAATTTTAATTTGAAATATTTTTTTACATGTTGGCAAGGTCTCGCCAAAACTTGTGTATTATATATGATATTAAAATTCTGAGTTAGGAGAGATTTTATAGTCGGTTACAAAATCAAATGATTATAGAGCGACAATTGGAGTTCTTTATTATTCAAAATATTATATTAATTAATATAAAACCAGTAAAACAGTCAGCCGTTGCAACCGACTTAGAAATATCTTACAAATATTTTGTTAAAATTTAATGAGAAATACTTATGCAATTACAAAATTATATATTTGAAACTTTTTATCAAATTCAATAAAATTTTACATACACGCAGCAATTACTTCTTTTCAGGATTTTTTGCTGTAATGCATTAGTTGAATGTTATACTGTTGAATGATTTAGTACCCTTGATTAATTATTTCAATTTTAAATAATTTTTAAAATTATTTTCTTAATTTTGTTATTTTTTAATGTTTTATAAAATTCAAGTTTTAATATTTTAATTTTTTTAAGTTGTAAAATTTTGATTAGATTTAATTTATAGATTTTTAGGAATCCTATTTACTTTTTCATGAAATATGACGTGATCCAGATTGCAGGTATTGAAAAAATTAATTTCAGATTGAAATATTTGAATTTGAATTTGTGAATTCTCATCTTTTATATTTATGATAAGGAGCATTTCTGTTATAAATAAGTATTACAATCATAATGCTGCTGTTATCTGTGTCAATAATTTTCATTAAACTAAAGTTATTATAAAGAAATATTAATTTGTGATAATTATTATTAATATATTTGTCTAGAATGAGGTGTAACAAACGCATTCAATTAAATGTGTTTTGTTGGATGTGTTCAATTATAAAAAAATAAAATATTAATGTTTTGTTGGATGTGTTTTATTTTAGAAAATAAAATATCATAAATTATCATAAGCAGGCCAAAAAATATTTTATTTATTTTTAATAAAAAAAAAAAAATTTTTTTTGAAATGAAATTTATTTATTAGTATATGAATAATTTCATTTCAGTTTTAAAAATCGCAGAAGATTTTCTGGAAATTTTAAATAAATAGTAAGACATTTTGTAAATAAAAGCTAAGAAGACAATGCTTCACAGGCACATTTGTGTAGTAAGTCTTAATAATTTTCAGTGCAAATCTGAAATAAGGGCGAAAGCCCAATGTATGCTTTGATGCATTGCTTGGTTTGCTTAACCAAATAAACCAAGCAATGTATTAAAGTAATTTCAAAGTTTCCCCTCATCTCGCTCTCAACTATCTCTCATCCCTTCCTTCATAAACTTTTATTTATTTATCTATTTAAAAAAAGTTAAAAATGGAAAAAAATAATGTAACGACTAACGATTGGGAAGGTGGATTCGGGTATACAATAAACAATAAATCGGGTATTCAATGCACTATATAAACCAAACAAAATAAATTTTTTTAAACTTAGTTAGGTTAGGTATATTAAAAAATTTCAAATAAAATTTATAATTTGTGATATTGCAAAACTCAATTCAAAAATCAACATTTATTTAATACAATTTTCGTAAATTTAAATAATAGATACATTATTTAGCATGTTGAGTACACATTGTAGAATGTTAGCAACAAACAAGTATTCCGATTTGAATCGAAACAAAGGAAACGATATAGAATGTATAGCAACATTTTTTAAAAATATAATATACAAACATTAATGAATGGAGAAATAGATCATTATTGAAACAAAATAAACCTATAAAAAATTTTTAAATCTTTTATTAATTTATATAATTTAAGCAAGTACTCACTTAAATAAAAAAAAAATAATAATTGAAATTAAAAAAAAATTATACCAAGAAGGGATTTGAACCAACGACCCCAAAATTTTATAAACACGAAACATATAAAAAGTAGACTAACTAACTTATTCATCTTCAAGTTTTTAAGATACAAGAAGAAATTATATGAGACATTTATTTATTTTTTGTGTACCTATTACTAGAATCGAAGCATAATATGCGTTATATAAAATGTAACGGTTGCAATTTTATTTAACATACTTTTAACATAATGTAAATAATGAAATTAAAAATAGTTTTTAATTAGAAAAAGTTCTTCTTTAAATTTGACCTTCCGTCATTCTGTGACGGGACAACAGCTAGTATATATATAAAAAGTTATATAATTTTATGATTTTTGAACAGACACAAAACAACATGAGCCAAATTTATGCGTCATTCAACAAAGTATTATTACATAGCAGATAGTTCTTTATTATATACTTTTATATGAATTTACCTGTGTCTATGGCATTATTTGTCATTCTGTTAGTTAGTGATACATTTATATTAGAAATGTGATCATAAATTTATAAGAATTGCATGGTGCAGTGGTTAGCGAAGAGGCTTCAAGTGTAAACAGATCTAAGTTCGATCCTCGTTAAAATATAAAATATTTTTTTTTTTTTTATTCAACAGAAATAATAAAAAAAATTGAAAATAAAATTAATTTATTTGGATAGTTTCTTTAAAAATTTGTGACTTTGTAACTTTAAAAACTAAAATACTTCACTTTGATAATGCAAACTCAATAGGATACATAAACATTTATTTAATACAATTTTACATATACTTATATATACATATGTACATGATTAGGCATGTTGAGTAGGCACTTTAAGAACGATGGCAACAAATATTTTGATTTGAATCTGAACAAAAGTTGTGAAACTAAATACATACATAACCTAGCATCATTTTTATATCCTACACCTATAGAATAGGTAAAGGGAAATATTAACTTTGGTATGGTGTTTGTAACCACATACGAAAAGTACGGCGGGGATTGCATATTTGTGAAATGGGCCCATGGGTTCGGATTCTGGACCTTTTGATCTGTCCAAGGGCTATATACATATAACATATATAAAAATTCACGAAAACTCAACAACTAATGGCGCTATCTTCATCAAATTTGTGCTGTATGTTATTAGTAATTAACTTACGGCGGGGATTTCGTACGGTCGAGATTGGACCATGGGTTTGGAACTTGGAACTTTTTGATCGAATTTAGGCCAAACGAGCATTATTTCGAAACCAATGAAAATAGTACCTCCAAATTTGGGATCAGGATATCTCTTTATATTTCCTTAGTGTCCTTGAAATTAGGAACCAATTGGAGTAGTGGGTCGGGGACCATCCACGCAGTTCCGAAGACCTTAAAGTATATTTGCGAAATTAATAAATATATTAACTTCAAATAAATGTATAAACTTCAAATTTGGCCAATGGGTGTTCTTTACTTTTTCCTGGGCGTCCCCCTAATTTTGGATCAATCGCATTGGTGGTTCAGTACCACTCTTAGACCCCCCAAGGTTTAAAAGCTTATTATCGAAATTTTTTTTTAATAAAAATAGTAACTTAAAATTAAGATAGGAACGAATTTAGGATAATAACCTTCCAATTGTGTACAAGGGTTAACTAGTATTGAAAGTATGACGGGAACTGCATATGGACAAATCGTACCATGGTTTCGGGTTCTGGTCAAGTTCGGACAATGAGTTCGGACTCTAGAAGCCTTTGATCGATTTGAGGCCAAACGAGTATAATTACAAAGCCAAAGAATATATTTCCTATTTCCCGTGTGAAGATAGAAACTTTAAATTTGATACACGAGGGTTCTGTACTATTTCCGTTTATTATTTAACACTTTTATATTTTTAAAACGCTAAGAATTTTACCATAAAACATATTTTGTATAATATTTTATAAATTAAAAACTAAATATTTTTTTAATTAACGATTAAATTCTTTTTTTTTTAATTTGTATTATATAATTGAATTATTACCATAGGTGATATATAATTCAGACATTGTGTACGATACTTAAACTATATTCAAAGGTACTTGATGTATTTATGTAAACTTTATTTTTATATTTAAATCAATTATATGAAAAGTTCTAAATTTGTAATTGTATTTTAGAAATAAATTTATTGCATATTTTGCGTTTATAAGCTTTTCATAAACTAACCGTTTAAAATAATTGCAATTTTGAAAAATTTGAATTATTAAATATATTATGCTTTGATTAGCTTTATATCACAAAATTTAATAATTCAAATTTTTTCACTTTTGTAATTGAATTGAAATAAATTTATTTTCATTTATTTCAAGTTTTATGTTTTTTAATATTTTTAAATAGATAAGTTAGTAAGAATTTGTAATATTTTTGAATAGACAAAGTAATTAGAAAATGATTTTAGTATTATAAAGTTAATTTGGTTAGCTATGTCTTACGATCAAACAAATAACATATTTTATGGTTTTAAAATGACTTATGGATATCTGATTAAATTTGAACCAAATAGGTGTAGTGTATTTCTAAGCTGACTGTTTCTTTACTTGTGTTTTTTTAATATTGTATACAAAAAGTTAATAGGTGAGAAATAGATCATTATTGAAACAAAATAAACCTATACAAATTTTTAATTCTTTTATTAAGCAATTTGCTTTTATATTAAAACACTTTTGAAATGCAAAAGATCTGCCATAAATTTTTGGTTAATGAAAATTTTAAAAATTTTTAGCTTAAAAGTTTTCAAACATTAACAGAACTAATATCTACCATAATTTTGTTATTTTATACAATATTTAACATGTAATTGAGATGCGACATTATTTAACAGTAGTGATGATACCCTTGACCAAAGAGAGGAATGAACGGTAATAAAAAAAAGATTTAAAATTCGCTGGATACAATTTTATTGAAATGTGGGAATGTGAATTTTGCGAGTAAATGAATTGTGATTAAAAATTAATCCGCTACTAAACACAGCTTCATTAAATCTTCGATATGCATTTTATGGGGGTAGGTATGGAAACGTTTACACATACTATAAATCTAATTTTGAAGAAAAAATAAATATATCGATATATGTTTTTTATTATTTATATATTTGTCCATGAAGATGAGGTGTAATAAACGCGATGAGGTGTAAAAAACATTTTGATATTAAAAATTAGACTAAACTTCAAGGGAACATTTCTGTTGTAACTCTTCATTATTTTCAGTGAGAATCTGAAATAACGGCGAAGGAGCAATGTACGCTTTATTACGTTACTTACTTTGCTTTGAAAAGCAAAAAATCAAGCAATATAATCAAAGTAATTTCAAAGTTTCCCTCATCTCTGAAATAAAGATAAAATGAACTTATTGATTTTTTTCTCACATTTGAAATAATGCCAAATTAATATAAGATCAATTATATTTTTGGGCACGTATCAATAAAATTTATAATCTTACATATAGCTCAGCGTTAAAGTGGCGGCTTTTCAGTCGAAAAGTTTCGGGTTCAAATCGTGGTCGGATGAACTCAAATTAATTAAAAATTTTTACTCATTTTTTTATTTAAATTCAATAATATTTTACACACATGCAGCAATTACATCTTTTCAGGATTTTTTGCTGTAGTGCACTTACTGTTGAATGATTTAGTACCCTTGATTAACTATTTCAATTTTAAATAATTTTTAAATTTATGTGCTTAATTTACTTATTTTCTTATGTTTTATATAATTCAGCTTTTAGTATTTTAATTCTTTTAAGTTGAAAAATTCTGGGTAGATTTAATTTATAGATTTTTAGGAATCCTATTTTGTTTTGCTGGAAATATAACGTAATGCATATTACAGGTATTGAAAAGATTAATTTCGGATTGAAATATTGCGATTAGAATTTGTTAATTCCCATATTTTATATTTATGTTACTTTAAATAAGTTATAAATAAGTATTACAATCATAATGCTGCTGTTATCTGTGTCTCTAAATTTCATTAAACTCAAAGTTATTTGAAAGAAATATTAATTTGTGATAATATATACAAAAAAGTTTATTTTGATTAGCTTTTTATCGCAAAATTAATAATTGAAATTTATCAAAATTGAAATTAATTTAAACTCTTAGTATATGTACCTATTAGAAAAGCTTATAAATGCAAAATATGCATAAAATACAATGACAAATTTAGAACTTTTCATATAATTCATTTAAATAAAAAAAAAAATTTTAGATACATGCAGCACGTACCTTTGAACACAACTTAAGTATCGCGCACTTTTTCTTAATTATATATTACCTATAGTAATAATTCAATAAAATATATGATATAATAAAAATTAAAACAAAGAATTTTAATCGTTTATGAAAAAAATATATTGTTTTTATTTTATAAAATATAATACATAATAAGTTTTATGGTAAAATTCGTAACCTTCTTAAAATATAAAAGTGTTAAATGAGAAGGGAAATCGGAAAGAACCCTCGTGTATCAATTTTAAAGTTTCCATCTTTATGAATTTTGAAGATAAGCTTTTTAATTTTGGGAAATGGGAAAAATACCACATTTAAAGCTTCTATACTTATTTTCAAGTTAATATCTTTAGTAATTTCGAATATATGGATTATGATTTTGAGAGTGGTACCCGAACCACTACTACAATTGTATCCAAATGTAAAGGACACCAGAAAAATAAGAGGAAACACATTTGTCCCAAATTTTATGGTTCTATTTTCTTTGGTTTCGAAATAATGCTCTTTGGGTCTCAATTCATTTAAAACCTTCAGGATTCCGAACCGATTGTCCGATTTCGTAAACTAGAGTTTTCATCATTATAGCGTCATTAGATTTTGAGTTATCGTGATTTTTCAATATATGTTCGTTAGCCTTAATTTAAGGTCTATCTTAATTTTAGGTTAATAACTTTGTTAATTTTGAAGATGAACTTTTAAACAGTAATTATTTTACTAAAGTACTGTGCGGATGTGTTTACTTTTTTCTTTATCGATTATAATTATATTAATTAATGAAAGATAAAAAGAAAAAAAAAGCACTAATCAGCAATTACATAAAAAAAAAATTATTGTCACATTTTTATAAGTCAACAGGTTGCGGCTCCAGAGCCGTTTTAAGCTTTTTCGTTTTTTTGGATGTCGAATCAAAACGGTTTGACCGATTGACTTGAAATTTTGTACAACAGTTCCTATTAGCAACCGGAATTAGTTGTATACATTTGGTTGGAATAAATGCAAAAAGTTTTAGTTAAGTTCGATTAACCCGTTTTCCACGACGACGCCATGAAGTTTTCTATAAATTTTATTTGCTTAAACGATTAAAAGAATTTTATTGAAATTTTTATACCAGCATTTTAATTATAAAAACCCACAGGGTTAATATGGTTTTGACTTGTTTACAAATTTTGCACAAAAATTCAATGAAATTTTCAAATTTTTGATATTAACGCAAGTTAACCTTTATTCCAAAAGCTTACTTAATTAATAAGACTATTTTTTTTCTCTCCTTAAATAGTCTCAGATAGTGCAAAAGGTAAATAATATAATATTAATAATAATAAAAATAAAGCTAATAAAGAATCTTATAAACCATCAAAAGCTTATAAACCATCGACTAAATTTTATTCAAACGTTGGCTATTCAAGAAAACTACTATTGACATAGTTTAAATTTTACACTAAAATTATGCTTAAATACATAGTAATTTTTTTCAAAAAAGAAAAAAAAAAACAGTTTTTTCAAAAAAGAAGCCTACATTTCTCTCATAAAATCATAAAAAAACGAGGAAGAGCGTAGTAGAACATTCAGGTAAGCACAAAACAAAATACAAGTTGAAAAGCAGATTTAAAACGTTTTATAAACCATCGACTATATTTTATTCAAACGTTGGCAATTCAAGAAAACTACTATTGACATAATATAATGACATAATGGCAAATTTAGTATATCCTTTTGACCTATAGTCAAAAGGGTATAATAATACTTATATCTAAACTGCCTATTACCCGGCGCACGTTTCACCGTCACTCAATGGAGTTTTAATTTAAGTTGATGTTATTGAAAAAAGTTAACACAATGGTACATGTTAATTTGAAAATGTAATAAAGAAATTTTTTTAAAACGCTTTTTATAGAATTATTCTTGCAATCTTTTCACAAATTTATCAAATTTCACTTAATTATTAAATATGAAACGCCGGGTAAATCTGCTAGTCTAATATATAAAGGAGAAAATTTGTTTGTTTGTTTGTTTGTCCAGGATTCACGTGAAAACCACTGGTCCAATTGTCACAAAATTTTAAAAGAATAATTTTGGGAATCCGGGCGGGGGACATAGGCTATGTCACATTTTTATAAGTCAACAGGTTACGGCTCCAGAGCCGTTTAAAGCTTTTTTGTTTTTTGGATGTCGAATCAAAACGGTTTGACCGATTGACTTGAAATTTTGAACAAAAGTTCCTATTAGCAAGCGGAATTAGTTGTATAAAAGATTGCAAGAATAATTCTATAAAAAGCGTTTTAAAAAAATTTCTTTATTACATTTTCAAATTAACATGTACCATTGTGTTAACTTTTTTCAATAACATCAACTTAAATTAAAACTCCATTGAGTGACGGGGAAACGTGAGTTATGTATGAACTTCCTAATATAACGTTAACTGAGTCAACTTCAAGTTCTACACCTGAAGTTGTTATAGAAGCTAAAACAATAGCAACAAAAAAAGTATATTTTGATTTTGATTTTTATTTTTTCTTATTTCAAAACTAGCTGTTGGCCCGTCACAGAATGACGGAATGTCAATTGAAAGAAAAACTTTTTCTAATAAGAATTATTTCTAATTTCAGTTTATACATGTACATATTATAATGTATATAAATATTATTATCTTAAATAAAGTCTAAACTGTCACATTTTGTAATACGTAGATTATATATCGATTCTAATAATTGATAGACAAAAAAAAATGACTTATATAACTTCTTGTTGTTTCTTAAAAATTTGAAGATGTTAAGTTATGTAGATAATAAATTATGTAGTCTACCTTTTGTATGTTTTAAATTTGATAAAATTTCGGGGTCGTTAGTTCAAATCCCTTCTTGGTGAATTTTTTTTTTAATTTCAATTAATTTTTTTTTTATTCGATTACGTATTTGTTTAAATTTTAAATTTTTAAATTTAAATTCGATAAAATTGCTTGTTAACAGATTTGAAATTTTTTATAGGTTTATTTTGTTTCAATATTGATCTATTTCTCCATCTATTAACTTTATGTAGACATATTTTTAAAATGTTACTAAGCACTGTATATTGTTTCATAACCTTTGTTTAGATACAAATCGAAATACTTGTATGTTGCCAATATTTTACAATGACCTACTCAACATGTTTAATTATGTACCTATTTTTATGGACATAAAATTGAATTGAGTTTTGCATTATCAAATGCAAATTAATTTTTTGATTTTTTTTATGATACCTACCTAATTCAGTAAAAAAAATATATTTGCTTTGATTACTAAGGTGCATTTCATTTGGCTTTATTTCAGGGATGAGATAAGGGAAGCTTTGAAATTGCTTTGAAACATTGCTTGCTTCATTTATTTTCGAAAGCAAAAGGCAAGCAACGCAACCAAGCGTACATTTGGCCTTCGCCATTATTTCAGTTTTTAACTGAAACTAATGAAGACTTACTACAAAACTGTTCATGTGAAGCATAATCTTAGTTTTTAATACCAAAATGATTTACTATTTATTTAAAATTCCCAGAAAATCTTCTGTGATTTTTAAAACTGAAATCAATTTTTTCATAAACTAAAAAAATTTTTTTTTTGTTTATTTTTTTTTATTAAAAATTAATAAAATATTTTTTGCTTGCTTACGATAATTTATGATATTTTATTTTCTAAAATAAAACACATTCAACAAAACATTAATATTTTATTTTTTAATAATTGAACACATCCAACAAAACACATTTAATTGAATGCGTTTGTTACACCTCATTCTAGACAAATATTTCAAAATTTAACTTAAAATTAAAAATTTACATTCATATATAAAAATCCGTAAATATATGTAAAAATGCTGAATTTGCATTATTTTTGTTTTTTTGTTTTTTAAATGACAAAAACCTTGAACTCTTCAAGTTCAATGTTGTTTAAATGAATAATTTTATATTAGAAACTTAATTAATAAGAAATGCTTAGTCTTATTTTTTTTAAGTTTAGTTTAAGTAATTACAAAAAACCGTAATATAAATTAAGTTTTAGTTGGTTATAACTGTTCAAACGTAATATAATTAAAACTAATTAATATATAAAATTTTTTTTGTTTTATTTTTATAATTAAATATAATAAAACCTTTTTTTATAAAAAATATATTTGGCGCAGTCGGTAGGATCTCTATCAAAAGAAAAGAGATCTAGTGAAACGAATTTAATTAGCATTATTTAAAATAATATTACAAAAACATTTTTTAAAGTGGGCAACAAAGTAAGCCGAAGCAAAATTTAGTGGTTTATGTAGAAACGAACACAATAAAAAAAAAAAAAAAACAAAAAAAAAAAAAAATATAATATAATATATAAATAAATAAATCAAAATTGATCGTCAAATAAACAGAAGCAATTTATTTGATCAATACCGTAATATTATGGCAAATGAACAAAATGACAATCGTATTGAACAGTGCTTAGTAGCTCTAACTCAGCTATTAGTGCAAAACAACCAACCACAAAATTGGAGATCACAAATTGAAAAGGAAATTCAATTTATTCCAGCTTTTAATGGTGAGCCAGGTACTTTACCATCTTTCATCGATTCAGTGACCAGAGTATTAGCTGATCATGTGGCGGAAGCTAACCAGGTTTTCAACATTATTTACAACATCAAAGTCAGGGAAGTGCAAAAAATTTACTTAATGCCAGCCCTCCAGCAAATTGGGATGATTGCAAAATAAAATTAAAACAACATTATAGAGCATCAAAAGACCAAATGGCAATCACAAGAGAAATTGGAGCACTAAAAGTAAGTAGCATTAAAGATTTAGATAATAAGTTAAGATTAGTGATAGAAGATATAACAGAATATGCGGCTTTTGTTGAAGATAGCCAAACAGTAATTGATATATTTAGTGGAATGTTAGTTCAGAAAATTAAAGAACTTTCTTCAGGATCGTTAACTTATGCAATTATATCGAAAAATAATTTGACTGAAATTAGAAATACAGTAAGGAGTTTTATAGGTTTAGACGAGGGTAATCTTAATTTATCTCACAAAAATTTTAATAAAAATAGTGATAGTAAAAATCTTTTTAGGAATGATAATAAAAATAATTACAATTATAATAATAAAAAAAATTTTTTTAGTAATAAAAATTATGAAAGTAGAAATATGTTTAACAACAACAGTGTTAATAACAATTCAAATTCGAATTTTAAAAATAATAATAATAATTTCCAATTTCGAGCAAACGATAATTTTTATCAAAATAGAAATAGGCCTTCTCAGTTTAACCGAAATAATAATAGATACAATGACAGACAAGAAAGTAGACAGACCAGACCAATGGAAGTTGATCCAAGTAGACAAACTCGATCAATGGATGTTGATAATTTAAGTAAAAAAAATGAAACTAATACAATTGAAGAAACTTTTTTTATAAATTAGCCTCGGACCCAAATAAAATTTTTACAATTTTAACAATTCAAGAAAAAAAATATTCAGCCTTGTTAGATACAGGCTCAACAATAAGCATTTTAAATGAAAATAAAGTTTGTAGTTCTAAGTTTACTGTAATAAATTCAACTTCAATATCTATCAATACAATTCAAGGAGAGGTAAGCAAACCTAATAGAACAGTTGCTACCTTATCTCCAGCAGAATTTAAATATCCTGAAAATGTAAGAATGAAATGGATTGCAATGAAATTAAACAAGCCATATGACTTATTATTAGGTATGGATTGGATAAAAAAAAATGTGAAAGATATCAACGTAGAAAATCAACAAATTAATATGACCAATGGAGTGAGTCTTCCATTCTTAACTAAAACTATTCAAGAAGAAGTTAATGTATTAGAAGTAAGTGAAGTTCAAACTCTACAATTGGATCATTTAAATGAAAAAGAAAGACATATAATTGAAAAATTAGTTTCAAAATTCAATAAGCTATTATATAAAGAAGGTGATATTTTGACAAGTACAAATACAGTGGTACATGAAATTAAAACAACAACAAGCGAACAAATTAATTCAAAACTTTATCGATATCCACCTAAACATGAAACTGAAGTGAGACGTCAAATGGAAGAAATGGAAAAACAGGGCATAATTAGAAAAAGTAAAAGTCGATATAGTTCTCCGATTATAGTAGTACCCAAAAGAAAAGATAATTCTGGAGTACAAAAATTTAGAATAGTTGTGGATTATAGAAGATTAAATCAGGTCACAATCGACGATAAATACCCTTTACCTAATATGGATAGCATTCTGGACAAATTGGGAAAAGCCCAATATTTCAGCACGTTAGATTTAGCCAAAGGTTACCATCAGATATTAGTAGCTGAAAAAGATATTGAAAAAACTGCTTTTGTTACTCCAGCAGGTCTATATGAATATGTACGTATGACATTTGGATTGAAGAACGCACCGGCAACGTTTCAAAGATTGATGAACGAAATTCTTCGAGAATATATCAATCAAATTTGCGTCGTATATCTTGATGATATATTAATTTTTTCGACAACATTAGAAGAACACGAAAATTCATTAACAAAAATATTTAAAAGATTACAGGAACACAATTTGAAAATTCAAGTAGATAAATGTAGTTTTCTTAAAAGAAATACAGAATTTCTAGGACATATTTTGACAAAGGATGGGATAAAACCTAACCCTGAAAAAATAAAAAATATTCAAGAGTTACAAATTCCAAAAACTGAAAAACAATTAAAAGGTTTCTTAGGAGCAACTGGATTTTATAGAAAATTCATCAAAGATTATTCTAAGGTTGCATATCCTATGATTAAATATTTAAAACAAGTGATGAAAAAAACCAAGGGTTTTTAAAAAAGCACATTTTCAAAATAATATAGTGTTTCATACTGATTATTTTATCGGAGTATAATGTTGAAGCTTCAATGTTAACGTTTTATTAAGGAAATATATACGTTGGTGACTTAGTTACTACTTACTTATAAAAACCGTAATTTTTTTAGTTTTTAAGTCCTAATAGCCCCTCTATGGGGAAGGTTGCCCAATTTTTCAAGGATCTAATCCTCACTACTCCGCTTCCCCCAACTTTTTTAGGTTCAAGAAATTAAATTGTGAATTCTACCAAAATTTGGAATTTTATTTTGAATTTTACTATATAAGCAAAAATGGTTAAAACTGACAGACACTTTCTTCAATTTAAAGAACCACTTTTGAATTTAAGAAAATCTTTTAACATATGTTAAAGTATAATGTAGGACCTTAAAATTTTGTATATCAACAAAAAAAAATTTGAATGGGTATTCAAGTTACAGGTGTTTAAAAATAGCAAAATTTCAATTTTCGAGCTCTTATAGCTGCTAAACAGGGGACGTGACAAAAAAATTTTGTTAAATGACTCCTACTAATTTTTGAAGTTCTAACTTCTCCCAAAATTCCAAGACCCCAGCTGGAACCGTTTAGGATATATGTGGGGCCAAAAATTTTGCAAAAATTGAGTTTTGCATAATGATAAATATTAGTACCGTATGGCAACCTTGTACATTTAAATGATATATTTTTGTAAAGCCTAAGAATGCAGCTCTCTTCTACCGTTTTTAGATTGAAAATATAGCTAACAGAACTCTTATTATATCAATTTAAATATAGGGCTTTTTTGAAATTTTCGGGGGCTGTAGCTTCGTCATCCTTTAAAATTAAGAAAAGCCTTTGACACATGTTGAAATATATTTAAAGATCTTTCAATTTTGCAAATCACAAAAAAAAAATTTGAACAGGTATTCAAGTTACAGGTGTTTAAAAATAGCAAAATTTAAATTTTCGGGCCCATATAGCTGCAAAACAGGGGACGTGACAAAAAAAATTTGTTAACCGACTTCTATTTATTTCTAAGAATCTAACTACTCCCAAAATTTCAAGACCATAGATTGGCCCGTATAGAAGATATGTGTAGCCAAAAATTTTGCAAAAATTGAGTTAACCCTAAACCCTAAACATTTGTCTTTTAACAATTTATAAAGTTTATAAAACCAGCTATCTTTTGCCGTTTTTAGATTGAAAATACACCTAAAAGAACTCTTGTTATAACAATTTGAATATAGAGCTTTTCCCAACTTTCGAGGGCTGCAGCTCCGTAACGGGTGGGGATACAGAAAAAAATTCTTCTACGAAATAATTTTTTTTGTAATACCTACTCGTGGTTAAAATTTCTTTTCTCTATTTCAAACGATGTAAAAGTTTTTGTAAACATACGGACAGACAGACAGACAGACAGACGGACGGACGGACAGAGTGAAACTATATAGGCACATTTTTACAAAATTTTTTGAAAATGTGCTAAAAAGATAACAAAATTAATACAAATGACCCACAGTATATAGCAGCATTTGAAAACTTAAAGAGCTTGATAACTTCACATCCAATTTTAAAATTTCCAGAATACGATAAACCGTTTGTTGTAACTACAAATGCAAGTGATCATGCTATAGGTGCAGTGTTGTCTCAACAAGGTCATCCAATTTGTTATGTTTCGAGAACGCTAAACAACCATGAAAAAAATTATTGTACTACAGATAAAGAGTTTTTGGCAATTATGTATGCAGTAAATTATTTCAGACCTTATCTATATGGTAATAAGTTTAAAATCATAACAGACCATGTGCCAATTAAATATTTAAACAACAAATACAAAGGAAAGGAATTTTCACAAAGACACCAAAGATGGTTTCTAAAACTTCAAGAATATAATTATGAGATTGAATATTTGCAGGGTAAAGAAAATAAGGTAGCTGATTATTTAAGCAGATTAGAAAATACAAAGAAAATGATATAGCATCCAATTTAGAATTATCTAATGATACAGTACATTCTGCAGATGAAAATCAATTAGATTACATAGGAATAAAATGAAAACATAGGTTAGAAAATGAAAATTTAATTAAAGACATTTTAAAACGTTATATCAAGAAAGGATATACGAGCATTTATTCGGAAGTATCTGATACTGACTATCATAAAATACAACTAATTTTAATATCGATGTTTTCATTTGATTCAAAAATAAAATTTATACGAAGTACAAAAAGAGCTAAAGAAATAAAAACTGAAGAAGAATTACATAAACAACTATCTCTTTACCACACTAAAGAGTCTATGCATAGTGGAATAAATGAATGTTACCACAATTTAAAAGACAAAATTTATTTTCCGAAGTTAAAAGATCATATTCATTTAATTATCAACAATTGTGAAAAATGTCAACAAATTAAGTATGATCGAAAACCATTAAAACCTAAATTTGCGTTTACAGAAACACCTAAAGGAAAAAAAGAAATTATACATTTGGACATATTTCATTTTAAAAAACAATCGTTTGTTACAGTAATTGATAAATTAACAAAATTTGCCTCAGCATATGGTATAACAGATCGCAATTGGAGAGCAAAGAAAACAATTATAATGGAACATTTTGCAAAATTTGGAAAACCAAAAAAAATAATTATGGACAATGAATTTAGAGCTGAACAACTAATTGAGTATTTAAATAGTGAAAATGTTGAAATTCATCTAACAAAAGCAAATAATCACACTGGAAATGCTGATATAGAGAGACTACACTGAACCCTCTTAGAAAAAATAACAGGAATTAAGGATAGGGAACTTTCAGTTGAGATGAAGATACAGATGGCTATAGGAAACTATAACGATCGCTATCATTCAACAATAAAATACACACCTAGAGAAGCTAAAGAAAATGTAGATGTTAGTAAATTGCAAATAAATATAGATAAAATGAAAACTAAAACTATAAATAAAAGAAACTTTAATAGAGAACACTATATAGAAAATAGATCAGTAGGAGCTATTAGAAATTATAAGAGACTTAGACATAAGGACGAACCATATTACAAACATAAACCTTTATTAAATGTACATTATTCAAATATTAAAAGACCTTTAAAACTTTTAGGTTTTCAACATAATAATATTGCTGTTAATAATCTTACCAACACAACTGACTGTAGGACTTCTTCAAATCAATCCAATTCACGAAGAAGCCGGTTATATTCAAATAAAACTTCAACAGGTAGAAATAGTAAATAAAACTAGTACAATTTTACATATTATAAATTCAAGAGAAATAGATAATATGCTTACACAAATAGAAAAAACTATACAAGAACAAGAAATGCATAACAAAAATTTATTAAAAGCGGAAATTAAAATAATTAGAGCAAAAATCAGATCTATAATGCCAACTAAAACTAGAAAAAGGAGAGGTCTAATTAATTTCATAGGCAGTGCTGAAAAATGGTTATTCGGCACAATGGACGAAGAAGATCGAAAAGAAATATTAGAGCATTTAAAAACTATTGAAGAAAACTATCACAACGCTATTACTACACTAAATCAACAAATTTTAATAAATTCACATTTTAACGAAACTATAAACATTCTTAAACAGACAATAGAACAAGACAGAATTAAAAAGACAGAAGTCTTTAATGAAATAAAAGAAAACAATAAACAAATTATAGGATATTCATTATACTTAGATCAAATAATAAAATTAAGATTTTTAGAAAATAAGATAAATCAAATTCAAGACAATATTGCATCAGCTAAATATAATTTAATACATCCTAGCATATTAACTGCAGAGGAAATAGAATTATATCAAATTGATTTTTATAAATTAAAATTAAGTAAAATAGGAATTATGAATTATAAAGATGAATTATTAGTAACTGCAATTAAAATTCCACTAAATTATATTCAAACTGATTTAAAACTTATTACTCCTTTGCCTAATAAAGAATATATAGAAATTGACGAAAACAATGAATATATTGTAGAAATTGAAAATAAAATTTTAACTTATCAAGATGATGTTATGTTAAAAGATTTAAAATCTAGTAAAAACTGTATTTTGAATAATAAATGTAAATTTAGATATAATAACAAAACTAAAATTGAAATATTAGATGACGAAACTTTATTAATTAAAAATGCTAGAAAAACCGTATTAATACAAAATTGTGACGATAGAAATTTAACACTGAACAAAAACTATTTTATTAATTTTTATAATTGTGAAATTAAAATAGAGAATGAAATATTTTATAACCAAAAGCAAATTATTCAAGATAAATATTTTTACCCTAGTAATAATTTTAATTATACCTATGTAAAACCAATTAATTTTGACGATATTGTTTTAAAAAACTTTGAAAATATTAAAGAAATAAACGAATTAAAATATCATAAAGCCGTTTCATATGGGATAAATATTTCTATTATTGTAATATTAGTAATAAGTATTACTTTTATAATATTATATTTAAAAAACAAAGGAACCAAAATAAAAATTGTAAATAAAGAAATTCCGGAGAATTTCAACTCTAACGGAGGAGGAGTTATGTATGAACTTCCTAATATAACGTTAACTGAGTCAACTTCAAGTTCTACACCTGAAGTTGTTATAGAAGCTAAAACAATAGCAACAAAAAAAAGTATATTTTGATTTTCATTTTTATTTTTTCTTATTTCAAAATTTAACTTAAAATTAAAAATTTACATTCATATATAAAAATCCGTAAATATATGTAAAAATGCTGAATTTGCATTATTTTTGTTTTTTTGTTTTTTAAATGACAAAAACCTTGAACTCTTCAAGTTCAATGTTGTTTAAATGAATAATTTTATATTAGAAACTTAATTAATAAGAAATGCTTAGTCTTATTTTTTTTAAGTTTAGTTTAAGTAATTACAAAAAACCGTAATATAAATTAAGTTTTAGTTGGTTATAACTGTTCAAACGTAATATAATTAAAACTAATTAATATATAAAATTTTTTTTGTTTTATTTTTATAATTAAATATAATAAAACCTTTTTTTATAAAAAATATATTTCGTGCGCCGGGTAATAGGTAGTTTAGATATAAGTATTATTATACCCGTTTGACTATAGGTCAAAAGGATATACTAAATTTGCCATTATGTCATTATATTATGTCAATAGTAGTTTTCTTGAATTGCCAACGTTTGAATAAAATATAGTCGATGGTTTATAAAACGTTTAAAATCTGCTTTTCAACTTGTATTTTGTTTTGTACTTACCTGATTGTTCTACTACGCTCTTCCTCGTTTTTTTATGATTTTATGAGAGAAATGTAGGCTTATTTTTTGAAAAAACTGTTTTAAATTACTATGTATTTAAGCATAATTTTAGTGTAAAATTTAAACTATGTCAATAGTAGTTTTCTTGAATAGCCAACGTTTGAATAAAATATAGTCGATGGTTTATAAGCTTTTGATGGTTTATAAGATTCTTTATAAGCTTTATTTTTATTATTATTAATATTATCTTATTTACCTTTTGCACTATCTGAGACTATTTAAGGAGAGAAAAAAAATAGTCTTATTAATTAAGTAAGCTTTTGGAATAAAGGTTAACTTGCGTTAATATCAAAAATTTGAAAATTTCATTGAATTTTTGTACAAAATTTGTAAACAAGTCAAAACCATATTAACGCTGTGGGTTTTTATAATTAAAATGCTGGTATAAAAATTTCAATAAAATTCTTTTAATCGTTTAAGAAAATAAAATTTAAAGAAAACTTCATGGTGTCGTCGGTGTTAACCCATGCCGACCCGACGATTGTTCAAAAAAAAATTTGTAAGTAAATTACGTCCTATTTTTGAAAATAGGTAAAACTTCTTTGAATAAGGGAAATGTTTAAAAAAAATGTTTTGTCGAGTTTTTTTAACCGATATCTGTAATTTTTTTATAAGTCTTTCTTCTGCTTCTTGACAATTTGGTGCTCCTTGAATTTTCATTGTTATTATTTAATTATTATGAAAAGTTTCAAGTGAAATTTGATAAATTTTTTGAAAAATTGCTAGAATAATCCCCAAAAACTCGTTTTAAAAAACTTGCTTTATTTAATTTTAAAATTAACATGTACACCATTCTTGTGTTAACTTTTTTTAATAACATCAAGTTAAATTAAAACTCCATTGAGAGGTCAAAAGGATACAATAAATATGCCATTATGTCATTATACTATGTCAATAATAGTTTACTTGAATTGCCAGCGTTTAAATAAAATATAGACGATGGTTTAGAAAAGGTTTAAAAATCTGCTTTTCAACATATATTTTGTTTTGTACTTACCTGAAAGTTCTACTAAGCTCTTCCTCGTTTGTTTATGATTTTATGAGAGAAATGTAGGCTTCTTTTTTGAAAAAAAGTGTTTTAAATTACTATGTATTTAAGCATAATTTTAGTGTAAAATTTAAACTGCAATTTTACACTGAAATCTATTTTTAAAAAAAACAACTGCAAAGTAAATAAAAAACAAAGACTTACGAAAAAATGTAGAGATTGAAAATGTTACGTTATTTAAATTTAAAGATACATATTATTATTCGGATTCTTTATAAGCTTTATTTTTATTATTATTAATATTATCTTATTTACCTTTTGCACTATTTGAGACTATTTAAGCAGAGAAAAAAAAATAGTCTTATTAATTAAGTAAGCTTTTGGAACAAAGGATAACTTGCGTTAATACCAAAAATTTGAAAATTTCATTGAATTTTTGTGCAAAATGTGTAAACAAGTCAAAACCAAATTAACCCTGTGGGTTTTTCTAATTAAAATGCTGGTATAAAAATTTTAATAAAATTCTTTTAATCGTATAAGCAAATAACATTTATAGAAGGCGTCGTCGTGGAAAACGGGTTAATCGAACTTAACTAAAACTTTTTTTAAAACGCTTTTTATAGAAGTATTCTTGCAATCTTTTCACAAATTTATCAAATTTCACTTAAAATTTTTCATAATTATTAAATATGAAACGCCGGGTAAATCTGCTAGTCTAATATATAAAGGAGAAAATTTGTTTGTTTGTTTGTTTGTCCAGGACTCACGTGAAAACCACTAGTCCAATTGTCACAAAATTTTAAAGGAATAATTTTGGGAATCCGGGCGGGGGACATAGGCTATATCACATTTTTATAAGTCAACAGGTTACGGCTCCAGAGCTGTTTAAAGCTTTTTCGTTTTTTGGATGTCGAATCAAAACGGTTTGACCGATTGACTTGAAATTTTGCAAAAAAGTTCCTATTAGCAAGCGGAATTAGTTGTATAAATTTGGTTGGAATAAATGCAAAAAGTTTTAGTTAAGTTCGATTAACCCGTTTTCCACGACGACGCCTTCTATAAATTTTATTTGCTTAAACGATTAAAAGAATTTTATTGAAATTTTTATACCAGCACTTTAATTAAAAAAACCCACAGGGTTAATTTGGTTTTGACTTGTTTACACATTTTGCACAAAAATTCAATGAAATTTTCAAATTTTTGGTATTAACGCAAGTTATCCTTTGTTCCAAAAGCTTACTTGATTAATAAGACTATTTTTTTTTCTCTGCTTAAATAGTCTCAAATAGTGCAAAAGGTAAATAAGATAATATTAATAATAATAAAAATAAAGCTTATAAAGAATCCGAATAATAATATGTATCTTTAAATTTAAATAACGTAACATTTTCAATCTCTACATTTTTTCGTAAGTCTTTGTTTTTTATTTACTTTGTTGGTTTTTTTTAAAATAGATTTCAGTGTAAAATTGCAGTTTAAATTTTACACTAAAATTATGCTTAAATACATAGTAATTTAAAACACTTTTTTTCAAAAAAGAAGCCTACATTTCTCTCATAAAATCATAAACAAACGAGGAAGAGCTTAGTAGAACTTTCAGGTAAGTACAAAACAAAAAATATGTTGAAAAGCAGATTTTTAAACCTTTTCTAAACCATCGACTATATTTTATTAAAACGCTGGCAATTCAAGTAAACTGTTATTGACATAGTATAATGACATAATGGCATATTTAGTATACCCTTTTGACCTCTCAATGGAGTTTTAATTTAACTTGATGTTATTGGGAGGTCTAAGAGAGGCACCTAAACAACTACTTCAATTGATCATAAATTAGGAAGACACGCAGGAAATAGAACAGAACACCGTTGTGCCAAAATTGAATTTTCTTCATCTGTGTCAAGTTATCTTTCGAAGATATGCTTTATGGTCTTCGGAACTGTGTGGATGTTGCCCGACCTCCAACTTTAATTGGTTCCAAATTTCAAGGACACTAAGAAAATAGGAAAAGGCTCTCTGATACCAAATTTAGAGGTCCTATCTTAATTAGTTTCGGAATTATGTTCGTTTGGCTTAAATTCGATCAAAAATTTCTAGGCCGATTTCGTCCAAATGCGTTCCTCGCCATACTATATGTACTAGTAACCTAAATTTCATCAGGATAGCTCCATTAGTTTTTTAGTTATCGTGACTATGAACAGACGGATGGACGGACAAACATGGCTATATCGACTCAGGAGTTCACGCTGATCCCTAATATATATAGTTCCACACCTAGCTGGCTTCCTTTGATGGTTACAAACACCATACTTAAGCTGACGGACAAACATGGCTATATTGACTCAGGAGGTCACGCTGATCCCTAAACTCTACACATTTGTAGAAGTGAATTGCATTCTTCGTCATTTATATGATCTGTTCGAATTAAGTCATATATTTCTTTTCGTGAAATATTTTTGTCAGAATTACAAGTGATTTGATAATTATTTATTTCAGTATAATTTGTTATAGGTTCAGTTTTAATTGGTTGTTCTAAATACATTATTTTTTCTACATCAGATTGATTTATAACTTGTACCAGGCTGTAGCAATCTGTAGCTTGGTAAATTCCTTCGGTTATGAACAGGTTGGGGGATATCTCTATATTATTAACATAAATTTCACCCTCTTGATTATCTACTGGTATTTTGGCTATAATTTTAGATTTCGAAGGAACTGTATATTTTTCTGACGTGAAATTTGGTTTAAATTGTAATGGTAATTCGGCATTTTTGGTAACTATTTTCTTATTATTTAAGTCAATTTTTGCTTCTAATTCTGTAAGTATGTCTAAGCCCAAGAGTCCGTCAAAATATCCGTGAAATTTAAACGCTAAAAATCTTAACTTCCGGATTGGTTGAATTCTTTAAAGGTATTGAGAAAAGTTTCGTTATGAATTACATGTTTGTTGAAAGCGGTTATTATCTCTATTGGTTTTGTTTGTTTTAAAAATTTGGGGTTGATAAGCTCGGGATTTAAAAAAGATGAGGAGGCACCCGCCTCGATTAAAAACTTAAGGGGTCTTTTTATAGGGTTTAGAGTAATATTTATATAAGGAAGTATGAAACCGTGACGATTTATGTCTACGTATCCGATGGGCTTGTGCAGGCACTTGTATAAAAATTTGAATCATCAACAATTGTATTTTGAGTATCGTCCATGTTTTGGTCAATAGTATCAGTAATATTGTCATATTGGTAGTAGTAGTCCAAGTTCGTATATTCTTTATTGTCATCTGTCATCGGTACACTATTATCTGTAAGTTCGTCATTTAAGTTGAATAACTCTTCACTTACGTATTTAGGGAATGGTGTACTGACACCATATTTTGGTTTCTAAATCTATTGTAATTCTCAGTTGGTCGGTATTGTGAGTTTGAAGGTCCACTCATTTGATTAGAAGGTCGGGTTGGTTTGGATTTGGGTTATATTTTAGTTTATTAAAATTTGAATTATTGAAATTGTTACGAGGAATATTTTGCTGATTAGCTGGTTTGTTGTAAGTATAGTTTGGTTGGGGATTTAGTGCGTTTGTAAACATATTTGGTGGGTTCATAAACATGTTTGATTGCGGAACTATTCTATTGTTTGGTATGGTCGGTATAACGTTTGGTTTTGAAATTTGAATAGGTTTTTGTTGTGGAATCAAGTTACTCTGTTTATTATAAATATGTTTTGTTCTTGTACACAGTAGGAGAAAGGTACTGGTAGTGTGTCTGGTCTCATCGCACGAATTGTAGAACCTAAAGGTTCTCTTAGTCCAGAGAGAAAAATGTTAAGACACATTTCGGAAAATAAAGCTTTTTTAGAATGAATAACTTGAGTGTTCTTTTCATGAATTTGAATATGATTGGCCATAGTAGGAGAAAGGTACTGGTAGTGTGTCTGGTCTCATCGCACGAATTGTAGAACCTAAAGGTTCTCTTAGTCCAGAGAGAAAAACGTTAAGACACATTTCGGAAAATAAAGCTTTTTTAGAATGAATAACTTGAGTGTTCTTTTCATGAATTTGAATATGATTGGCCATAGTGGCTTGAATTTCAATGACTTGACTATAGAAGTTTTCGATCGTTCTACTTCCCTGATTTAAATTATGAAGATCTCTAATCAAAGATGTTTCATTCCTTTTATCAGAGTAGTGTAAGATCAAATTTAGCTTAATTTGTTCCCACTCTAAAGGAGTACCGTACATATTTAAGATCTCATTTGCTTGGCCTTCGATTTTATTCCTAATGGCTCTTAAAAGAATTTTACCATAAGAAGTACCATCAATTTCTTCCGTTAAGGATAGTATTTCCTCAACATTTTCGATAAAATCGAAAAGAAGGCGAGGATTCCGTCAAACCTCGGAAGGTCTTTAACGGCATCAGGGATTCTGAGAGAATTAAAAATAGAATTAACTTTAGATAAAACGATTAACCGTCGTTTTTATTTTATTATTTTAAAAAGTTTTTAAACACACCGGATCCTACCGACTGCGCCAGTTAAATATGTCCTTTTAGACATAAATAAAAAAAAACAAAGTTAATTTTAAATATAAGTTGTTTATTTGGTTCTCCAAACTTAATTGATTAATTATTAAATTTTACAGGTCTTTTATAATCAAAATTATGCAAAGCTAATCAAAATTACATTAATGTGGGAAAGTTCAATTTTAAAAGTTCACAAATTAATTTAGATACAAAATGTTTAGTAAGCAATATTTTAGTTAATAATTAAGTACAGTTTTAGTTAGCAATATAAATTTAATATAAGTTAAACATTTAATTTATAAAAGTGAAATATGATATTTAAGTATAATTTAAAGTTATGAAATAATTCTGAAAGTCAGGTGTTGTCAAATGTGCCAGGTGGTGTGATTGTATGATCACATAACTCGCGTACAGTATTTAATTTATCAAAAATATTTATTTGAATGTTTAAATTTAGTAGCTACAAAAAATATTTTTAATTTCATATTATAGGTATTTTGAATATAAGATATTTTTTAATAAAAATGATTGTAAAAAAATATTATTTTTTAAAACATAATATTAGAAATATAAGAAAAACTAATAATAATATTTTTATACATTTTGTTAATATTTATAAATTTAAAAAATCCGAGATACAGTACATTGCGTTACGCGTATTTTCGCTGCTCTAATATAAATTTATATACCAATTTATTTCTCAATTTTTTGACAGAAATTATACGCTATAAGGAACAAATAACTTTTTTTGAGAAAGATAATTTTTTTAGTTTTGCAAACATATTGTACTGTAGGTATTTTCAATTTATTTGAATATTTGTATGTTTTAAACTAAATTATTTAAGCGCTTTATTTATTTATTTTTAAGAAAATAAATAAATAAAGCGCAACTTTAAACTTTAATTAAAAATATCAAAAGAATAATTGAATATTTTTGTAATTTTTCGCGCAATTTCCAAGTTATCAGGAAAAATGGTTAAATGTGTAATATGCCAAAAAGCTATTTATGTCAATAGTCGAGCAATCCGTTGCAGTGGATCTTGTGGAGGAGTCTTTCACATCAGATGTGTTAATATTTCTGAAGTTCTATTCGAGAACATTAGCAGTGCCAAATTATTATGGCGCTGTAAAAATTGTCCCTCAGCAAATGAGTCTTTTGTGGTAGTCGATGGTGACCAAAGTTCCCAGGAAGAAGATGCGTTGGAGATGAATGCTGTAACTGCGTCGGAAGTTAATTCCAATGAAAACAGCTTTTATCCTACTATAAGTGAATCACAACCTAACATAGCTAATGATGCAACTGGTAGCTTGTACTATGGCGGTCCAGCAGAATTAAAAATTCCTGAAAAAGTATTGGATCTTGAGTCGTTCAACACAGTCGACTGTACCTTGGATGGCATAGCTCAATATTTAAAAAAAATGGGTTCCATGGTTATGGATATTCAATTATCTCAAAAGTTCATTTGCCAGCAATTTGAAGAAATGAAGCAAACTCAAAATACCATCATTAGAGAGAACACCAAATTAAAAAAAGAAATTGCTGAAAACACCAAAAGGCACAAACTACTGGAAGATAAGGTTTGCTTGTTTTGATCAACATTAATGACATCGAGCGAATTGAAACGATCACTTCAAAAATTGGCGCCGAAAACAACAATAAACAATATATAGTGCATCTTCGACCTCAGGCAATTAAAGAAGAACTGATGTTAAAGAAAAAAAGACAGCACATATACACATCAGAATTTTTTCCAAGTGAAGAGGGAAATAGAGAAATATATTTCAGAAACCATCTATCGCCATTTCAAAAAAAATTATATTTTGAAGCAAAGCAAATTAAAATTAATTATAATTTCCAATATTTATGGATTAAGGATAATATTATTAAAATTCGTAAATCTTCTTCAAGCAAAATTCACAACATTAATAATTTTAATGATATCGAGAAAATCAAAAATAATAATATTAATAATTAATAAAACTAATGTAAAATTGCTAATTTCTGAAATCATATTTCATCTCTTTTCCTCTTTCACCAGTGTCCGGAACTTTTTGCTTTTTTGTTGTGGCACTTGTTATTTTAATTTTTCTATTAAAATTTTAAGTTTCATCCTTTTCCACATTTTATTTATAAAACAAAAAAAACACAAGAATTTTTTTATGATTATACCAATTGGTTTTTTTATTTATAATTTTTTAATCATCCTAAAAGTAATTATTTTTCTATTAAATTTTATCTTTTATATATATCTAATAATTTTAACATTCACATCAACAATTTTTAATTTTTATCAATGTCAATTAATCTTGTACAATTTATACTTTATCAATTTATTTCACATCAACATTTAAATTTTACAACAACATTTTATGAATTACAATTTTTTTTTTTTTTTTTTTTTTTTCTTAAAAATAACCCGCCGCGGACCGCATTTATCAAATCAAATTACATAAAAAATCTAATTGCAATTTTATCTTAATACATAACCTGAATTCACTATTATTTTTTTTTTTCTTTTATTCTTTGCTAATATACAAATTATCTTTATTAAATTTCTTAATTATTACTAAAACTATAATTAAAACTATAACTAAAACTATTATTTCAAATATAATTGAAAAAATAGGAATTTTTTATATAATTAAACGTAAAACTGAATTATTTACTTTCTTATTCATTAATTCCGATGCGTATTTATTTAAAGCCGTCCTAATACTGATTTTAATTACTCAGTTTTTGTATGTATGCTTGCCAAATTCCATGTGCTTAACGGACTCTATTGTCGTAATTAGTAATGACGTCATTTAATTTTGAGAATGATATGAAAGTGAACTACTATACAGAGTTACCCAAAAGTGTAATGATGAATTATAAACATAATTTAAACATTCTATATTTAAATATCAGAAGTTTACGAAATAAATTAACTGACATTGAAATTCTAATTAATTCTTACGGATGCGCAATACATGTTCTAGTCTTAACTGAAATTTGGCTACACAAAACTGAAAATCAATTTTTCAACCTACCGGGATACGCTGGTTACTTCTCAAATCGTACTGAGTCAATTCGGAACATAACGTACGGGGGTGTCGCTATATATGTGGCTGAAAAAATTAGTAGCACTTCAGTCCTTGTGGAAGAGTTCAACAATTCCAACCTTTTGATAATTAGATTACTAAAAGAAAATGTGAACATCATATCTTTTTATAGATCTCAACAAACAAATATGGTAGACTTTATAAATAAACTCGATTTAATTACATCTACCTATAAACGATCGCTAGTTTTAGGGGATTTCAATATCAATCTACTTGACAAGCACAACAGGGAGGTTAAAAACTATTCTCAGGTTTTGCTCTCTAGCGGATATTTTATATACAATAAAATTAATGAACGGTTTGCTACAAGAATTGATAAAAACTCTAAATCTATAATTGACCACTTTATCTCCGATTTAATCGAATATAAATACTGTTTTCATATTATTGACACTCCTCTATCGGATCATCAAATGTTTCTTATTAGTACAAATCTAAATCCATGCATTGAACAAAACGTCACTATTTATAAAACTGTATTAGATTACAATAACTTATCGGCAAATAGTTTTTGGTCAAACTTTAATCTAAACAACTACAGTTTTGACGAATTCGTGCATGCCTTATCATTGCTAATAAAAGAACATACGAGATTAATCCCGGTAACCTATACAAAAAAAAAAAAAGAATGGATGACTCCTGACATTATAAAGTTCATAAAAATTCGAGACTCCTTTTTTAAATATAAGAAGAATGTCAAAAGTAAAAAGGTAAATTGTTCGCAGGGCAATAAAATATAAATTTTTAAAAACCAAAAATCACATAAAATGTGATGGAGAGTGTAAATAATACTATCATGTGAATGTTCTGCGTTGACGAATGAAGATATAGTTTTTTATCTTCAGAACCCTGAGGGAATGCATAAAATGTACAATAAAGGTTTTGAAGCGGAAATCAATAGTTCTCAACACAACAAACACTAAAATACATTCTGCTCATTAGAGTGATTCAGTTGTTATGAAAAAACTGCAGCAAATTATGGAGAAGATAAGTGGCCATGATTTGAAATTCGCAGTGGTGAGAGAAATGCTGAATAATAATTCAAATAATTGATGAAAACACCCACTTGCGAATTGAAAATTCAAATTCAAAGGAAGGAAAGAAGGAAACTGAAAACAGTAAAATAATTAAACTAATGTCTAGTCCAAAATTAAGTGAAATAAAAAATGCACAATAAAAATATATTTAATGTACCTTTCCAATCATATGTATGCAGCATTAAATAGTATAAAGGATATGAAATTTGAAGAATACAAATCAGTAAAAATTATATACCTAAATGTACGTAGTCTTAGAAATAAAATGGATAAAAGGGTGTGGTTTTGGTGTGTTAAAATCATACACTACCCAAAGAAACACCGCATAATTTCAATGGGTGGCTTTCGATCTTCGAAAGGCAGAACATGACGCAGATTAATAAAAATTGAACAGAAAGAAAGAACAAAAAAACTTTATTCCCAAAGGGCAAATTTAGCATTGGTAGAAGAGGATGGAAAAATAGCAACGCTTTAAATGATGTCGCCAAAGAGGACTGGATAGATCCTATGCAAAAAGAATGAAATTTATTAAAAGAAAATAATACATGAATTCTAGTGAACGGTCCAAAAAGTGAAAAGGTTCTCTCTAGTACATGGGTATATAGAACAAAAATCAATTCAAAAGAAGTAAAATATAAGGCAAGATTAGTAGTTCGCGGTTGTGAACAAGAGAAAGAGAGTGATTATAATGAAATCTATTCTCCAGTCGCAAGATATGAAACTCTAAGAACAATGCTTGCATTATGCGCTGAGCATGAGATGTATCTACCTCAAATTGACGTAGTGACAGCGGTGGTATAGGGCGACATCGAGGAAACAATTTATATGGAACCCTCTTTACATCCAACCGAAACAACTAATAGAACAAAAGTGTGCAAATTATTGAAGCCACTTTACGGATTAAGACAAACAAGTAAGCAACGATAAAAGAAATTGGATAGCTGTCTTAAAGGTATGGAAATAAAACAGACAAAAGCTGATCAATGTCTGTATGTAAAAAATTATTGCGACAATATCTTAATGATTTTAATATATGTTGATAATGTTTAGCTTGTTTTAAATTCAATTACAGTATTAGAAAGTGCCAAAAGAGAATTATCATCTCATTTTAATATGAAAGATATTGGTGAAGTACAAAATATTCTAGGCATACACATAAAACGTGAATCAACTACAAGTGCCATTGAAATTTATCAAGCAAATTATATACAAAAACTATTAAAACAATTTAACATGCAAGATTGCAATCCTGTCTCAGCACCAACTTAAAATTACTGCAGCCAAGTGATGAAGTTTCAAAGGAAGGATATGAAAACAATACCTTTTCGTGAAATAATTGGAGGTCTCATATACTTATCCAACACAACACGTCGTAACATATCTTTTGGGGTGAACTTCTTAGCAAGATTTACTACAAAATCTAGATACACTGGACTGCTGCCAAAAAAAATTTAAGATACTTGAAAGGGACAATGGACTAAAAGATTAAATATAATAAGAAATCTAGTGGAATTGTAGGGTAAAGTGACGCAGATTGGGCTAATCACAGTAAAGAACGAAAATTATGTTCAGGATAAGTAATAATTGCCAGACATGGTCCCGTATGCTGCAAATCACGAAAACAAAAATCAATCGCTTTATGAACAATGGAATCGGAATATATATCTCTATCTGAAGTTGTTAAAGAAATAATGCTCATAAGAAATTAGTGAATTAAAATTTAAAAATTATCTGGAAAGAGCTAATAGCGTGTAGTGTAACAATAAAAGTGGTGTCAACTTAAGCAATAATAATGTGAACGATTAGAAATCAAAACACTTGTGAAAAAATCAAAAATCTTGTTTAAATATGAAATTTATATTTTAAATTGTAGCAAACTTTTAAATTTTGTTTAAGTATGAAATTTATAAAAATTTTGTTGACTATTATATAGCATTTTAAAATTCCAATCTATAACTTTAAATAAAGTTGAATAATAATTTAAATTATATGAAATTGCATAAGGTTTTGAAATTTAAAATTAGTATTTTTGAACGAAATTGAATAATGTTTAAAAAAACAAGTGATAAAAAAAAACCAAGGGTTTTTAGAAAAGCACTTTTTCAAATTTATTTTGTATTACATACTGAGTTAAATTTTGAAACTATATATACACTGATAAATTTTTTATTTAAAAGTTCTAATAGCCCTTCAATGGGGAAGGTTGCAAATTTCTCAAGGTTCTAACTTCATCTAACCCCTCCCCTCCTCTCCTTTTTTGTAGGTTCTAGGAATTAAGTTGTGATTTCTACAAAAATTTGAAATTTTACTTAGAATTATACTATCTAAGTATTAATGGGTAAAACTGAGAGACACTTACATCAATTTAAGGAATCGCTTTTAAATTTAAGAAAAACCTTTAACATATGTTAAAACATAATGTTGGGCCTTTAAATTTTGTATATTAATAAAAAAACGAGGAAGAGTGTGGTAGAGTAGACTGTGTCAACTCTGGGATACCCGTATGACCGTTATATAAACATTATATCATTATTATTATTTTAAATATTAATTACTTTTGGCAAAATTTCAAACATACAGCTTTATTAGGTGTAGTGTAATGCTCATATAAAAGAAGGAGTTGTATGGCAGCTACTCGAACCCTCTGCAGTAGACCAACCAAATTTTGCAGTAACTTTAGCCATTGCACTAAACTATTTTTGGCAAAATTTCAGACACCCAACTTTAATAGGTATAGAGCAATGCCTATATAAACTAAGAAGTTGTATGGCAGCTACTCGAACCCTTTGCAGTAGACCAACCAAATTTTGTTGTAACTTTGGCCATTACATTAAACTATTTTTGGCAAAATTTCAGACACCCAACTTTAATAGGTATAGAGCAATGCCCATATAAACTGAGAAGTTGTATGGCAGCTACTCGAACCCACTGCAGTAGACCAACCAAATTTTGCAGCAACTTTGGCCATAAAACTAAACTACTTTTGACCAAATTTCAGACACGCAGCTGTAATAGGAACAGAGTAATACTTATATAAAAACAGAAGTTGTATGGCAGCTACCCGAACCAATGGACCAAAATAGCTGGATTTAAATAGCGATGACGGCTATTGCAAAAAAACGAATTTGCGAAAATTTCAAGATCCTAGCTCCTTTAGTTTTTGAGTTATCGTGGTGACGGACGGACAGACGGACGGACAGACGGACGGACGGACGGATGGACGGACATACATAGCTAAATCGATTTATTTTTCGATTCTGATCCGATCCATACACTTGAGTCTATATCTACCCCCCCTCCTTCTCTGCGTCACAAACGTAATGGCAAATTTATTATACCCTTTGACTATATAGTCATACGGGTATAAAAATGGGACAGGTATTCAAGTTATAGGTGTTTAAAAATAGCAAAATTTCAAATTTTGAGCCTTTATAGCTCCTAAATAGGGGCTTGACAAAAAAATTTTGCTAACCGAATCCTACTAGTTTTTGAGGATCTAACTTCTCCCAAAATTTCAAGACCTTATCTTAAACCCTTTAAGAGATATGTGGGACCGAAAGTTTTGCAAAAATTGAGTTTTATATAATGCTAAATTTTAGTACCGTATGGCAACCCTATACATTTTATAGACAAATTTTTGTCAAGATTATAAAAGCAGCTCTCTTATACCGTTTTTCGATTGAAAATAAACCTTACAGAACCCTTGTTACATCAATTGAAATATAAAGCTTTTTTGGAATTAGCAGGAGCTGTAGCTTCGTAACCCCTCAAAATTAAGAAAAACCTTTTGACACATGTAGAAATATATTTATAGAGCTTTGAATTTTGTATATCACTAAAAAAATTTTGGACAGGTATTCAAGTTACAGGTGTTTAAAAATAGCAAAATTTCAATTTTTGAGCCCTTATAGCTCCTAAATAGGGGGTTTGAAAAAAAATGTTGTTAACCGACTCCTACTAATTTCTGAATATCTAACTTCTACAAAAATTTCAAGACCCTAGCTTATAAAAGCTGCTATCGTTTGTCGTTTTCAGATTGAAAATATATATAACAAAACTCTTGTTATAACAATTTTATGTGTTGTGTTTTGTTGGATGGGTTCAATTATAAAAAAATAAAATATTAATGATTTGCTTAATGTGTTTTATTTTAGAAAATAAAATATCATAAATTATCATAAGCAGGTCAAAAAATATTTTATTTATTTTTAATAAAAAAAAACAAAAAAAAAAAAATTTGTTAAATTTTTTTATGAATTTAAATTATTTTAAATGTATGAATTAGTTCATTTACGTTTTTAAAACTCACAAAACATTTTCTGGAAATTTTATATAAATAGTAAAACATTTTATAAATAAAAATTAAGAAGACTATGCTTCAGAAGAAAATTGTGTTGTAAGTCTTAATTATTTTCAGTGAAAATCTGAAATAACCAATGTACGCTTTGTTGCATTGCTTGTTTTGAAAAGCAAATAAACCATGCAATGCAATCAAAGTATTTTCAAAGTTCCCTCCTCTCTCTCTAATCCCTGCATCTTTCCCTCATAATTCCTCTTACTTATTTTTTCTATTTAAAACAAGTTAAAAATGGAAAAGTTTCGGGTGAACAATACTTGAGTTCGATGTACCCAGCAGTCAGCACCATAGAAGCCAAACAAATATATTTTTTTTTAGCTTAATCAAAAATTTTTTTCAAAAAAATTCAAATTTAGTTAAATTTCAAGTATCACAAAAAAGTTTTTACTTTATAACTTTCAAAGTTTTTGAGCTATAAAAGTGCTAGTATACTCAAAATGCAGGGAAAGAGAAGGGTAATATTTTGAAGTAAAAAAACTGTTATGTTAATACCGTTATTTTCTTGATAAAAGGGATTTAATTGATATTTTGTTAAAAATATTGGACTTTAAGCCCTTATAACCTTAGACTGAGAAACTTTAGAGTAATGTTTGATAGTACTTAAGAAATCTGCATTAATAAGCATTTAAATGCTATACTTATTTTTGTTTTATCTTATTTGGTTCCAATTTTATCGAAATAAAACTAAATTATGGTCGAAAAACAGTTAAGGCCCCATAACTTATAATAATGAAAATAGACCCCCCCCCCCTCCCATACAATTGTTTGTTCTGCTCGATATGCCCGATCACCCATTTGAAGGAAGACCATCGAGTCGGGAACACCCTGTATAATGAAATTAGAAATAGTTCTTAATTAGAAAAAGTTCTTCTTTCGATTGACCTTCCGTCATTCTGTGACGGGCCAACTGCTAGTTATTAATATATTTGTCTAGAATGAGGTGTAACCAACGCATTCAATTAAATGTGTTTTGTTGGATGTGTTCAATTATAAAAAAATAAAATATTAATGTTTTGTTGGATGTGTTTTATTTCAGAAAATAAAATATCCAAAATTATCATAAGCAGGCCAAAAAATATTTTATTTATTTTTAATAAAAAAAAATCAAAAAACAAATTAGTATATGAATTAGTTCATTTCAGTTTTAAAAATCACAGATGATTTTCTGGAAATTTTAAATAAACAGTAAAACATTTTGTAAATAAAAATTAAGAAGATTATGCTTCATAGGAACATTTGTGTAGTAAGTCTTAATTATTTTCAGTGAAAATCTGAAATAAGGACGAAGGCCCAATGTACGCTTTGAAGCTTTGCTTGCTTTGTTTAAGCAAATAAACCAAGCAATTTAATCAAAGTAATTTAAAAGTTTGCCTCATCTCTCCCACATCTCATCAAGTCTCCCTCATTTCCTCACCAATCTCTCATCCCTGCATCTTTCTCTGGGAAAGTGGCTTCTGGTATACAATACCTGAGTCCAATGCACCATAAAAGCCAAACAAAATAATTTTTTTTTAAAATTAATTGGGAGTAGTATGTATATGCCGTTTCAGCGGGAGGAGCTTTTTTAAGCTTTTTTGTTGCCGTTTCAGCGGCAGGAGGAGCTATTTTTGGCAGTTCTCCTAAACTTATGCAATAAAATTGTGATAAGTAAAAAGTTTTGTGCTTTTGAGTATTTTAAATTAAGCTTAGGCGGTTAGAATATCAGTCATGTTTAAATTTCATTTTCAATTTTTCTTTTATCTATATTTTCCATTGTTTTACCAAAAATAGCATTATTCATTAATTTAAAATAATCTTTTTCAAAAACATTTTTAGCCATTGACCAAGCTGTTTCGAAGACACTTTTTTAAGTTTCGATAATGTATAATATATTTACGTTTGTTTGTTAAGTCAACTAACAGTTTAGGAATTTTACCTTTCGGTGGAACTTTGTTTTCAGCACAAAAGGGAAATCATTGTGCAAATCATTTAGAGGTTGAGGTAATCTAAATCCACTTCCAAAACGTAACCAGTTTGCAAATCATCGGCAACTGAAAGCACATCAATATTTTCAGGAGTATCAACCCACTGAAAATCTTTATGTGATAAATATTGGATCATTGCCCATCCATATAAATTGTTGGCATCTTCATATACAATGTATTTGGAAGGTTCATTTTGTTTATAAGATCCCCCCATAAATTTATTATTTGCCACTGAATGTCTAAGTGAGCATTGACTAATTTCACCACGTATCCCTTTTTTAAAAAAATTATACATATCAACATCAGTTAATAACTCTAATTTGATATCAGTGTATTTTAACATAGCCGCCCATGAATAAACCTGGTGTAGTGTAGAAATTTTCAGGATCTAAAGAATATATTTTGGAGCATATTTTTCGAAAATTTTCAAAAACATCAGTCAAAATAAGTACATCTCTTTTAAGGTAAAGTTTAAGATAGTCCCATAAATTTTGACATTTAAACGTATTCCATACATTAACTGCATGAATGTAGTCTTCATCGGAACATGCTGTGTTTGTGATTTGATTGGTAAAATTGTCTTGTGACGGTAAACATGTTTCATCAAGTCGTTCAATGGAATTTAAATACTCATAGGGAAATCTCCCTTTCGAGTCATAAGTTTAAATTTTTCATTATTATTGAATTCTTTTTTTATATGAAACAAATCGTTTTCATTTAAATTTTTACACAATGAATCAAGACTAGAAGCCATAAATCTGAAGCTATCGAGAAAACGTAAACAAAATGAATGATAATTATCTATTGTAATTTTTTTAGATAATGAAATATAACGTTCTTTATTCAAAGGAATGACACCAATATGTCCATTCACTTCGTTTAGCTCTATAAATAAGAGATGACAATCATAGCCGGAAAAATTGTGAAAAAATATTGGGAAAAAATTTGATCGTCTATACAATAAGTTGCAATAAGAATGAGCAGAACCTCTATAATTACAAGTAAAGTGGCAATGGTCTCTAATTCAATTATTAAAATCTAAATGCTTACCACATATGTGACACGTTTCTTGAACTAATTGTTGCAGCTGCTCATCCAGTGTTAGCGGATTCATCGGTTTTGAGCTCATAAAGAAGGTTGAATATAATTCACTGCATGTTTCTGCCAATGATTGGATAAATTCCTTAGCACAGTTAGCTCCAAATTCTTTGAAACAGCTTAGACCATCATCAAAAGAACATTTAATGTAGTAAGAGAAAGGTACTGGAATATGTTGATAAATGTTTGTTGTTGAAGACATCGTGGAACCAGAATTGTATGTTGCAATAGGTTGTAAAATACTCTCAGCATCGGCATAAATAACAAAAGATGCTTTCAATTGTTGTCGATAATTCTTAAACTCCAGTGTATGTTTTTCAACAGACGGAAGCTTTGTAACTACTTTATTGCATTTGGGTTTGTGTAAGTCACGTTGCTCTAATGTATAAAAATGTTGCAAGCACATATTACAAATATAAATTTGATGAGTATTCCTTGTTACAGATCGACTTATCAATCTTGATAAATGTTTTATGTAAACAAAATGAAATTTTTCATTACTTTCCAAAAGCAATAAATTGACATGAAACCTTTTTTCACATTTTGTTAAATAAAATGGCCCTACAACCTCATATTTCTTGTTCATGACTTCCAATCCAAACAAATTTATGCTTATGTCATTATTAAGTTCTTCGAATAAATTTAATTCAGACAATTTAGCTGGAAATTGCATATTGCCAAAATTAAGTTGTAAAACATCACCAAACTCAAGCTTGACTATGGGTTGAGAAATGTCACAAATTTTGTATGAAGATGTTTGATTTACACTTTCAGCGCAAGTTTGTAAGGCTGATACCAAACTCCACTTAAAACAGAAATTATCATTATTGTGGATATTAATGCAGGCTTTTTTATCTTCTATGTTTTTTGGTAACTTAATATAACTAGAAACGTGGATTGGTTCATATTTATTAATATTTATTTCCACGTGTGAAATTCTAATCAATGCCCAGCCACAATCCTTTTCTTGGAAGTTTCTGCTTGTTGTTGAATAACGTCTTTAGCATTTTCAAAAAAATCATTAAGATCGTCTGCCTGTGTAATGCTAACCATTCGAGTTTGAAAAGATTTGATATATTTTGAAACTCTCCTTCTGTTGGTTTTATATATTCAACGAAAAGTTCAAGATTTGCCTTATTTAGTGATTGTCTTAAAAATTCAATGATATCGGTTTGAGCCTTTTCTAAAAAGTGCGATGGATTTAATATCGCTTCATCATCATTATCTCTAATAAATGTTTCTAGTCTATTTTGAAAATATTCATTAATACACCTAACATTAGTTTTAATGACTTTTGCTGCAATTTTTTCTTATGTTCATCTGTCCGAATGTGGTAGTTCCAAAAATTATTTGAGATGGTTGTATTGCACTGCTTACAAAATTTTGTATTTTTATTACTTTCTGTGTGGTTTTTTATGTGTTTTTAGATTATCTGGTCTTGTGAAAACTTTTTGGCACTCATTACATTCCAATTTCATTTTTTATTTGCTGAACTAATTTTTTTTTTTTTTTGTTAGTTTTAATTTAAGTAAAAATGATTGGTAACTAAAAATGGATTATAACATAAGATCATATTATTTATATACTTTTTAAAACCACCGGATAAATACATTTAAAAAGCTCAATATGAATTTCATTCTGCAACACTGTTGCATCTTATTAGCATAATAACTATTTTTTTTTTTATAGAAAGCTTATTATTCTAATTAGAAAATCAAGTAAATCTATAAAAAGTTGTTGATACATTACATCAGCTGCAATATCCGGGACAACTTTTTAATTAATATTTATTTTTATTTTTTTTTATTTTTCTATTTTCGTTTTTTAATTATGTAAACAAAATGAAATTTTTCATCCCTTTCCAAAAGGTCGGGTTTTTTAAAAAGTTTAATGGAATTGGGAGTGGGTTCAGGTGGTGGTGAAAAATATCAAAATATTGATATTTTATAGAAAAATAAAATATACGAGGTGATTTCCTCGCGCTTTCTAGAAACGAGAAGAAATCAAACGGTGGTGCTTTGCGAGGTAGAAGATCCAAATTAAACTTTATTTTAAACATATAAAGTATAATAATAAAAAATTTTTTTCCTTAAATTTAATTTGTTTTTTTTTGGTTGTTTTTTTTTTTTTTTATTTATTTTGAAAGAAGAGGAAAAATTTTTTTTTTTTGTAGATTCTTAAATTTGGAGGTAAGGGGGCCCCTAGACGCGAGGGGCCTGTATTCAAGACTAGTTTCGGTCTGTGAAGGTCCGAAACGGTGTGTGAAAGTCCAAAACGATCTGTGAAGGTCCGAAAAGGTCTGTGAAGGTCCGTTAATAGGTTTAAAACTTGACTTTTCTATAGTATATCTAGGTATCCCCACTTTTGTTTTTGTAGTATATCTAGGTGTCCACACTTTTGTTTATGTAATCAGAGCTATAAATAAAAGGCTAGGTTATTAGTTTTTTTTTATTATAATAAAGAACAGAATGAATAGCAACAACAACAATAACAACAGCAGCAGCAGTAGCAACAGTGGTAGCAGAAAAGCTATAGTTGATTTACAATTTGTTATTGGAAATAACAAACAATATTTTTTGAAAGAATCTAATACCAGTGTTTTTTATATTTAAAACACCGTACTCATTTGAAGTGTTAAATAGTGATGTCAAACGACAAAATGAGTACAACAAAAAGAACATTAATAACATGGATTGGAATGATGGCTTTAAAGAGTATTTCTTGTTCTTCTATAGCTTTACAGTCCTTGATGAACCTGAGTTTCCGCTATAATTCTCTTCCATACATCCCGATCTTGTGCAACTCTCTTCCAATTTCTTATTCCTACAATCCTTAAGTCATCTTCAACAGCGTCTAGCCATCTTTTTTTTGGTCTCCCTCTACCTCTAGTACCCTGCATTTGGTGGAGAAACACTCTTTTTGTTGTTCTGTTATCCGGCATTCTTATAACATGTCCTATCCATCTTAACCTTTGCGCTTTTATGAATCTTATTATGGTTCTATGTTCACTCAATTGTTCAAGCTCGAAATTATATCTTGATCTGTATGTACCATCTTCGTTTCTAACCGGTTCATATATTTTTCGAAGTATTTTACGCTCAAATATTCCCAGTTGTCTACAAACTGCAGTTTTAAGCGTCCATGTTTCACATCTGTATGTTAGAACCGGTCTGATTAATGTTTTGTATAATTTAAGCTTTGTATTTCTCGACAACAGCCTGGATTTCATAAGTCTAGAGTATGTATAGTAACATCTACTTACGGCTTGTATTTTTTCCCGTATTGCCACAGCGATGTCTTCACTTTTACTGTATACAACTCCGAGATACTGAAACTGATGAACACCTTCGAACTTATAATCATTAATATTCAAATCTTGCGTTGGCATATGTGATTTGCTTTTTACGAAGTATTTAGTTTTGGGTTCATTTATTATCAGTCCCACTTTTCTAGCATCAGTTTCCAAACGTGTAAATGTTTCTTTTAGCTCTCTTAAATTCTTAGCAATTATTACAATATCATCGGCGAAAGCGCATATTTGTGTGGATTTTATAAATATAGTTCCTTGAGGATCTATCTCTTTTACGACATAATGAAGAACTAGGTTAAATAGTAATGTTGATAGAGCATCACCCTGCTTAACTCCCGATTCTATTCTAAAAGATTCAGTGAACACCCCTTGAATTTTGACTCTTGCAGATGTGTCTGTCAGGGTTAGACATGCTAATCTTGTTAACTTTTCTGGGATGCCAAGTACATTAAGAATACCACTAATTTTAGTTCTGTCTATGTTATCAAAAGCTTTATGGAAATCTATGAACAGACAGTGTATATCTCTTGCGTATTCATTATAATTCTCAAATATCTGACTCAGAGCAAAGCATTGGTCCATAGTTGATCTGTTCACTCTAAAACCACATTGATAGTCACTAGTAATTGTTTCGATTATAGTGTCAATACGACTATGTAGTATGTTAGAGAATATTTTGTATGCTATATTGAGCAGTGATATTCCACGATAATTATTGCAGTCCTTTTTGTTTCCCTTTTTATGTATTGGGATAATAACACTTTTTTGCCAGGTTTCTGAAATATTTTCTGTACGCCATATAATTTTTATTAGGTCGTGGTATTTCTTATACAGTTCCCTTCCGCCGTATTTTACCAATTCAGATATTATAGTATCTTCCCCACTTGCTTTTCCATTTTTAAGTTTCTTAATAGCCTTAATCACTTCCTCTAGAGTTGGTTCTTGAATTTCATTTTCAACTGAATATATTGGCTCCATTTGGTTGTATTGCTCCTTACTTGTCCATTATTCAGTAATTCGTCAAAATACTCCTGCCACCTTTCTAGTATTTGTTGTTCGTTGAGTAGATTTCCTTCTTTACTTTTAAACATGCATTGAATTTTGGCTCATACGACGGTGTCTGTATTTTTACGCTGTTGTAGAATTTCTTAATATGCCTTTCAGCATTATTTTCAATTTCTTCAATTTGCTTATTTAAAGACTGCCTCTTCTTCTTTCTCATTAGTTTATCCGCTTCTTTTCTTTTTTGCTTATATATAATTTCATTTGCTCTTGTGTTTTGCATTAGCAGCTTCTTTCTCGCTTCATTTTTTACTTTTATAATTTCTTTGCATTCTTGATCAAACCACTAATTTCTTCTATTTCCGTTGTTTTTGGGGATAATTTCCGATGCCGTTGTAATTATTGCATTTTGCATATCTTTCCATTTTTCGTTTATATTGCGATTGGCATCTAGAGTAATATTTTCCATTTTGCGTACCAATTCTGCTTGGTATCCGTTTCTTAGGTTTTCATCTGTGATTAGTTTATCTATTTCCCAATTATTGGTTTTTTGTTTCTTTTTTGTATTTACTACAGAAATTCTTTGCCTTATTTTAGCTTTGATGAGATAGTGATCAGAATCACAATTTGCACCTCTACAATTTCTTACGTCAATTACGGAAGTGGCATGCCGCTTGTCTACCAAAAGGTGATCAATTTTTTTTTTGCCCGCACCTCTACGTGCTAACTGTTCACTGTGATAGGCTAAACAGCCTGACTATATATGTGCATGTCGGAACAGGGGAGATATATTCATATATTAGAACTGATCAAATGAATTCCACATACAATTTAAACATGAGATAGTACTACGCCTTATAACATATAGAAATGTCTTAGATTTTCAATAAATGCAGTTCTATTTTTGTTTATATTGTAATATTTTGTATTAGATTTATATGGTATTCTACATCAGTGAGTTATATTATTTAATTAAATTATTTGTTTACATTTTGTATTTGTTTATATTGTTATATTTATGTATTTTTTATTAAAGATATATAATTATTAATTATTAATTAATCCATTAATTTGAACCCAAAGGCGAATGGTAGCTGAGTCGAGTTGAAAATCAGATAAAAGTTTTTTCACTTTCACTGGGATTCGAACCCGGGGCCTTTCGCATGAAAGGTTGGCACTCTAACCACTGTGCCACCCAGCCGATAATTCTGCCTGGTATTTTCCAAGTTTGTTTGTGAATTTGTTTATGAGGGAATGATACACTACTAACCCACAAAGAGTATTTAAAAGTTAAAAATGTCTTTGAGGAACATTTAACAACTACATTTGATGTTGTTTATGTAAAAGGTCTTAAAAAAACGAATTTTTAGACAATTTTATTTCAAATTCAGTAAAAGTTATCAATTTAGATAACAAAATTCCATCTCTACAGAAACTAAGAAATTACATCACCATTTGCCCTCACCATCATAATACAGAAAATTTGTTTCAAAGATGTGCTGTAAAAAATTGTATAAACTTGTACATGTATTTAATAAAAGATAATGATAATTGGTTTTAAAAAATATTTGTTTTATTTATTGTTGCACAATATACTTCTTCAGATATAACAATGGTATTTCATAAAATAGTCTAGAATAATTGCACTAAGCTATATGTAAATTCATGAGAATATAAAAATCTTCTTGTTCCAATTTCAGTTTATTCCTTTCAATACATCTGTCGAAATACTTGAATACATATTCCCGCACATTTAATTCAGCTCCATTGTTATATGACATCACTGCTTGCATAAAGTCCAACATAAGGCAAAAGCGGGTGTACTCACCTAGTTCCAATGTTAGTTTTTTAGTTTGTTCTGTATGATTGAATTTGAGTGGAAATTTATTTGAATTTAATTTAGGTTGAATGTTTGTAAAATCTACATAAAAAGCATGCCAGTGCAAATAATCCATCTCGCTAATGACTTTGCGATGACGTTGGAAAATTATTGTTGCAGCTAAATTTTCGACATTAAATCCAATTTGTATTTTTATTGTTTGTTTTTTATCCAAAGAGTAAATTTATAGTTTTTATCGTATAAATTTTTTGAAAATTTTCCGAAACATTATTTGTATTTTTTTATGGTTTTTGGGTGGGGATGACATTGTGTTGAATAAATTAATAAAATTTTTCATGCTCTTGCATTTACATCGCACCCATAAATATACACAACAATATTGTCCACAGACTGATGTAAGGTCACTTTGTAAACGCTTATTGTTGAAAACAAAACATTTTGATTGATTTTGTTGAAATTTCACAATCTCATAGTGGAATGGTGGATTTCCAAATGAATCAAAATATTCTACACAGGCTTGAACTGGCACGAAAATTGCTAACCAATGTGTTCCTTTTTCAGTAGAAGTGTCGGTGTTTATTACTAAAATACCAGGTTTTGAAATATTTTTCGGTATTTGATTAAGAGCAAAAACACCTTTAAACAATTTACTTGTGACACTATTACATTTCAGCACTTCCGTTATCTGAAGTGTATTCATTTTTTTGTAAACGAGAAATATCAATTAGCTGAGTATTTCCACTTATGTATGCCGTTAAAAATTCAACTTTAAGTTTACCATTTGTGAACACTATATCTAATTTTTCAAACAAATTTATTAAATTATTAGTTGTTTTTTCATTGTCCATATGTCCAAAAGAGTAATTCTTGATATCTGTTCTTTTTAAATCTTTGGTTGGGAATTTATACTTTAATTCCTTTACAATAGTTTTACATTTTTCTTTTATTCCATCCACAGCAAGGTTTTTAACAAATATTGTATTGTTATCTTCCGTACAGAACGATAAATCTACTAGAGCGTATTTTAAATTTGATGTAGGTTGACGATAAATCTCGATATGTATCTCCATTTCCAAGCGAAACAAATTCAATAGTTGATGGTGACGCCTCTAAATAAGCTAAAGGATTGTATGCTACATCTTCTGAACGCAATATACTTGTTTGTACTGGTAATGATGCAAAAAGATCAAGATCAGATATCATACACTCCATATTTAATTGAATATATCAGAGATTTTAATTTTTTATTTCCAAAACCACGACCTCTTTGAATAGCTGGATAAAATTGTAATAGAGGTCCAATATCATTGATCCTCCACCTACTTGAGAGAAATAATATCTCACGTAAGCTCTTTCCATGTTTGATATGATATCATATTTGAGTAGTAGTATTTATATTGTTTTTAAGCAATCATCGCTTTTTAAAGTGCAGTATAATTTTTGTTGGATAGTAACTCGAAACAAAATTTATTCCATTGCCGTATTGGTTGCAAATTTTAATCGTTATCGTTTCAAAACAATTTTTTTTTCCTATAGGTATGTATTTGACATTTTCAAATTCAATATTTGTAGGTAATCTGCAATTTTCTACGTTGATAGCTCTTAATGAACATACTTTGCTACTTCCAAAAACAGATGATTGAACTATATCTGAATATATCATCAACATTCCATTCAATTCGTCTTTATTATTAGCAATAGCTAATTTAAATAGTTCAGGTAATTTTGTTTTGAAATTTTTTATATTTTGTTTCTGTCGAAATAATTCATTTAGCAATGTTTTTATATTATAACTGTGATTAACTTTTATAAAGAAGTTGTCTTCATCAAAAGTCTGTGATATTCGAATTAAACCTTTTTTGTTTTGATCTGCTACTTTTTGAAAATTTACATTATCATAATTTTTAGTATTAGAGATATATGTCAAAACTTCATTAAAAAATTCTTTGATAACTTGGTTTCAGTGTTGGCAAAAACTTAAATTTCCAACCATCCAAATGTAATTCCGAATCGTCATATAAGAAATATGTGTAACCTATAGATGTGGGTACTTTAATTTTTTCAAGAGGTTTTTCAATGTTTCTTACATAAACATTATACTCTCCAATATTAATAAGAGCACAATTCTCTTTGTTAGATTTTTCCGTTTGTAGAAAATCGTTCAGATAAACTTCTGAAAGACCTACTTTCCAGTTTCCGTTCTTAAATCAAAGTGAATAGGCAATTTATTTTCGAATGAAGCTAAATTGTTGTCTGGAAAAAGTTTTAAATTATCATTACTAAACAATGTTACATAGAAGTCATCTTGACTATCCATCTTTGTTAATTTCTTTTAAGATATAAAATGTTGCACTATTTATATGTTGTCCATTCCGGTTTTGATGAAGTTCTTAGTTTTGGACTTCTTAGTAAAGGTTTTAATTTTCGTTTTTTTGTTTCAGTGTCTTCTTTTTTTCAGGAGATGGTACAGCAACGGTAATTACATCACCACTTGGTGTTCCAAACATTCGATAATCAGAACTTAGAGATGGTGTTTGTACTAGTTTTTCGTCTTTCAACATTTCAGTTTGAGCTAATTTTCTAAATGAATTTTCATTATCTAAATCGATATCCATATCTGAATACTCTTTTTTAGGATCATATTCTAACACTTCATCAGTAACTAATGGTACAAAATTAGTCTGTGTTGATGTTGATTTATATTTAAGTAATTCAGTTTCAGAATATGTATTTCGTTTAGAAAAGAATTTTGTTTGAATGCCTGTATCAAATGCAAGATTATTAGCCTTTTTTGGTAATTTGTTTGCGTGTCTTTTGTTAATTCCATATTTGAGGAGATTTTGACGATATAAGTACCATTTTTGCAATGGTTTTAGGTTTTTATCATATAAAACTTTTTTCGTTTTATGATCTAATATATCCAAGTTTTTATCAACTTGAAATAATTTACTAAATGTTGAAAATATTTCTGGTGACATAAAAATCATTTGCTGCATTATGTCTTACTGAGTAATTTCCCTATATAATATAGTTCCGATTAAATTTGATAAAAACCCACCATGTTGAACTAATTATTTTTCTTTTAGCTTTAATACTTTTCTTAGCACAGGCTAGAAATCTTAATTGTTTTTTATGTTTTTTTAATTTTGCTTTTTGTGCCGATGATTTTTTATTATTACCATTTAATATATTGATTGCAATTTCAGAAATAGTTTTTATAATATCATCATCACAATATTTAAGAATATTTTTACGAAATATCATCTTGTTGCACTTTCCTAGTACATGTAATATATGTTGGTTTTTCTTCAATCGTTTCATACTTTTGACAGTTGTTATTCAAATCACCCGTATCACAGAAACATGTACAATATTTTTTGGAAAAAATATTAGTTCTAATACGAAATAAATCCTTAATGTCTTGTATTAAATCCAACACAATATAAACAGGAGGTTTTGATGTTGACTCATTATATACTCTCAAGAAACCCTTTATATTTTCTGGATATAGTTGCCTAGCAAGAGGAAAAATCTGCGATTTGTCTCGAGGATTTTTTAAAAGCACTAAATATTTACAATTTAATGAAAATTTCATTTAATATCTCTTGAAAATTTTCCCTGATGAAAAACGTTTTACGTTAACAATATAATAGATAAATTACGATGGTGTGAACCTTTAGTAAATAGCTCATATACCTCTTTATTTGCAGAATCTAACATTAAGTCATCTAGAACAATTAACGTAGGTTTATTTTCATTACCACTAAATTCTTTTGGGATACTGGTATAAAAGTCTATATAAAGAAAAGTTAGATTTTTTGGAATAGCAGAAATTTCTAGGTTACACCATGTTATTGTTTCAATTTTCGGAGCAATCAATCTATCAATATTTTCAATTATATTACACACAAATGTTGTTTTCCCACATCCAGTTGGTCCCAAAAATGATAATAAAATTAATCAGTTTTGGTCTGTGTCTGATAAGAAACTGAATTTAAAATACAATTAAGAGATCATATAAAAGCAGCGAGCATATTCTTAGTACTGTCATTTTGAATTATGGAAGTGGAGGAGTTCTTAAATATTTATTCCTCCGTCTTATTAGATGATCATAAGAAACTAATATTACATCTACATAAGCACATTAACAACTTTTCTGGAGTAAATAAATACACTTCAATTTATGGTTTTCATTTTAACCGTTATATGTGGGCATATGATAATTCTACTTCTGGACCGGATGCACGTGAATGTCATACAACAGAAAATTATAAAACCACTTTAGAAAATTTAATTAAATGGTACGAGAATAATGTTGAGGCTACAAGTTGTGTCAGAAATTCATAGAGGCGCTAGAAGAAAATTTACACGAAGAAATGATACTTGGCAAATTGATTTGGTTGAAATGATTCCATATGCAAAATTTAATAAGGCATATAAATATTTATTAACCGTTATTGATACATTTTCAAAATTTACGTATGCTGAACCGATTTAAAACAAAAGCGCTGATAATGTTTTAATCGCAATGAAAAATATTTTTCATCGTGCTGGTAAAAAACCAAAAAATTTACAATCTGATCAAGGTACGGAATTTTTCAACAAAAAATTTCAAAATCTAATGAGGAAATATAAAATTAAACATTATCATACATATTCAGAACTAAAAGCATCAATTGTAGAACGTTTCAATCGCACCCTAAAAAACATGATGTGGAAACAATTCAGTTTACAAGACACATACAAATGGTTACCTATTCTGCCATCGCTAATATAAAAATATAACTCAACATATCATAATACAATTAAACTTTCACCTAAAAATGTTACAAAGAAAAATGAGAAATTTTTATTAAAAACTGTCTACAATAAATTAAAAGTATTCCGAATAGCAAAATACAAAGTTGGAGATTTTGTTCGTATAAGTAAATTTAAAGGTATATTTGCAAAAGGTTATCAACCTAATTGGTCAACAGAAATTTATACAAAATAAAAAGAACTGATCCAATAACATACGAAAATAAAAAGAACTGATCCAATAACATACAATTTATTTGATTACACACAAAAACAAATAAAAGGCAGTTTTTATGAACCTGAACTTACATCTGCTAAATTTCCTAATGTTTACCTTGTAGAAAAATAATAAGAAAAAAAGGAAATCAAGTTTTGGTTAGGTGGCTTGGCTTTGATAAAAACCATGATTCATGGATAAATAAAAAAGATATTATTTAATGAATAATAATTTATTTACTTTTAGTAAAACATGCAATGCTGTTATTTAATATTAAAAATAACTTTTTAAAACCAATTTTTTTTTTTTTTTAACTTGAACTTGATCACATTTTTAATTTGTATTTCATGATCACGCCTTTATATTATTAACAATGTAATTTCAAACTTTTATTTGTTTCATTTTTTTCAAAACTTTTGCAGTTAAGTTAAAAATAAAACAAAAATTTCCATCGATTTTTTAAGCTTTTCAACTTTAAAATGGCAGTTGGAAGCTTAATTTTCAAACATAACGGACGAGCTTTATCAGCTTTGAATTTTTAAAATTTTCCACGTAAATATTAAATCAAGCTTAAACTTTGATAATATTAAGTATAAACCAAATTTAAAAACTTTTAATATCTAATTAAAACGAGGAAGATTATAGTTGCCTTGTCAACTTTTAGATACTCGTGCATACCCACTAACCGTTATTTATTTCCCCTATGCTATTATACATATTACAAAAAAAATATAAGAAAGTAAAATACCTAGTTAAAAAAAAATTTAACTTATTATACCATAATTATTGCTTAAAAAAAACAAAAGAAAAAAAACAAATTAAATTTTTAATTCATTATACCTTAAAAAAAAAAAAACAATAAAAAAAAAAATAGCCCACCCTAATAGTTGGTCCGAGTGATGTCCAACTGTGCCAACTAACTTGCTCACGAATAAATTAAACTAAGCAAAATAAGCATCATATGATCATATTCATATAAAGATCATCATGATATATAATAATCATCATATTCATAGTGATTATATCTCCTATCAATATCAATAAGCCATTTACTTAAAAAAAATCTTTGTGTTCTTTTTGCTTATCTTAAATAAACTACGCATCATTTAAATCATATGAAATCGTAACTCGAAATCGTTATCTACAAAAAATAAAAAAACAAACAAACAAAAAAACAAAAAAAAACAAAATTCATATAATTTCATGTTAAATACAAGATGGATAGCAAAATTTCAAATTTTTATATGAAAATGTTGAAGTTGAAAAAGTTAGTTGTTCGAGAGCTACCCGAAGTTTTGGTCCGATCTTAACGAAAATAAATAGGGAACCTAGAAATGAATTGAAAAATATTTTGTGAAAATTTCAAAACTGTAACTCTTTTAGTTTTTGAGTTATCGTGCTGAAACACAGACTGACGGACAGACACACATAGCTAGATCGACTCATTTTTCGATTCTGAGTCGATACGTACCCTTGACACTATATCTAGCTCGTCTAGATCGATGCGTTACAAACGGAGGAGCAATTCTAATATACCCGATGTCATATATGTATTCAGCTCAATAGCTTAAACTTATTTTTTTAATTTATAATATTGCTTTTTTTTAATTTTCTCGGAAACATTAAATCAAGCTTAAACTTTGATAATATTAATTTTGTATTTAAACCAAAATTTAAAAAACTTTTCCATTTTAATTAAGAACAATAAGCACAATATCTTAAGCTTGTTAATGTTTTAATTTGAAATTTAAACATAACTGATATCCTAACCACCAAGCCTAATTAAAAATACTCATAGACTCAAACTACCTTAAGCTTATTATTGTTTTAATTTGAAATTTATACATAGCTGATATTTAAAAAACTTTTCATATCTAATTAACAATATTCAGCTCAATAGCTTAAGCTTATTTTTTTTAATTTATAAAATTTTTTTTTTTAATTTTCACGGAAATATTAAATCTCAAATTTTCTATCTCTCTAAATTTTCACGGAAATATTAAATCAAGCTTAAACTTTGATAATATTAACTTTGTATTTAAACCAAACATTAAAAACTTTTCATATTTAATTAAGAACAGTAAGCACAATATCTTAAGCTTATTACTGTTTTAATTTGAAATTTAAACATAACTGATATCCTAACCGCCAAGCTTAATTTAAAATACTCAAAAACTCAAACAAGCTTAAGCTTATTATTGTTTTTATTTAAAATTTAAACATAACTGATATTAAAAAAACTTTTCATATCTAGTTAAAAATATTTAGCTTAATATCTTTTTTTATTTTCAAAACTTTTTTTTAATTTTCGCGGAAATATTAAAACAAGCTTAAGCTTTGATAATATTAACTTTGTACTTAAACCAAACTTTCAAAACTTTTCATATTTAATTAAGAAAAATAAGCACAATATCTTAAGCTTGTTACTGTTTTAATTTGAAATTTAAACATAACTGCTATTTAAAAAACTTTTCATATCTAATTAAAATATTTAGCTTAATAGCTTAAGCATTTTTATTTTTTTAATTTAGAGAACTTTTTTTTAATTTTCACGGAAATTTTAAATCAAGCTTAAACTGTGATAATATTAACTTTGTACTTAAACCAAACCTTAAAAACTTTTCATATTTAATTAAGAACAATAAGCACAATATTTTAAGCTTGTTACTGTTTTAATTTGAAATTTAAACATAGCTGATATTTAAAAGACTTTTAATATCTAATTAACAATATTCAGCTCAATAGCTTAAGCTTATTTTTTTTAATTTATAAAATTTTTTTTTTTAATTTTCACGGAAATATTAAATCAAGCTTAAACTTTGATAATATTAACTTTGTATTTAAACCAAACATTAAAACTTTTCATATTTAATTAAGAACAGTAAGCACAATAGCTTAAGCTTTTTACTGTTTTAATTTGGAATTTCAACATAACTAATATGTTAACCGCCAAGCTTAATTTAAAATACTCAAAAGCACAAAACTTTTTACTTATCACAATTTTATTGCATAACTTTAGGAGAACTGCCGAAAAAAGCTCCTCCTGCCGCTGAAACGGCAATAAAAAAGCTTAAAAAAAGCTCCTCCGCTGAAACGGCATATACATACTACTATTAGGTATATTAAAAAAATTCCAAATAAAATTTATAATTTGCATTTGATAATGCAAAATTCAATTCAAAATTCAACATTTATTTAATACAATTTTACGTACATGTGAATAGGTACATTATTTAGCATGTTCAGTAGGTACATTATAGAATGTTAGCAACAAACAAGTATTTTAATTTGAATCTATTCCAAGGAAACAATATAGAATGTATAGCAACATTTTTAGCACATTTTCAAAAAATTTTGTAAAAATGTGCCTATATAGTTTCACTCTGTCCGTCCGTCCGTCCGTCTGTCTGTCTGTCTGTCTGTCTGTCCGTATGTTTACAAAAACTTTTACATAGTTTGAAATAGAGAAAAGAAATTTTAACCACGAGTAGGTATTACAAAAAAAATTATTTCGTAGAAGAATTTTTTTCTGTAGCCCCACCCGTTACGGAGCTGCAGCCCTCCAAAGTTGGGAAAAGCCCTATATTCAAATTGTTATAACAAGAGTTCTATTAGGTGTATTTTCAATCTAAAAACGGCAAAAGATAGCTGGTTTTATAAACTTTATAAATTTTTAAAAGACATGTTGACAGGGTTGCCATACGGTTCTAAAATTTACCATTATGCAAAACTCAATTTTTGCAAAATTTTTGGCTACACATATCTTCTATACGGGTCAAGCTAGGGTCTTGAAATTTTGGGAGTAGTTAGATCCTTAGAAATAAATAAAAGTCGGTTCACAAATTTTTTTTGTCACGTCCCCTGTTTTGCAGCTATATGGGCCCGAAAATTTAAATTTTGCTATTTTTAAACACCTGTAACTTGAATACCTGTTCAAATTTTTTTTTTTGTGATTTGCAAAATTGAAAGCTCTTTAAATATATTTCAACATGTGTCAAAGGTTTTTCTTAATTTTAAAGGGTGACGAAGCTACAGCCCCCGCAAATTTCAAAAAAGCCCTATATTTAAATTGATATAATAAGAGTTCTGTTAGCTATATTTTCAATCGCATAAGAGTTCAATCGCATTTGTAGTAAAGCAATTCATAATAAGGAGGAGGCTTTTAAACGTTACCAACACAATCGGTCGGAGTCTCACAGGGCCAACTATATAGTGGCCAGAAATAGATGCAAGAGAGTTATCAACAAACAAAAGTTCTTATTCAACCAAAGAATAAAACGTAGGTTGCTCCACATGCCAAAGAACAGCAAGTCCTTTTGGACTTTTACAAAGGGGTTAAAGGAGGACGTAAGCGATTCCTCTTTTCCCCCACTTGTTGATAAAAATAACAGAATTGTGTCAGATTCTAAAGAAAAAGCAAACCTGTTTGGTGAACAATTTGCTTCCAATTCAACACTGCCCCAGTCAACACAAAATCCACCTCATATTCCACGCGTTGGCTGTTCCTTTGGTAGAATTTACTTCAGGACACGAACAGTGATGAAAATATTGAAAAATCTTGACGCAAACAAATCGGCCGGTCCGGATGGAATCACTTCAATGGTTCTCAAAAAAACTTATTCCACTATTTCAAAACCTCTCCGCAACCTTTTTTTCCTTTCCTTTACTTCGGGTACTCATCCTGCCCAATGGAAAGTTTCGAATGTTTTTCCAATTCCAAAAAAAGGCAACAAAAGCGATCCCTCAAACTACCGCCCTATTGCTATAACCTCGGTCCTTTCCAAAGTAATGGAAAAAATTGTAAACATAAAGCTTCTGAAATACCTTGATCGCAAAGGTTTGCTCCATGATCGACAATACGGGTTCAGAGCCCGTCGTTCAACCGGTGATCTCATGACTTACCTTTGCGAGAAGCTGAATATCAGTCTTCACCACTCTGGTGAATCTGATGTTGTAGCCTTGGATATATCTAAAGCTTTTGACCGAGTATGGCATGATGCTTTAATAGCAAAATGCGAAGCTTTAGGTTTAGGTAGGGTTTTTCTAAAATGGATTGGAGATTTTCTCTCAAATCGCACAATTCGTGTACTTGTGGATGGTTATACATCCAACCAATTTCAAATAAATGCTGGTGTCCCCCAAGGATCTGTTCTATCCCCAACTCTTTTCTTAATATTTATCAATGACTTACTTTCAATAACCTCCAATCCAATTCACAGTTTCGCAGATGACAGCACCCTTGTGGCTTCCTATGAATTTCATAGTCGCTGTAACATTAATCATCAGATTAACACAACAGCAAAAAATTTCATGACTAGTGAGCTAAACAATGATTTAGCAAAAATCCAAAAATGGGGAGAGTGTAACCGTGTTGATTTCAACACAAAAAAGACCCAATGCTGTTTAATCTCGCGGAAAATTGCAATATCTACCCCCAGCTTGTCATTTCAGGGTATACCTTTGCAGCACACAACAGACCTGAACATTCTGGGTATCGGGTTAAACCAAAAATTGACCTGGTCAAACCACATTTTTGGTATAGCTAAAGATGCAGCTAAATGTTTAGGTTTTTTGTTTCGCTGTAAAACTTACTTTACTGCACCTGATCTTCTAAAAATCTATAAAACTTACATTAGACCAAAAATGGAGTATAATGCACATATTTGGGCTGGAGCCCCCCAAACCGCACTGGGATATCTCGATAAAGTGCAAAATAGAGCTATCCGTCTTATAAATGATCCCAGTGTTACCTCATCGCTCACTCCACTTAACCATCGGCGAACCGTTTGGTCACTAACTCTGTTTTATAGATACCTCGTAGGGACGAACACCTGTTCCAACGAAATCAAACAATTAATGCCTCCCCTAAAAGTTTTTCAACGTGAAACAAGGAGTGCGACAGATGCTCACCCCTACTCAGTTGAATTAGTAAGATGGCGAAACACGGCTTATGGAAATTCGTTTGTTGTGCGTACATCGCGATTATGGAATCAGTTACCATGTAATGTGTTTCCCAAAGTTGGTAGTTTTTATATGTACGATCCAATAAAGTTTAAGAAGAACATTAACATCCATCTTCATGACTTTCCTTTAAATTAATTCCTTTATCCATCATTATTCAAACTCCCAAATCCTAATCCTAATCCTAATTTCCTTCCCAATCCCGATCCTAAAAACCAAACAATACATTTGTATTTAAGGTCCATACCAAGTTTGGTTTTAAAAAAAGGTGGGTGGTTTTAGTTGGTTAAAGTCCAACACTCCCCAGATGAACCCCGTACAGTGATTCTGGGCGGCTTTCGATGCTTTCCATCAACCTTCGCAAAAAAAAAAAAAAAAAAAAAAAAAAATCTAAAAACGGTAGAAGAGAGTTGCATTCTTAGGCTTTACAAAAATATATCACTTAAATGTACAGGGTTGCCATACGGTACTAAAATTTATCATTATAAAAAACTCAATTTTTGCAAAATTTTTGGCCCCACATATCTCCTAAACGGTTCCAGCTAGGGTCTTGGAATTTTGGGAGAAGTTAGAACTTCAAAAATTAGTAGGAGTCAGTTAACAAAATTTTTTTGTCACGTCCCCTGTTTAGCAGCTATAAGAGCTCGAAAATTGAAATTTTGCTATATTTAAACACCTGTAACTTGAATACCCGTTCAAATTTTTTTTTGTTGATATACAAAATTTTAAGGTCCTACATTATACTTTAACATATGTTAAAAGATTTTCTTAAATTCAAAAGTGTTTCTTTAAATTGAAGAAAGTGTCTGTCAGTTTTAACCATTTTTGCTTATATAGTAAAATTCAAAATAAAATTCCAAATTTTGGTAGAATCACAATTAAATTCCTTGAACCTAAAAAAGTTGGGGGAAGGAGAGTAGTGAGGATTAGATCCTTAAGAAATTGAGCAACCTTCCCCATAGAGGGGCTATTAGAACTTAAAAATTAAAAAAATTACTGTTTTTATAAGTAAGTAGTAACTTAGTCACCAACGTATATATTTAATAAATTAAACGTTAACATTGAAGCTTCAACATTTATTCCGATAAAATACTCAGTATGAAACACTATATTATTATGAAAATGTGCTTTTTTAAAAACCCTTGTTTTTTTTCATCTCTTGTTTCAAAATATATACAAAACATTATTAGATGGAGAAATAGATTATTATTGAAACAAAATAAACCTAAAAAAAAATTTAAAATCTTTTTTTAATTTATTTAATTTAAGCAAGTGCATACTAATTAAAAAAAAAATATTAATTGAAATAAAAAAAAAAATTATACTAAAAAGGAAACTAACGACCCAACATTTCATAAAATACGAAACATATAAAAAGTAGACTACCTAACTTGTTCATCTTCAAGTTTTTAAGATAAAACAAGAAATTAAATGAGGTATTTGTCTTTTACTAGAATCGAAGCATAATATGCGTTTTACAAAATGTAACGTTCGCAATTTTATTCAACATATTTTTAGCTTTATTTATAAATAGCAGATTTATCCGGCGTTGCTCGGAAGCGTGCAAATTGCAAAAAAGCAAGTTTCGGCCAATTTTTCGAAGTGCTGCTTTGGTTAAAAAGAAAGCCTCAAAAAAATATTTGTGCAGTTCCGTTAATCCGTTGCGGCCCAACAGATTTTTATAGGTTTATTCGTTTCTTTGCTATAAGTTAGAAATGGTTTGACCGATTGACTTCATATTTTGTATATATGCACTTCTTTGAGAATGGAGTTCACTCTATTAACAGACTTAAAATTTGTTAACCCTTTCCGCCTGAAAATTATTCCAAAAAAAATTTGGGAAGGATATAACGTCTAATTTTGCGAAATATTGCTTGAACAAATTTTCAAAAAGCGCTTTGTTGTGCTCTGTTAACCCATTGTGGCACAGCAGATTTTTACAGATTTTTTCATTACTTTAGTCTTAAGCACTTGAATGTAAATTTGTATGCGTACATGTATATACTTACCATTCCTACGATTATTCAAAAAAAAATTTTTTGTAAGTAAATTACGTCCAATTTTTAAAGTAGGTAAAAGTTCTTTGAATTAGGGGAATGTTTAAAAAAATGTTTTGTCGAATTCTTTTAACCGATTGCGAAACAAAAACTTTAAAAGTTTGCAAAACAGTTTTAACGATTATCTCTAATTTTTCTGCTTCTTGACAATTTGGTGCTCTTTGAATTTTTATTGTTATTATTTAATAATTATAAAAAGTTAAAGGTGAAATGTGATAAATTTGTTGAAAAATTGCTAGAATAATTTTAAAAAGCTCTTTTTAAAAAAATTGCTTTATCTCATCTTAAAATTAACATGTACACCATTCTTGTGATAACTTTTTTCAATAACATCAACTTAAATTAAAATTCAATTGAGAGGTCAAAAGGGTATACTAAATCTGCCATTATGTTATTGTACTCAGTAAATAGTAGTTTACTTAATTTGCCAGCGTTCGAATAAAATATAATCGATGATTTAGAAAAGGTTTAAAAATCTGCTTTTCATTTTATATTTTGTTTTGTACTTACCAGAAAGTTCTACTACGCTCTTCCTCGTTTGTTTATGACTTTATGAGAGAAATGTCGGCTTCTTTCTTGGTAAAACTGTTTTAAAATACTATGTCTTTAAGCATAATATACATGAAATTGAATTTTTTGATTTTTAGATTTCATTTGAAGAAAACTGCAATTTCACACTGAAATCTATTTTTAAAAAACAACTGCAGAGTAGATAAAAAGAAAAGACTTACGAAAACACGTAGATAAGGAAAATGTTATGTTGTTTAATTTTAAAGATATTATTATTATTCAGATTCTTTATTGGCTTTATTTTTATTATTATTAATATTATCTCACTTAGCATTTGTACTATTTGAGACTATTTAAGGAAAAAAATTAGTCTTATTAATTAAGTGAACTTTTGGAATAAAGGTTAACTTGCGTTTATACCAAAAATTTTAAAATATCATTGAATCTTTGTTCAAAACAAGCAAACAGGTCAAAACCAAATTAACCCTGTGGGTTTTTATTAAAATGCTGGTACAAAATTTTCACTAAAATTCTTTTAATTGTTTAAGCAAATTAAATTTATAGAAAACTTCATGGAGTCGTCCTGGAAAACGGGTTAATCGAACTTAACTAAAACTTTTTGTAGCCTCAGTTTTAGACTGCAAAATCAACCTGTAAAATTGGACACAAATCGAAAACACAAAATTTTTTGAAGGTTCGCCAGGCCGAAATGGGTTAAATTATTCCAACCAAATTTATACAACTAATTCTGGTTGCTAAGAGGAACATTTGTGCAAAATTTCAAGTCAATCGGTCAAGCCCATTTGACTCGAAATCCAAAAAACGAAAAAGCTTAAAACGGCTCTGGAGCCGCAACCTGTTGACTTATAAAAATGTGACATAGCCTATGTAAATTGATACGCGCGTAAACACAAAAATATTTATTTGAATGTTTTAATTTAGTATAAAAAACTTTATTAATTTCATATAATAGGTATATTTTGAATTTTTTTCAATATAAAATATTTTTTAAATATAATCTTAGAAATATAAGAAAAACCAAAATCCATTTGTCAATTTGTAAATTTTAAAAATCCGATTCCAGTATATCGCGTTATGCGTATTTTGGTTGCTCTCATGTAAATTCATGTACCTATTTATTTGTAAATTTTTTGACAGAAATTATACGTCAACTTTTATTTAAGTTGAAGATCATTTTTTAGTATTTTTTTGCGAACATATTATAGGTATTTTCAATTATTTTGAATGTGTTTTTTTTAAAAAAGAAATATTATTTTAAAATATTTTATTTTGAAAACTTAATCGTAGCAACATCAGAAAAAACTATTTTTTTATACGCTTTGTCAAATTTTAAAATTTTAAATTCCGAAGTACAGTACATAACATACCTACTTATTTCAAAATTTTTTGACAGAAACTGCACGCCGTACGCATTTTTTCTGGTTGATCCCTAAAGAACACATAATTTTTCTTAAGAAATGTAATATTTTTGTTTCTGCAAACATATTATAGGTATTTCAATTATTTGAATATATGTATTGTATTTTAAAAAAAAATACATATAGAGGTATTTTTAAAAACAATATTATTTTAAAATATTTTATTTTTAGAACAATAACAACATAAGAAGAAACAATAACATTTTTATACCTATGCTTTATCAATGTTTAAATTTTAAAAATTCGAGACACACTAAGTTATTCTCATGTAATATCATGTACTTAACAACTAATTTACAACTTTTTGTTAGAAATTATACACCATAAGCGTCGATTTTGGTTAGGCCCTAAGGAACAAATCATTTAAATTACAAATTATTTTTTTAAGAAAGATTTTTAATTTTTTACAAACATATTTTATAACAACTTTTGTTATACATCTCTCAAACGTAATGGCAACTACAGAATATATTTCAAAAGTGGGTTATTTTATTATTACAAAAAACTTCACAAAAAAAGTAACAACAATATACGAAGTAGCATAATTCTTTATAGCAAACAAAAAATACATACAGTAAAGCTCGCTTATAACGACCATGAAAAGACAGAAAATATTCGTCGCAATAAACAAATGTCGTTTCAAAAGAATTCTGTTAATTTTGAAAAATTAGTATAAGAATTGTACATTGTAGAATGTGCAAATTCTAGAATGGGCACTTTGAACTCATTTGCTAGATTTTTATTTGATGTGTCAGCCTCAAGCTCATTTATACTGCTTTTTCTTATAATGAAATTTTTTTTCTATTTTTGATGCGTTATTATGATTTTTTTTTATATTCAATAATATATATTAAAATACTAAAATAATCACCAAGCAACATTATTAGATATAATAAATTTAAATAAAAGAAATATGAATGTAATAAACAACTTACATTTTTAAGTAAAATTTAATCATGGGCAAAAAGTGTTCGGTTTATTATAATTAAAATTGAACAGAGTTCATTATAAATGAAAACTACTGTATAAACCAAATGTATTGCTTTCATTTCGAACAGAACTCATTTTTTTTAAGAAATTAAGATAAAAAAAAAAACAAAAACAAAACAAAAAATTTAAAAATATTTAAATCTCCTTGTTCATTGAACATTTGAACTAAACAAAAAAAAAGAAAGACATAAGTCGGCGCATATAATAGTTTCATTGAGCTGCGAGTTACAACCGAAAATTAATTCCTTTTACCCTGAAAGTCGGCGCATAATATTAGAGTTATAAGCCTTAACTTTTAACAGCGTGAAATATATCATTGTCCTATGAAAACAAAAAAAACCTTTCTTTTGGTTGTTGTTTCATTAAAATTGGTCTTATAGTTTACCCGGAAAAAGGATGTTTATATTTGTATGGGAAAAAATAAGCCGATTAAATATTATGATGTATTGTTTTTATACCCTACACCTATAGAATAGTTAAAAGGGTATATTAACTTTGGTATGGTGTTTGTAACCACCTAAAGGAAGCGAGCTAGATATGGAAAAGTATATATATTTGTGATCAGCGTGACCTCCTGAGTCGATATAGCCATGTCCGTCCGTCCGTAGGCACGATAACTCAAAAAATAATAGAGCTATCTTGATGAAATTTTAACTGTAGGTTATTAGGACTGAAAGTACGGCGGGGATTGCATATGGGCGAAATCGGCCCATTGGTTCGGATTCTGGACCTTTTAATCGATCGAAGGGCTAACGATCATATATAAAAAATCACGATAACTCAACAACTAATGACGCTTTCTTCATCAAATTTGTGCTGCAGGTTACTAGTAATGAAACAACTTCGGGGATTGCGTAAGTTCGGGATTTGACAATGCGTTCGGAACCTAGAACTTTTTGAACGAATTTAGGCCAAACGAGCATAATTCCGAAACCAATGAAGATAGAATCTTCAAATTTTGTATCAGGGTGTCCTCTCCTATTTCCTTAATGTCTTTGAAATTTGGGCTCCATTGGAGTAGTGGGTCGAGGACCAGCCATACATTTCCGAAGACCTTAAAGCATATCTTTAAAATTAATAAAGATGACAACTTAAAAAAATGTAGAAGCTTCAAATTTGGCACAAGGGTGTTCTTTACTATCTCTTGTGTGTTCCCCTAATTTGGGATCAATTGGAGTGGTGGTTCAGTATCCCTCTTAGAGCTCTTAAGTTTTAAAAGCTTATAATCGAAATTATTAAAAATAGTAACTTAAAATTAAGATAGAACGTTCAAATTGTGTACAAGGGTTAACTGGTTAACAATTAGAGTAGTGGGTGGGGACCAGCATCTCAGTTCCGAGGACCTTAAAGCATATTTTCGAAATTAATATAGATAGTAACTTGAAACAAATGTAGAAGCTTCAAATTTGCCACATGGGTGCTCTTTACTATTTCCTGCGTGCCCCTCTAATTTTGGATCAATTGGAGTGGTGGTTCAGTACCTCTCTTAGCCCCCCAATGTGTAAAAGCTTATCATCGACATTAATAAAACTAGCAACTTAAAATTAAGATAGAACGTTCCAATTGTGTACAAGAGTTAACTAGTATTGAAAGTATGACGGGACTGCGTATGGGCGAAATCGTACCATGGTTTCGGGTTCTGGAACCTTTGAAAAGTTCAAGGGCTAACAAACATATATCTTTAAAACACCATAACTCAAAAAATAATGCCGATATTTTGATGAAATTTTGGTTCAGCTATGTTCAAAGGTACTTGCTGCATTTATGTACAATTTATTTTTATATTTAAATGAAATTATATGAAAAGGTCTAAATTTGTAATTGTATTTTAGAAATACATTTATTGCATATTTTGCGTTTATGAGCTTTTCTATTAGGTGTATAAGCTAACCATTTAAAATAATTGCAATTTTGGAAAATTTTAATTATTAAATATATTATGCTTTGATTATCTTTTTATCACAAAATTTAATAATTAGAATTTTTTCATTTTGTAATTGAATTAGAATAAATATATTTTCATTTATTTCAAGTTTGTTTGTTTTTTAATATTTTTAAATAGATAAATTAGTAAGAATTTGTAATATTTTTTAATAGATAGTGTAATTAGAAATGTTTTTAGTATTATAAAGTTAATTTGGTTAGCTATATATTACGATCAAATTAAGAACAGCTTTTATGGTGTTAAAATGAATTATGGATATGTTCTTAAATTTGAACCAAATAGGTGTAGAGTATTTCTAAGTCGGTTGCACCGACTGACTGTTTCCTAACTTGTTAGTAAATAAATTTGAACTACAATTATTTTTATGTCTTTTTAATTCTTTTTTTTCTACAATTTGTTTTTCAAATGTGAATATTACTTTTTTTTCAGATACTATAATATTATCAATACTTATATCTAGTTCTTGGTTTACTTGATTGGGAAATGGGGTCATAATAGCACTAAAATATTTTTCATTTTGGAATTAAAATTGTTACAATAATTTTTCTTTCTTTTAAAATTACGCTACTTTTAATAAATTAAAAAGTTTCTATTGTTATATTGAAATCTCAGTTTACTAAGAAGTATTATGTCTTTAATTCCGTGGATTTTTTTGTTCATATGTGCTATTTTTACGTGTATTTATAATACGTATTTTGTAATAATTTTTGATAAATCGTTTTGAATCTGTTTTTGTTGATTATTAATATGCGTTTTTATTTTAGCTATTGAAGTAATTAGTTCTTGGTTTATGGGTATTTGTTTGTTAGACATTTTTGATTATTGGCCAAGTCTCTTGAAGTAGCTCACCCTCGGGAGTAGTTTAACTCTTAATAAACAACCATGTTTACTTGGTTTGAAATAGTAGGTGCACATAGAAAGAGTAAAAATTAAACCAGTTTTCTGTGGTTAAAAAAATTTAGTTTTGAATATGCGAGTTGTTGATAATTAAAATTTTTGTAAATAAACGATAAATTTTTGTTTACGCATGTCTATTAAGGTACTGATAAAAAACTTGTTCTTGTTATCAATTTGGTTTATTATTTAACTGGTTTTTGTTATTGGGAATAAAGGTTCATATTTATATTTAGGCAGATTAAAAATGTACATAGTAAAGACGAAAATAAATAATTTGTTTTGGTTAAACAGTAAACAGAAAACACAATAAACAACAAAAAAGGCGATCATTCACAATTATTACCTTACATATGATTACATATGTAAGAAAGATAAACTGAAATAAAACAATAAAATTTTTTAACACATTTTTATTTTAATAGCACACATGACACCAAGTTTGGAATAATACAAGGGAGCTCACTGGAGCCTACATTGTTTTTATGTTACATAAATAGCTTACTAAAACTGAACAATAATGATAAAACATTCACGTACGTAGATGATCTCGCTATACTATATACAGAAACGTCAAAACAAAGCTTGGAATTGGTTATAAATGAAGATATGATTAAAGTAAGCGCATGGATGAATATGCACAAACTAACTATAAATATAAATAAAACAAAATAAATGCTTTTTCAGTCAAAGATAAACGATAAAATATGTATCAGTTATAATGGATGTCAAATTGAAAAAGTCCGTGAATACAAATACTTAGGTTTAATAGTGGATAGCAACTTAAACGGTGTTCCTCAAATTAACGAAAATATAAGAAAAGCTAAAAAGATTGGGGGTGCATTTAAACTAATTGGTACTAGAATACTAGCTGAACTGAAAATTCAGTTATACTATAGTGTTACTACACACTGCATACAAATTTGGGGTAATACACTAAACACAAAGCTTAACATGATGCAAGTGGTACAAAACAAAGCAATAAAAAACATTTTTGGATATGATAAAAGAACATCACCAAAAGAAATACATGTAAAACATGAAATTATACCTATTAGAGAACTTACAATATCAGTTGGAGTACAACTGATATTAACTAGCAATATTAACACAAATTTTAAACCGGTAATGAACAATGAGTTTCACACATACAACACAAGATCAGCACAAATGATTAGAATAGTATCTTCAAACATTAGATTCAATAGGCAAGATGCAATATATAATATAGATTACAAATACTACAATGAACTACCGCTAGCTTTAAAAGCCGAAGATTTTAGCATAAACATATTTAAAAATAAACTCAAGAAATTTTATTTGAAGAACTATGAAAACAACTGTAGCTGAATAGATCACGATTTAAGAATTCTACATAATAAATATTATGTCTGTTTATAGATATTATGTCTTTTTTTCGTTCTTATAAATATCTAATTATTGTTTTTTCTTTTCTTATTTTTAACTGATTAATTTTTGTTTTTATTTTTTCTTTTGTTCTGTAATTTTCATTATCGCACTTTTGTAATATACATATCAAATACTTTGTGATAAAAAAAATTAAATTTTTTTTTTTAGATATACTATGTACGAGGTTAGTGCTTATTTGAGATAAATAAATAAATAAAAAAACAAGTAAAGAAACAGTCAGTCATATCCATAAGTCATTTTAACACCATAAAAGCTGTTATTAATTTGATCGTAAGACATAGCTAACCAAATTAACTTTATAATAGTAAAAACATTTTCTACTTACACTATCTATTAAAAAATATTAAAAATTCTTACTAATTTATCTATTTAAAAATATTAAAAAACAAAACAATTTGTTATAAGTGAAAATATATTTATTCCAATTCAATTACAAAATGAAAAAATTTTAATTATTAAATTTTGTGATAAAAAGCTAATCAAAGTATAATATATTTAATTATTCAAATTTTTTAAAATTGCAATTAATTTAAATGGTTAGTTTATATACCTAATAGAAAAGCTTATAAACGCAAAATATGCAATAAATGTATTTCTAAAATACAATTACAAATTTAGAACTTTTCATATAATTCATTTAAATACAAAAATAAATTTTACATAAATGCAGCAAGTACCTTTGAATATAGCTGAACCACTACAATTAAGTCTAAATTTCGGGGACACATAGGAAATAGGAAAGATATTCTTTTGCTTCGAACTTATACTCGTTCGGCATCAAATCGATCAAAAGCTTCTAGAATCCCTACTCATTATCCAAACTCGACCAGAACCAATTCCCATTGTACTTTCATTACTAGTAACCTAGATTTAAAATTTCATCAAAATATCGGCATTATTTTTTGAGTTATGGTGTTTTAAAGATATATGTTTGCTAGCCCTTGAACTCTTCAAAGGTTCCAGAACCTGAAACCATGGTACGATTTCGCCCATATGGAGTTCCCGTCATACTTTCAATACTAGTTAATTCTTGTACACAATTGGAACGTTCTATCTTAATTTTAAGTTGCTAGTTTTATTAATTTCAATGATAAGCTTGTACACATTATGGGGTCTAACTGAACCACCACTACAATTGATCCAAAATTAGAGGGAAACGCAGGAAATTGTGAAGAACACCCATAAGGTCCTCGGAACTTAGTGGTTGGTCCCCACCCACTACTCCAATTGGGCTCAAATTTAAAGGATACTAAGCAAATCGAAAGTGACTCCCTGATAGCAAATTTGTAGGTTCTATCTTTATTGGTTTCGGAATTATGCTAGTTTGGCCTAAATTCGATAAAAAAGTTCTAAGTTCCGAACCCATTGTCCAATCCTCAGCGTACGCAATCGCCGCCGTAGTTTCATTATCAATAACGTACAGCACAAATTTCATGAAGATAGCGTCGTTAGTTGTTGAGTTATCCTGATTTTTTATATATATTCGTTAGCCCTGAAACCGATTAAAGGGTCCAGAATCCGAACCCTTGGGTTGATTTCGCCCTTATGAAGGCCGCGCTGCACTTTAAGTACTAGTTAACTCTTGTACATAATTTGAACGTTCAATCTTAATTTTAAGTTACTACTTTTAGTAATTTCGATTATAAGCTTTTAAAACTTGGGAGGTCTAAGAGGGGTACTGAACCACCACTAAAGTTGATACCAAATTACGGGGACACGAAAGAGATAGTAAAGAACACCCTTGTGCCAAATTTGAAACTTCTTCATTTTTCAAGTTGTAATCTTTAGTAATTTTAAAGATATGCTTTAAGGTCTTCGGAAATGTGTGGCTGGTCCCCGACCCACAACACCAATGGGACCCAAATTTCAAAAACACTAAGTAAATAGGGAGGCACACCATGATACCATATTTGGAGGTTCTATCTTCATTGGTTTCAGAATTATGCTCGTTTGGCCTAAATTCGATCAAAAATTTCTACGTTCCAAACCCATGGTTAAATCCCGAACTTACGCAATCCCCGCAGTAGTTTCATTACCAGTAACCTACAGCTCAAATTTGGTGAAGATATCGTCATTAGTTGTTGAGTTATCGTGATTTTTTATATGTTCGTTCACTCCTAGTAACCTACAGTTAAAATTTCATCAAGATAGCTTCATTATTTTTTGAGTTATCGAGCCTACGGACGGACGGATGGACGGACATGGCTATATCAAATCAGGAGGTCACGCTGATCACAAATATATATACTTTTTCAGATCTAGCTCGCTTCCTTTAGGTGGTTACAAACACCATATCAAAGTTAATATACACTTTTACCTATTCTATAGGTGTAGGGTATAAAAATAAAGATAACATGTGTCTTTCACGTGCTTAAGTTGTTGAAATTGCTAAAGCTGAAAATTATAGTAATTATTGTGAAGGTATATTTAAAAATTGCAAACTAAAACAGCAAATAAACTAGTTTTGAAAGTAGGTTTAAAAATTCCTACTGAAGGCTGTGGTATTTTAGAACTAGAAAACTTTCAAAAGTACCTTAGTAACTATTAAATAACAAGATATCAATACAGAACAAAGTAAAGAGAAATGATATTTGAAGGAGTGGGGAGTGGTAAAAGAATAAATTTACTATGGCTATATATTATTGCTAGGAATGCCACATTCCATACAATAATAAAAATGATCACAAGTGTAGTGGATCGTGCCCTTGTTGTCAGAAATCTCCTCCTTATTCTAAAGATTTAACAAATATTTTATGCAAAGTATGCAATAAAACATTTAAAGGTCAAGAATGTCTTGATAATCATGAAGCTTCCACTTCCGTAATGAGAAAAAAGCTTTGCTATCAAATAAGGAAATGTTATTATTGCTTAGTTTACAGAACAGAAAGACAGCATAAATGTAAAGAATATTTTAGAAATTTTGCAATGAACATGTGTTGAAAGGTCATTTATGTCATATTCAAAAAGATGTAAGACAACCTAACTTGAAGGATTTTTTAAATATATTTCATGATTTGCAGACACAACAAGAAAAGATTTTTGGAGAGAAGATTATAAAAGAAAATCGCCAAGAAATCATATTATATGAGTCAAACTTGTATGTTTTTGGGCAAACTTGTATGAAAGGTGTCATGTATGTATTTATGATATATCCCAATATTTTTTCAGAAATGTAAATTTAGACGAACTATAATTAATAAAGAAAATATTATAAAACAATTTCGTTCAGTTTATATTAAACTTTTTATTAAAAAAAAGAGATATAAAAATAAAATTAATTCTGCGAGGTACTAAAATAATTATAATGTTGTAAGATAACGTCAAATTCATAGATTCAAATAATTACTTTTCAATGACTCTATCAAAATTTTCAAAAGCATTTGGCTTACCATCTATTTCTAAAAACGGCCACATTTATTAATTTGACTAAAAATAAGAATCATATTGGACCGTATAACAAAGTTGCAATGCATGTGGAGCGTAATACCTTCATTAAATGACATGAAGGAAATAGAGTTAATGCATTTGATATGAAACGTGACATCGTTCATTATTGTATTAGTGATATACAAGTATTAACTCAAGCTTGTTCATCATTTAGAAGACCAGTAGCAAAGGCAAAAGTAGGTGGACTTTTTTCAAATATCATGAATAAGTCTAAATGTACAAAACTAGAGGAAAACTAGGAAAAGTGTAGTAGAGTAGACTGTGTCAACTATGGGATATCCGCATGACCGTAACATACACATTATATCATCCGGTTAATTACTTTTGGCAAAATTTCAAACAATCAGCTTTATTAGGTGTAGAGTAATGCTCATATAAAAGAAGGAGTTGTATGGCAGCTACTCGAACCCTCAGCAGTAGACCAACCAAATTTTGCAGTAATTTTGGCCATTAGACTAAACTATTTTTTGCAAAATTTCTAGATTTAAATAGCGATTCCGGTTATTGCATAAAAACGAATTTGTGAAAATTTCATAATCCTAGCTCCTTTATTTTTTGAGTTATCGTGATGACGGACGGACAGCCATACATAGCTAAATCGATTTATTTTTCGTTTCTGATGCGATCCATACACTTGAGTCTATATCCCCCCCCCCTCCCTCCTTGATTGCGTCACAAAGGTAATGGCAAATTTATTATACCCTTTGACTTTATAGTCATACGAGTATAAACATCTATAGTAAATCCACCAGCAGAATTCTACGAGCTACTAACAAATTCAGCCTTGCAAGTTTTCTAAAAGATTTTGGTTCATTACCTTATGGATATAAAAGAAGTAAAGAAACAGTCAAATTCGAACAAAAAGTTATAGGTTCCGAACCCATGGTCGAATCTCCCAGTATACCTACATGACCCTTACCAACCCGGTATACCTACTTTATTTTTTAGTCTTAATGAAACAAAATGAAGACTATCATAAAAATTTTTATTTACAGCAAGTAGTAAATCTGCTAATGCAAAAAGTAGTAGAAAGCGTAAAAGGCATCCCGAATTGTGTACAAAGGTTAACTAGTATTAAAGGTATGGTGGGGACTACACATTGTCGAAATCGGGGCATGGTTTCGGCATCAATTCAATTACAAAAGTGAAAATATTTGAATTATTAAATTGTGTGATAAAAAGCATAATATATTTAATAATTCAAATTTTCAAAATTGCAATTATTTTAAATTGTTAGTTTATGTACCTATTAGAAAAACTTATAAACGCAAAATATGCTATAAATATATTTCTAAAGTACAATTACAATTTGAGAACTTTTCATATAATTCATTTAAATATAAAAATAAATTTTACATAAACGCAATGCACATTTGAATAGTGCTTAAGTATTGAACACAATGTCTTAATTATATATCACCTTTGGTAATAATTCAATAAGATATATGATATGATTAACATTCACAAAAAAGATTCCAAATTAGGGGGACACACAAGCAATAATAAAGAACACTATTTGGGCCTAAATTCGATCAAAAAATTCTAGGTTCCGAACCCATGGTCGAATCTCCCAGTATACCTACATGACCCTTACCTTCTTTATATACCTTCAGTATACCTACTTTATTTTTTAGTCTTAATGAAACAAAATGAAGACTATTATAAAAATTTTTATTTACAGCAAGCAGTAAATCTGCTAATGCAAAAAGTAGTAGAAAGCGTAAAAGGCATCCCGAATTGTGTACAAAGGTTAACTAGTATTAAAGGTATGGTGGGGACTACACATTGTCGAAATCGGGGCATGGTTTCGGCATCAATTCAATTACAAAAGTGAAAATATTTGAATTATTAAATTTTGTGATAAAAAGCATAATATATTTAATAATTCAAATTTTCAAAATTGCAATTATTTTAAATTGTTAGTTTATGTACCTATTAGAAAAGCTTATAAACGCAAAATATGCTTTAAATATATTTCTAAAGTACAATTACAATTTGAGAACTTTTCATATAATTCATTCAAATATAAAAATAAATTTTACATAAATGCAATGCACATTTAAATAGTGCTTAAGTATTGAACACAATGTCTTAATTATATATCACCTTTGGTAATAATTCAATAAGATATATGATATGATTAACATTAAAAAAAAGGAATTTAACCGTTTATACAAAATATGTTTTATGGTAAAATTCTAAGCCTTTCAAAAATATAAAAGTGTTAAATAAAAACGGAAATCGGAAAGAACCCTCGTATATCAAATTCAAAGTTTCTATCTTCTTGAATTTCGAAGATAAGCGTTTTAGTTTTGGGATTTCTTAGGAGGCATCTGAACGAATACTACAATTAAGTCTAAATATCGGGGACACATAAGAAATAGGAAATATATTCTTTGGCTTCGAAATTATACTCGTTTGGCCTCAGATCGATCAAAAGCTTCTTGAATCCGAACTCATCGTCCGAACTCGACCAGAACCAATTCCCATGGTACTTTCATATATTTTATATTTATTTATAAGCTTTTTAACCTTGGAAGGTCTAAGAGGGGTACTGAACCACCACTCCAATCGATTCCAAATTAGGGGAACACACAAGAAATAGTAAAGAACACCCTTGTGCCAAATTTAAAGCTTCTACATTTTTTCAAGCTGCTATCTTTGTTAATTTTAAATATATTCTTCAAGTTCTTCAGAAATGTGTGGCTGGTCCCCGACCCACAACTCCAATGGAGCCCAAATTTCAAGTATACTAAAGAAAAAGAAAGAGACATCCTGATACCAAATTTGGAGGTTCTATCTTCATTGGTTTCGAAAATATGCTCGTTTGGCCTAAATTCGATCAAAAAGTTCTAAGTTCCGAACCCATTGTACATTACCCACCGTACGCAATCACCGCCGTAGTTTCATTACCAGTACCCTACAACACAAATTTTATGAAGATAGCGTCATTAGTTGTTGACTTATCGTGATTTTTTATATATGTTCGTTAGCTCTTCGATCGACTAAAAGGTCCAGAATCCGAACCCAAGGGCCGATTTCGCCCATATGCAATCCCCGCCGTACTTTCAGTCCTAGTAACCTACAGTTAAAATTTCATCAAGACAGCTCCATTATTTTTTGAGTTATCGTGCCTACGGACGGACATGGCTATATCGACATGGCTATATCGCTGATCACAAATATATAGTTTTCCATATCTAGCTCGCTTCCTTTAGGTGGTTACAAACACCATACCAAAGTAATATACCCTTTTACCTATTCTATAGGTGTAGGGTATAAAAATAAAGATAACATGTGTCTTCCACGTGCTTAAGTTGTTGAAATTGTAAAAGCTGAAAATTATAATAATTATTGCGAAGGTATATTTAAAAATTGCAAACTAAAACAGCAAATAAACTATTTTTGAAAGAAGGCTTAAAAATTCCTACTGAAGGCTGAGGTATTTTAGAACGAGAAAACTTTCAAGAGTACCTTAGTAACTATTAAATAACAAGATATCAATACAGAACAAAGTAAAGAGAAATGATATTTGAAGGAGTGGGGAGTGGTAAAAGAATAAATTTACTATGGCTATATATTATTGCTAGGAATGCCACATTCCATACAATAATAAAAATGATCACAAGTATAGTGGATCGTGCACTTGTTGTCAAAAATCTCCTCCTTATTCTAAAAATGTAACAAGTATTTTATGCAAAATATGCAATAGAACATTTAAAGGTCAAGAATGTCTGGATAATCATGAAGCTTCCACTTCCGTAATGAGAAAAAATCTTTGCTATCAAATAAGGAAATGTTCTTACTGCTTAAAAGTTTACAGAACAGAAAGACAGCATAAATGTAAAGAATATTTTTGCAAATTTTGCAATGAACATGTGTTGAAAGGTCATTTATGTTATATTCAAAAAGATGTAAGACAACCTAACTTGAAGGATTTTTTATATATATTTTATGATTTGCAGACACAACAAGAAAAGATTTTTGGAGAGAAGATTATAAAAGAAAATCGCCAAGAAATTATATTACATGAGTCAAACTTGTATGTTTTTGAGCAAACTTGTATGAAAGGTGTCATGTATGTATTTATGATATATCCCAATATTTTTGTCAGAAATGTAAATTTAGACGAACTATAATTAATAAAGAAAATATTATAAAACTATTTCGTTCAGTTTATATTAAACTTTTTATTAAAAAAACGAGGAGGAGTGTAGTAGAGTAGACTGTGTCAACTCTGGGATACCCGTATGACGGTTATATAAACATTATATCATTACTATTAATTACTTTTGGCAAAATTTCAAACATACCAGCTTTATCAGGTGTAGTGTAATGCTCATATAAAAGAAAGAGTTGTATGGCAGGTGCTCGAACCCCCTGCAGTAGACCAACCAAATTTGGCAGTAACTTTGGCCATTACACTAAACTATTTTTGGCAAAATTTCAGACACCCAGCTTTAATAGGTATAGAGTAGTGCTCATATAAAAAAGGAAGTTGTACGACAGCTACTCGAACTCACTGCAACAGACCAACCAAATTTTGCAGAAACTTTGGCCATAAAACTAAACTATTTTTGCCAAAATTTCAGACACGTAGTTGTAATAGGTACAGAGAAATACTCATATAAAAAAAGAAGTTGCATGGCAGCCACTCGAACCCATGGACCAAAATGGCTGGATTTATATAGCGATGACGGCTATTGCAAAAAAACGAATTTGCGAATATTTCAAGATTCTAGCTCCTTTAGTTTTTGAGTTATCGTGCGGACGGACGGACGGACGGAAGAACGGACATACATAGCTAAATTGATTTTTTTTCGATTCTGATCCGATCCATACACTTCAGTCTATATCTACCCCCCCTCCTTCTCTGCGTCACAAACGTAATGACAAATTTATTATACCCTTTGACTTAATAGTCATACGGGTATAAAGAGATATAAAAATAAAATTAATTCTGCGAGGGACTAAAATAATTATAATGTTGTAAGATAACGTCAAATTCATAGATTCAAATAATTACTTTCCAATGGCTCTATCAAAATTTTCAAAAGCATTTGGCTTACCATCTATTTTTAAAAACGGCCACATTTATTTATTAGACTAAAAATAAGAATCATATTGGACTGTATAACAAAGTTGCAATGCATGTGGAGCGTAATACCTTCATTAAATGACATGAAGGAAATAGAGTTAATGCATTTGATATGAAACGTGACATCATTCATTATTGTATTAGTGATATACAAGTATTAACTCAAGCTTGTTTATCATTTAGAAAAGTAGCAAGGCAAAAGTAGGTGGACTTTTTTCAAATATCATGAATAAGTCTAAATGTACAAAACTAGAGGAAAACTAGGAAAAGTGTAGTAGAGTAGACTGTGTCAACTCTTTGATATCTGCATGACCGTAACATATACATTATATCATCCGGTTAATTACTTTTGGCAAACAAACATTCAGCTTTATTAGGTGTAGAGTAATGCTCATATAAAAGAAGGGGTTGTATGGCAGCTACTCGAACCCTCAGCAGTAGACCAACCAAATTTTGCAGTAACTTTGGCCATTAGACTAAAATATTTTTTGCAAATTTCAGACATCCAGCTTCATCAAAATGGCTAGATTTTAATAGCGATTCCGGCTATAGCATAAAAACGAATTTGTGAAAATTTCATAATCCTAGCTCCTTTATTTTTTGAGTTATCGTGATGACGGACGGACGGCCATACATAGCTATTTATTTTTCGATTCTGATCCGATCCATACACTTGAGTCTATATCTACCACTTTATCTATTCAAAAATATTACAAATTCTTACTAATTTATCTATTTAAAAATATTAAAAAACAAAAAAACATGAAATAAATGAAAATATATTCATTTCGATTCAATTACAAAGGTTAAAAAATTTGAATTATTAAATTTTGTGATAAAAAGCTAATCAAAGCATAATAGATTTAATAATTAAAATTTTTCAAATCGATCAAAAGCTTCTGTAATCCGAACTCATTAACCAAACTCGACCAGAACCAATTCTCATGATACTTTCATTACTTGTAACCTACAGTTTAAATTTCATTAAAATAGCGGCATCATTTTTTGAGTTATGCTATTTTTAAGATATATGTTTGTTAGCCCTTGAACTTTTCAAAGGTTCCGGAACCCGAAAACATGGTACGATTTCGCCCATATGCAGTCCACGCTGTATTTTAAATACTAATGAACCCTTGTACACAATTGGAACGTTCTATCTTAATTTTAAGTTACTATTTTTAGTAATTTCGATTATAAGCTTTTAAACCTTGGTAGGTCTAAGAGGGGTACTGAATCACCACTCCAATTGATTCCAAATTCGGGGGACACACAATAAATAGTAAAGACCACCCTTGTGCCTAAATTCGATCAAAAAATTCTAGGTTCCGAACCCATTGTCGAATCTCCCAGTATAGCTACATGACCCTTATCAACCCAGTATACCTACTTTATTTTTTAGTCTTAATGAAACAAAATGAAGACAATCATAAAAATTTTTATTTACAGCAAGCAGTAAATCTGTTGATGCAAAAAGTAGTAGAAAGCGTGAAAGGCATCCCTAATTGTGTACAAAGGTTAACTAGTATTAAAGGTATGGTGGGGACTACACATTGTCGAAATCGGGGCATGGTTTCGGCATCCATTCAATTACAAAAGTGAAAATATTTGAATTATTAAATTTTGTGATAAAAAGCATAATATATTTCATAATTCAAAATTTGTCAAAATTGCAATTATTTTAAATTGTTAGTTTATGTACCTATTAGAAAAGCTTATAAACGCAAAATATGCTATAAATATATTTCTAAAGTACAATTACAATTTGAGAACTTTTCATATAATTCATTTAAATATAAAAATAAATTTTACATAATTGCAAAGCACCTTTGAATAGAGCTTAAGTATTGAATACAATGTCTTAATTATATATCACCTTTGGTAATAATTCAATAAGATATATTATATGATTAACATTAAAAAAAAGAAATTTAACCGTTTATTAAAAAAATATTTTGTTTTTAATTTATAAAATATTATACAAAATATGTTTCATGGTAAAATTCATAGCCTTTCAAAACTATAAAAGTGTTAAATAAAAACGGAAATAAGAAATAGCCCTTGTATATCAAATTTAAAGTTTCTATCTTCTTGAAATTCGAAGATAAGCGTTTTAGTTTTGGGATTTTTTAGGAGGCATCTGAACCAATACTGCAATTAAGTCTAAATATCGGGGACACATAAGAAATAGGAAATTTATTCTTTGGCTTTGAAATTATACTCGTTTGGCCTCAGATCGATCAAAAGCTTCTAGAATCCGAACTCATTGTCTGAACTCGACCAGAACCAATTCCCATGGTACTTTCATTATTAGTAACCGAGTGTTTAAATTTCATAAAAAAATCGGCATTTTTTTTTAGTTATTCTGCTTTTAAGATATATGTTCATTAGCCTTTGAACTTTTAAAGGTTCCAGAACCCGAAAGCATCGTACGATTTCGCCCATATGCAGTCCCCGTCATACTTTCAATACTAGTTAACTTTTGTACACAATTGGAACGTTCTATCTTAATTTTAAGTTAATATTTTAATTAATTTCGATGATGCTTTTAAACCTTGGTGGTCTAAGAGGGGTACGGAACCAATACTGTGATTGATCTAAAATTAGGAGAACGCACAGTAAATAGTAAAGAACACCCAGAACACACAGAATTTGAAGCTTGTACATTTGTTTGAAATTACTATCGTTATTAATTTCGAAAATATGCTTTAAGGTTTTCGGAACTGTGTGGCTGGTCCCCAACCCACTAATCCAATTGGTCCCAAATCCAGCAATCACGGCAATCAACGCCGTAGTTTCATTACCAGTACCCTACACCACAAATTTTATGAAGATAGCGTCAATAGTTGTTGAGTTATCATAATTTTTTATATATGTTCGTTAGCCCTTAGACCGATTGAAAGGTTCAGAATCCGAACCCTTGGGGTGATTTCGTCCATATGCCGTCTGGGCTGTACTTTAAATAATAGATAAACCTTGTACACAAGTGGAACTTTATATTAATTTTAAGTTACTATTTTTAGTAATTTCATTTATAAGCTTTTAAACCTTGGGAGGTCTAAGAGGGGTACTGAACCACCACTCCAATCGATCCCAAATTAGGGGAGCACACAAGAAATAGTAAAGAACACCCTTGTGCCAAATTTAAAGCTTCTACATTTTTTCAAGCTGCTATCTTTATCAATCTGAAATATCACAGTTGACCAATTCGGTTAATAACGTTTTTCGAAATGTCCTTTATATTTACTTATTCTTACAAAACTTCCAACCTTATATCTATTTTTACACCCTACACCTATAGAATAGGTAAAGGGGTATATTAAAATTGGTATGGTGTTTGTAACCACCTAAAGGAAGCGAGCTAGATATGGAAAACTATAGATATTTGTGATCAGCGTGACCTCTTTAGTCGATATAGCCATGTCCGTCCGTCCCTCCCTCCGTAGGCACGTTAACTCAAAAAATAATGGAGCTGTCTTGAAGAAATTTTAACTGTAGGCTACAAGGACTGAAAGTAAGGCGGGGATTGCATATGGGCGAAATCAGCCCATGGGTTCGAATTCTGGACCTTTTAATCGATCGAAGGGCTAACGAACATATATTAAAAATTACGATAACTCAACAACTAATGACGCTATCTTCATGAAATTTGAAACTACGTCGGTGATTGCGTACGGTGGGTAATGTACAACGGGTTCGGAATCTAGAATTTTTTGATCGAATTTAGGCCAAACGAGCATAATTCCGAAACCAATGAAGATAGAACCTCCAAATTTGGTATCAAGGTGTCCATTCCTATTTCTTTAGTGTCCTTGATTTTTGGAGTAGTGGGTGGGAGACCAACCGAAGATTTTCCGAAGACCTTAAAGCATATCTATAAATTTAATAAAGATAACAACTTGAAACAAATGTAGAAGCTTCAAATTTGGCACAAGAATGTTCTTTACTATTTGTGTGGCGCCCTAAATTGGGATCAATTGGAGTGGTGGTTCAGTACGCCTATTAGACCTACCCAGGTTTAAAAGCTTATAATCGAAATTATTAAAAATAGTAACTTAAAATTAAGATAGAACGTTCCAATTTTGTACAAGGGTTCACTAGTATTTAAAATACAGCGCGGACTGCATATTGGCGAAATCGTACCATGGTTTCGGGTTCTGGAACCTTTGAAAAGTTCAAGGACTATCAAACATATATCTTAAAAATAGTATAACTCGAAAAATGATGCCGCTATTTTGAAGAAATTTAAACTGTAAGTTACTAGTAATGAAAGTATCATGAGAATTGGTTCTGGTCGAGTTTGGTTAATGAGTTCGGATTATAAAAGCTTTTGATCGATTTAAAAAATTTGAATTATTAAATATATTATGCTTTGATTAGCTTTTTATCACAAAATTTAATAATTCAAATTTTTTGACTTTTGTAATTGAATAGAAATAATAATATTTTGATTTATTTCAAGTTTTTTTGTTTTTTAATATTTTTAAATAGATAAATTAGTAAGAATTTGTAATATTTTTGAATAGATAAAGTAATTAGAAAATGTTTTTTAGTACTATAAAGTTAATTTGGTTAGCCATGTCTTAAGATCAAACTAATAAAATCTTTTATGGTTTTAAAATGACTTATTAACTTCCCATTAAATTTGAACCAAATAGGTGTAGGGTATTTCTAAGTCGGTTGCACCGACTGACTGTTTCTTAATTTGTTTTCAGAAATTTTGGGTTCAATTTATATATTCCTAAGTATTTCTTTTTCGTTTTCCCCTATAATTTTTTTAGGTGGAAGCTTTGTTGTTCTACGATTTGTTGAATTATAATCTTTTATTAATGATTGTATAATATTTAATCATTTAAAATTTCAGTTTAAACTAAATTTTTTCCTCATGGAATTTTTCAACGTACGGTTAAATCGTTCTACTAATTTTAGAACGATTGATGCTTTTAATTCACTAAATGTATGATAATGATTAATTGATTTTGCTTTCCTATAATTTTCAAATTGTGAATTAAAAATTTTTTTACTTTGATCATAATACATTAATATTTTTCGTATAACCATATTTAGAAAAAGTATCAATTACTGTAAGCAAGTATTTATAGCCATTATCGAATTTTGCATAAGATATCATTTCGACTAAATCAATTTGCCATGTGCAATTTAAACCTTTTTGTTTAAATTTTATTCTAAGAAATTTACGTCTTACCTGTCTTTGAATTTCAGTTACTATTTGGGATCTTGATATTTGATTAAAATTAAAGAACTAACTAATTTAATATTATTTTCATTTTTTAAAAGTGTTAAAGGTTATACATAATAATTATTGTACATAAAATGATAGACCAAGACATAATTTAAACTAACCGTCTGATTGGGTATAATTTTCTTTTAAACTTTTCTACATGAGTATAAAGCTCAAGCTTTATTTTCTATTTTAACTCATTTCCATTCTGACTTTTATTCAACAACATCCCGAAATGCTTGCCGATTCAACAACATTTTCGTTTGAAGAAACTGTCAATTTTTGCCACCGCTTAAATTGGCTGAATTGGCAGGGGAAAATGAAGATGTTGGGAGATAAATAACCAGTAAGGAGAACCTAACTTCTTTGAAGATATTTTTAGAAAAAAGTTTTAGTCTCCAAAAAATAGTCTTGAATAATTACATTGTACATTAAAGCGCTGCATTGGTATATAAATTTCTGTTTGTAACCTTAATACGTTTAGTTCATCACATAATTTCATTTACTTTACAATACATTCTTTTACATTTAACTCAGCAGATTTACGGTGCCATTTCTGGTTGAATAAAATCGTTTAAATTGTAAAACGGTTCTGCTTCTTCTCTATTAATACTTATGCTTTGTCCATTCACAGATCTTAACCCATGATGAAAGTTCTCTTTTATGTCTTTTATTATCTGCATATCGGGTTTTGTATTAAATTGATAATAAAATTTTTCCATTCATGATATTTTCATCGTTTTACCAATACGATAAAATATGCATGAAGCTTCAAACGCCTCACAGTCAAATCCAACAGAAATTTTTAATGTGAAACTTTTATTGAGGAAATATGTATAGCTTAGCAATAAATTATAACCCTGACTTAATACCTCCATTCCTTTAATTTTACTAATTTTTATTTATAGTATTTTAATACTTATACTTTTTTAGGAACACAAGCTTTTAACGACTTGTATTTTCCAAAAAGCTTTTGAAAGGTATTTAGAATCAATTTGTCGTTTTTTACATGATTACCTATATCAAATTTTTTTGAAAAGATATTCATACTACAACCGCAACATCTATACCATGAATAAACCCAATAATACTGTTCACAGACATCAGAATAGTTTTTATGTAATTCTTTTTCTTCCAAAAAGATTCAAAATATTCGATACAACCATGTTTTGGAATATAAATAACCAACCAATATGTTCCTGGATCTTTTGCTTTATTTGTGTTTACAGTTAAAAAAGCTTGATTTTTAATTGTTTTGGCGAGTTGATCTAAAGCCAAATCTCCTTAAAAAATTTTACTCGTTCATTTATTACATCTCGACACTTTATTTATCGTCATGGTGTTTGTTAATCAAATTGACACAAGTCGTATACCTTGGTTGCTAGTTTTATGTAGCTCGATAAAAATTCTTTTTTTATTTTCATATTTGTTATAATAATATAAAATTTTTTCAGGATTTGACAGAGCTCTTTATTTATTTTATCGTTATACACAGTTCCAAAAAAATAATTTTCGAAATTATCATTTATAAATTCTCTAGTTGGAAATTTATTCTTTTTTCTAATACCGCATTGTGTGCTAATAGTACACTAGGATTAATAGTTGTTTGTCTCATAAATAAACAAGCTTCTTAAATTATCAGTTGAGATTCGTCAGAGTCATCTGCAAAAAAGTAAAAGTCTAGTTTTTCAAGTGTTAAAAGAATTCGAATATCAATAGGTTGATTAAACATGTTTGAATGTATTTTTCTATAAGTTCTACTACATTGCTATTTTGGTGTAATTTTTGACGTTCTTTTGAACCATTATTATCATGTTTGTCTATATTTGGTTTATAAAGATCCCATCCTTCACATTCCAAATGAGTAGTAGTGGCATCTGTACCATAATTTAATAATGATTCAATATAAGCTCTATAATGATAATTTCCGTCAGATGGAAATATATTCATTCCATTTAGCTGGACGTTACATTGTTTTATTATTTAATGTAAAAGACTGTTGACTACACTTGCTTGTTGAATGAATTTTCCTTCATTGTTTTTAAGAATTATTCCATTGAATTCCATCTCTATTAAAATTTGAACTTTCAATTTTAGATATGCATTAGAAAGATTTCTATGTATCCCCATGACCTAATGAAACAAATTCTATGACTGATGGATTATCCAAAGAAGCAATAGGATTGTAGAAAACTTCTTCAGATCGTAATATCCAACTTAGGCTTCATACATTTAATCATAATCAACCAAAAATATATTATTGCTTCTTTTCGTTACTCACTTTGCGTCGCTTTGACGTAAAATAATTTAAGTTATTAATGAGTGGTCTTTTTATAGGTTTTCTTCTTTTAATTTTCCCTTGTCCTTACATTTCATTGAGTTTATGAACTGCACCTCGTCTTACATTTTTAATTATCTATTTACTTCGGTCTTGTACAACTTCTTTTAAATTTGCACCTGTTGCCATATCAAACAATGCCTTAGTACCAGAGTTAATAACCTGCTTTTTTATTTTATTAGCTCCAGACGTAAATATTGGTTTTAAATATCTTAAAAGTCCACCGAAAAAGCTTTCTAACAATAGCCCTCTTTGGTAAGGTACAACTGAATGTAACAATGGGCCAATATCGTCCAGTCCTTGTCCTTGTCCTGAACTAAATAATATTTATAATATGCTCTCTCCATAATATTTAAATAAAATAATATATAATGTTTTTAAATTCCTTTCATTTATACTTTTAGGAAATGCAATGCAACTTAAATACTATCCATACTAAATATTTGAAATACTATCAAATGATTTTTCCACATTGCAATATTTAATATTGTTATATTCATGCACTATGTCAATAAAAGTATTCTCTATGTTGATAGTTTGTTAACATCTTACATCTTTTCCACCTACATTCTGTGGTTTAATAATATCAGTATCTATATATATAAAAATGAAAGTTTGTTTGTTTGTTTGTTTGTTTGTAGCGAATAGACTCCTAAACTGCCCAACCGATTTTCATGAAAATTTGTGTATAGAGGTTTTTGGGTACGGAAAGAAATCGTGGCCCAAAAATTTTGCTCTAATGGACTGCCAAGTTGGGGCTGTGGTGCAATTATTTAAACTTCTTTGTTCTAAAATGAAAACGGTTTGACCGATTGACTTCAAATTTTGTATACGTGATGCTCTTTGAGAATTGAGTAGACACTATTAACAGTTTTGGAATTTGTTAACCCATGTCGGGCCGACGGGTGGTCAAAAAAAAATTTTGGGTCCAAATTTTGTCCGATTTTACGAAATTCTGCTTTGGTTTAAAAGAAAGCCCCAAAAAAATTTTTGTTGAGTTCCATTAACCCATTGCGGCCCAACACCTTTTTATAGGTTTTTTCAATACTTTATTCTAAATTCGAAACGGTTTGACCGATTGACTTCAAATTTTGTATACGTGATTCTCCTTGAGAATTGAGTTGACACTATTAACAGTTTTGGAATTTGTTAACCCAAGTCGGGCCGACGGGTGGTCAAAAAAAATTTTAGGTCCAAATTTTGTCCGATTTTACGAAATTCTGCTTTAGCTTTAAAGAAATCCCCAAAAAAAATTTTGTTGAGTTCCATTAACCCATTGCGGCCCAAAAGCTTTTTACAGGTTTTTTCAATACTTTACTCTAAATTCGAAACGGTTTGAACAATTGACTTCAAATTTTGTATACGTGATGCTCCTTGAGAACTGAGTTGGCACTATTAACAGTTTTGGATATTATTAACCCATGTTGGGCCGACGGGGTGTCAAAAAAAATTTTGGGTCCGAATTTTTTCCGATTTTATGAAATTCTGCTTTGGCTAAAAAGAAAACCCACAAAACAATTTTATTGACTTGCATTAACCCATTGGGGCCCAACAGCTTTTTATAGGTTTTTCCAATACTTAACTCTAAGTTAAAAACGGTTTGACCGATTTTCTTTAAATTTTGTATACGTGCTCCCCTGTGAGAATTGAGTTGACACTATTAACAGATTTGGAATTTGTTAACCCATGTCGGCCCGACGGTTGGTCAAAATAATTTTGGAAGCTAACATTGTCAAAATTTGCGAAGTACTGCTTTGGCTAAAAAGAAAGCCTCAAAAAAATTTTGTTGAGTGATTGGAAGCAAATTACGTCCAATTTTGCGCAGTACTGCTTTGCCCAAAGAGAAAGTGTAGTTCCGTTAACCCAGTGGGGCACAGAGTCTGTTAACAGTCGGTCCTGCGATTTTTCAAAAAAAATTTTTTTGGAAGTAAATTACGTCAAAATTTGGGAAGTAGTTCGTACTGCTTTGAATTACAGAAAGTTTCAAAAATTACTAGAATAATCCTAGAAAAATCGTTTTAAAAAGATTGCTTTCACACATTTTAAAATTTACATGTGTAAACCGTGTGTAAGTTTTGTGTTAACTTTTTGCAGTAACATCAAATTCAATTAAACCTCCATTGAGAGGCGCAGCAACGCGCACCGGGTATTAGCTAGTATTATATAAAAAACAAATCACATTATCCTACAGGAAAAAAACCTAAACTATTAATAAAAAGTTTGTAAGCTCGAGGGTAAGTACTCGAGGTTTTTGTTGTTTAAGCTCCTTTGCTTTGAATAATACTTGTTGAAAACTATTTAAGCAATATTTTTACTTTAAATAATAAAATTTTTTCAAATCAAGTTTTTGAAACCACATAACTTTCAAAATTATTACAATAATCTAATGTTTAAAGAAGAAAATTTGTTTGCTTGTTTGTTTGTTTATTTGTATGTTTGTCAAGCATTCACGTGAAAACCACTGGTCCGATTGTCACCAAATTTTTGAAGAATAATTCTGGAAGCCCGGGAGGTGACATAAGCTATATTTTATAAGGCAACAGGTTGCGGGTTAATCGAACTCAATTAAAAATATTTTAGTTGAGTTCGATTAAACCGTTTGCCATGATTTTATTTGCTTAAACGGTTAAATGAATATTTTTGAAAATTTTGCACCAGCACCAGCATTGATTTTAATTATTGAAGCCATCGGGATAATTTGGTTTTGACCTGTTTACGTGGTGTGCCCTTTATTCCATAGCTCACTTAATTAATAAGACTCATTTTTTTGGTCTTCTCAAATAGTGCAAAAGCTAAATAAGATACCTTGGTTGCGATATAATAACCCGTTTGGGCACGATACCTAATGTCTTTTTATAAATTTTTATAACAATATTTTTAAAACTTTTATATTTTGTTGGTTATTCAATAAAAAATTTTAAATGCCCATTTCTAATATTAATAATAATAAAAATAAAGCTAGTAAAGAATCCGATTAAGAATATCTTTGATAATATTTTTCATCTCTAGATTTTTTCGTAAGTCTTTATTTTTTATCTACTTTACTTTTGTTGTTCTTTATTCAGTATCAAAATGCAGTTTTCGTTTTTTTCTAATAAAATCTAAAAATCAAGAACTTTGATTTCGTTTTTATTAAGTTTAAATACATAGTATTTTAAAACCTTTTCCCAAAAAAAACCTACATTTCCTTCAAAAAATCATAAAAAAACGAGGAAGACTGTAGTAGAACTTTCAGTTAAGTACAAAACAAAATATAAGTTGAACAGCAGCTGTTTAAACCTCTTCCAGTACATCGACTATATTTTATTGAGCCGTTGGCCATTCAAGTTAACAATTATTGATATAATGTAAGGCTCATATAAAATAGGAAGTTGTTTGGTAGCAAATCGAACGCACTGCACTACCCCAATTAAATTTTACACAAACTTTGGCAATAAAGCTAAAATTATTTTGGGGAAATTTCAGACACCATGCTTGATTCGGTATAGAGTGATGCTCTTATACAAAAAGAAGTTGTATGACAACAACTTGAACCCATTGCAGTGGACCAACCGTCTGATCGTCTGGACGGCCAGATATACATAGCTGGATTGATTCTCTTTTCGATTCTGATCCGATTCATATCTTTGAGACTATTATCTCTATTGAGACTGTTTTTTTTCTTTGTGCCACAAACGTAATGGAAAATTTAGTATAACCGTTTGACCTATAGTCATACGGGAATAATATTACTTAAATGTAAATTAGAGAAATCCCGGTTGAGCGTTTCTGGTTTTAATTAAAGGAAAATTACAATTTGTAAATTGTGCCGCAATAATTAACGAAATTCATCACAAGTGTTGTATTTTTGTGGGTTTTCTAATTTTTTTCAGATTCATCATCATCCCAATATTGGTTAACAAATGTCAAGTCCATTTAAAGAGTGAACTGCCTTGTCTCTCGGTCACACCTATTTTATTTTAAAAAGAAGTTTGAAAACCATTCCAACTTTAAGTCTAAAACACTCCCTGTATTCAAAACCTTTATATAAAAATTTTCATGATAATTGACTGAGCAAGTTTGGAGCCTATACGCTATAAAAAACAAAAAAAAATTTATACTTTAAGCTTTATACATATATAATATACAAAGAACAATTCACGTGAAAACACCTAGTCTGATTGTCACCAAATTTTGGAAGGATAATTCTTTGAGCTCGGGGGGTGACATAGGCTATGTCACATTTTTATAAGTCAACAGGTTGCGGCCAGAGCCGTTTTAAACTTTTTCGTTTTTTTGATGTCGAGTCGAAACGGTTTGACCGATTGCCTTGAAATTATGCAAGAATGTTCCTCTTGCCAAACGGAATTAGTTTTATAAAGTTGGTTGGAATGAATTAACCCTTTTCGGCCCGGCGGGTTTCCAAAAAATTTTCTGTTTCCGATTTGTATCCAATTTTACAGGGTTCTTTTGAAGTCGAAAAGAAAAGCTGACACATTTTTGTTGAGTTCGGTTAGCCCGTTAAGGCACGAGGGTACAATGAAACTTTTTCGGTATTTTAAATGTCGAGCCAAAAAGGCTTGTTCGATTGACTTGATATTTTTACAAATGTGCTTGTTAGCTAACGGAATTAGTTGTATTAAGTAATTTTGATTAACCCGTTTTCCGCGAAGACGCCATGAAGTGTTCTTTAAATTTTATTTGCGTAAACGATTAAATAAATTTTATTGAAAATTTTATACCACCATTTTAATTATAAAAGCCCACCGGGTTAATTTGGTTTTGACCTGTTTACGCGTTTTGCACAAAGATTCAATGAAATTTTCAAATTTTTGGTATTACCGCTAGTTAACCTTTATTCCAAAAGATCACTTAATTAATAAGACTAATGTTTTTGCTCTCCTCAAAAGCTAAATAAGATACTTTAGTTAAGATATAAGGGCAGGACGCCTAATTACTTTTTTTAAAGTTTTATATCAATATTTTTGAAACCCTTAACTTTTGTAATGTTGTTATTCCATAAAAATTTTAAAATGCAAATTATCTAATATTTATAAGAATAAAATTAAAACTAATAAAGAATCCGAAAAATAAAATCCTTAAATTTAAAAAACATAACATTTTCCTTCTCTGCAGTTTTTCGTAAGTCATTTGTTTTTATCTACTTTGCAGTTGTTGATTTTCAAAAATAGATTTCAGAGTAAAATTGCAGTTTTTTTTCTAATAAAATCAAAAAAATTCAATTTCGAATATATTATGCTTAAGTACATAGTATTTTGGAACAGTTTTTCCAAAAAAGGAGACTACATTTCTCCCATAAAACCATAAGAAAACGAGGAAGAGCGCATTAAAAGTAATTTAAGCTTATCTAAGTACAAAACAGCTTTCCAGCTTTCAGCTAAGTACAAAACAAAATACAGGGTGGCGCAAAACGACCGATATGGTCTGAATGTTTAATAACTGTTTTATTTAATGGTTAATTATTATAATTATTTTTTTGTTATACAGTATATTAATGGGAAATATTTTTAGCTTAGGTATGAAAAATTATATCCCGCAAGTGGTGACCATTTTCGGCTTCGCACATTCGTGCTCTTTCCAGTATATTTTCCATAACTTTTGTTAACTCCAAAGAAAACAGTCTGGCGCTGTTAAATCTGGTGAACGTAAGGGCCAATTGAAATCCCTTCTGCGTGAAATAATGCTTTCGCCAAAGAGGTCCCGTAACAGAGCCATTGTTTCTCTTGCAGTGTGGGCTGTGGCTCCATCTTGTTGGAACCACAACTGTGGATGGTTTTCTACAGCTGGCCTCAAAAAATTGGCCGGCATCGCTCGATATTCAGCACCAGTAATCGTAACTGAGGCGCCCTCTGCATTTTTAAAGAAATATGGACCAAAAATCCTTTCAGACAATACACCGCACCAAAGAGTACACTTAAGTGGGTGTAATTGCCGCAGATTAACTGTTCTTGGATTATCAGTAGACCATATCCAGCATTTTTGCTTATTTATAAAACCATACAATTGGAAATGGGCTTCATCGCTCATTATAAAATTGTTAATGAAATTACGATTTTCTTCTGCTCTTTGTCGGTTGTTTTGCCTTACCCTGTATAAGTTGAAAAGCAGATTTTTAAACCTTTAACGGGTATAAAAATACTTATATCTAAACTATCTATTTACCGGTGCACGTTGCCCGCCCCTCAATGGAGTTTTAATTTAATTTGATATTATTGAAAAAAGTTAATTCAAAAATTACACATGGTGTACATGCTAATTTTACAATTTAATAAAGAAATTTGTTTAAAACGATTATTATACTTAAAACTTTTCATAATTTTTAAACAATAATAAAATTAAAAATTTTAATTCAGGTAACATTATTCGCCAGAAACCCACCAACCTCAACTCTATCGTCAAGCGGCACCAAATTGTCAGGAAGCACCACGTTTGAAAAATTAGAAATTATCTTTCGAAATGATTTGCAAACTGTTTTTTAAAGTTTTTGTTTCGCAATCGATTAAAAGAACTCGACGAAACATTTTTTTTATACATTTCCCTAATTGAAAGAAGTTTTACCTATTTTCAACAATTGAACGTACTTTTACTTTCAAAATTTTTTTTTTTGACCAATTGTTGGGTCAGCATGGGTTAAGCAATGCCAAATCTGTTAAAAGGAACTCCATTGTCAAAGAGGAACACATATACAATATATACAAAATTTGAAGTCAATCGGTTAAAAAATTTCTAGTAAAGTAACGGAGAACCTATAAAAAGCTGTTGGGCCACCATGGGTTAACCGAACCGCACAAATATTTTTTTGAAGCTTTCTTATTAACCAAAGCACTACTTCAATGAAGAAAAAGCAGTTTAGCAAAGTTTAGAAAGTCGTATTTTCGGTCTCATTTATGTTTGGAAAATATATAGTCAAAAATTGGTTAGATTCTTCTAATACGTATTGATTTAGTATAATTTTTTAATTGATGTTGAGATTAATATTTTATTGGTGTTAAGAAACTCATTTAGGCATAGGAACATTTCCATATTTCCTTCGTTAATATTATTTGACCATAGACAAAGCTTTTGTTGGAAAGCTATAAGTTTTGTGTTCAAAACTAACATGTTGGTATATTTCCCTGCAGGGAAAGATTTATTTAATTTATTTTATCAAAAAATCTGTTAAATAGGATACTAGACACATCCGCTTTTCATCTCTAAAGTAAGAAGCAAGATTTGGATTTTTATCTAAAAGGAATAGACGAAGCTCATTTTTAAGTTCTACAATTCTTTTTAAAACTTTACCACATGAAAACCACCTTACTTCAGTATGATACAATAAAACTACATGTTCTGATTCCATCTCTTTACATAAAATATGAAATAATCTCGTGTTTACAGCACGATTTTTTACAAAATTAACAATAGCTGTAACTCCAGTCAAAATTTCTCTGAATTCGCAACACATTTGACGAAAAACTAAATGTTCTCTATGTAAAATACAGTAATTCTGCTTTGAATCCCGAAATTCCCCCAGTCATTGCTGCTGCACCATCTATGAAAAATCCTACACATTTTGACCATTCAAGTTAATTCTCAATTCTCTTTAATATCAATATCACAACATGAGTGGTTAAAAGCTCTCGACAAAAAAGAAAATCGTCATGAACTTCGTTGTTATACTGATACTGTACAAAAACCATTAATTGAGCGAAATTTGTTATATCAGTCGATTCATCAAGTTGGAGTGCGAAGAACTTTTTCTGTATAATACGAGATATTAATTGAGTTTTAATATTATCTCCCATGCTATCAATTCTTCTTTTCATAGTATCGTTTGAAATAGGAATAAATTTCAAAGGATTAGTAATTTTTTCATTGTGTATAATTTCACAAATTTTAATTTCTGCTGGTAATATTAGTTCTTCTCATATATTATAAAGTTTTTTGGTCTTTGTAATTAATAGCGCAACTTCAATTGATGCTTTTAGCAGGTCGTCTGTTAGTTTGGTATATTTTGAAAGAGAACTTGTTTGTCCATTTTGAGCGGCTGCATTTCTTGAAAAAATGAAGCGGCTTATTTTAATATTTAGGACGCAAAGAAGCTAAATGACGTATTAGTTTTTCTGGCCTTATGCTGTCATTTGATAGTTGATTGAAGAAAATTACGCACATAGGTCTTTCTTGATTATTACATAGTAGACGAAATAAATTCATATTTTAAATAATCAGAATAATATTGTGTATTTTTATTATCTGGTGGAAATTTTCTTTTATTGCTAGTTGTTAATGTTGATGTTAATGAAGGAGTTTTTAGTATAGTTGAATCCACCGCAGAAGTTGGTTCTATCGATGGTTCTTTTATATCTACATTATTTTCTGGCTCTTTATGTGTTTTTGAAAGCCACTTATCCATTTTTAAAGCTGCTTATGAATTGTTAAAATTTTAAGAAATTAACAGTTAAAGTTATTTGATAATTAAAGAAATAATAATTACCTCGAATATTTATAAATTTTAGAATATTTTAAAAAATAAACCTTTTTTTAATATATTCACTATTTTCACACTTTTAATAAACCTAAACAAACTACAAATTCTGACTTAATTGAAAGTACACTACATAAACAAATAGTGATGTGATACCTACAACGATTATTTTCTAAAAATCTCTTAAAATTTAAAAATATACTCCTGTGTAGCTATATATTTAAGCATACTGCGAAATAAAATTTAAATAAATAAAGGTTTTGAAAAGTATAAATGTAGAAATAATTAATTTTATAAATTTATTTATGCTTTTAAATACGAATTTTAATTTTTTTAAAGAATATGATACTTCAATATTTCCCGGCTCCCGTGTAAGAGCTCCACGGCCTCCAAGGGAGCTGCGGATCACAGTTTGAGAAACGCTGCTATAAAGTATATGAGAATCCTGTTCTGATCTTAATATCTTATACCTGGGTTTATTTAAACAGATACTAGTATAGGTCCAATTTATAGGAAAATCATAGTTTTTATCTGATGCATTGTAGTTCTTATCATCATTCAAAAGTTAAAAATTCCTCATATCAACTGCTGCACAATTTCTTTCCTAGAATAACCAGGAAATGGTCGTACATTTTCAATTAATGTAGGTTTTAAAAATATTTTCCATTCACATAACATTTGTTTTAAATTGTATGGTACTACAGTTTTTACACCAACCATATCTTTTTCATATCTGAAATATAAATTTGTGTACCTTTATCCCACTCTTCACCGTAAAAATTTGGTATAAAATTATTAAAATTATTTCAGAAATACTGACTTTCAAATATGAATCAATCATGTACGAGTATTTATCCGTTTTATTTTTAACAACTTCTTCTTCCATTTCTTCATCGAATACTTCCTCAACTTGTTTTTCATATACATCTTCTTGAGGAAAAGCTTGTGTTGCAGTATCCTTATATACAGGTACATTTGATTGAGTTTTTACAACAATATACATAGGTTTTGCACGAGTTTAAGTACCCTTTGTTTCTGTAATGTTTACCTCCTGCAATTTATTTGAAGGAAGAACTATATTTTTGTTTCTTACTTTAAATAGATTTTGACTTTAAATAGAGTATTTATATCCAATTTTTGTGTATCTGTGTTTTTTTAACAAAATGTTTTTCATAGCTTTACCCAACTAATTCACTTCTACGTCTGCATTTTCTTTAATTTTCTCATAAACATCTGATTTTAGTATAATAATTTTGTAAAATGTTGTATTATTCATTTTATAAAAAGAAAGTAGTACACCAAAAAGTATAGCTAAAAATCCAACTCATTGAATAATGAATTTGTTTCTTTTGCTATTGCTATATATTTTTTATGGCAAATAAGTAATCTCAATTCCTTTTTCTTTTTTTTCTTGTGGCGCTACAGCTCGATGTGAGCTTTGGCCTTCTTCACAACATCTCGCCACGCATCGCGATCTTGAGCAGCACTTCTCCAATTTCCAACCTGCAACAGTCGAGCGTCATTTTCAACATTATCAATCCATCTCAAACGTGGCCTGCCCCTACTTCCTCTTAGAACAGGTTTAATATGGAAGGCTCGCTTTTGCGCTCGGCTTTCGCTCATTTGCATCATTTGCCATTGCAGCCTTTGTGCCTTGGCAAATCTGACGATGTCTTCCTGTTTAATGAGCTGTTGAATTTCCGCGTTATTTCTTCTTATATATTCGCCGTTATCTATTCTTCTGGCACCGAAAATTTTCCGTAAAATTTTTATTTCAAAGACTCTTAGTCTGTTTTCATCTACTACAGTTAACGTCCATATTTCGCATCCATATGTAACTACTGGTCGTATTATAATTTTATATATTAAGAGCTTTGTTTGCCTTGATAACAATCTGGACTGTAACAACTTTTTATTTGCAAAGAAGCTCCTATTGCCAGCTTGTATCCTGTCACATATGGAGAAATGCATGCTGTTGTTGCTGAATACTGTTGCACCCAGATATGCAAAGCTTGAGACCCCTTCGAAATTATACTCGCCAATAGTTATGTTTTGGGGACTTCTTCTGTGTTCTTCTCTTGTCATTTTTAAGTATTTTGTCTTTGTTTCGTTTACTTCCAATCCGATTTTCCTTACTTCTCACTCAATTTCAGTAAACGCTTCAGCCATGTTTCTATAGCTTTTAGATAGTATAGCAACATCATCAGCGTAAGCTACTATCTGATATGCTTTGTTAAATATATTTCCCTCTTTATGTACTTTTTCGATACCATAATTTAATAACAATGCAGATAGCGCATCCCCCTGTTTAACTCCGCTGTTCGCTCTGCCTTCGAATATTACCAACTACTTCAGTTGCTGCTGTGTTTATAGCATTTCCATTGTTTTGCCATTCTTCGTTTATGTTTGTGTTTAAACTTAACGTGGCATTTCCGCTAGTCATCTGGATTTGTGCTTCAATTGCATGTTGAAAGCTTTCCCTTATTTGTGCATATTTTAATTTGTCAGTATCCCACTTGACTTTTCGAACTCCCTTTCTCATTGCGACATTTGATATCTTTTGTCTTAATGTAGACATTACCAAGTAGTGATCGCTATCGCAATTAGCGCCTCTGCAGGTTTTTACTTTTATTATTGACGAGGATTTTCTTTTTGAAATAAGTATGTGGTCAATAATTTCTGATTTACGGCATCCCTTCCCGGAATTCTTCATGTACCCTTGTGTATGTCTTTTCTGTCTAGTGCAGTGCTTCTAATTACTAGGGATGTTTCATTTGCGAAATTAGGGGCTTACCTTCTCGCATGTGTCACTTAGAAGTTCATAAAAGGAATTCTTTTCCTCTTCTTCGGCTTCTTCAGTGGGTGCATATGCAGAGACGATGGTAATTTTAGAGAATCTGCCTTTTAATTTAATGCTACACATTCTATCGTTCAGAGGGCTAAAACCAAGTATCCAAAACTTGTTTACAATAAATCCGGTGCCATATCTTCCAGATCTGTCGTCATTTCCACTAAAATATATTACGTATGTAGCTGCTTTACATCGATTTTATATTTTAGAATTTCGTTGGCTATTTCGTGCATTTTTCCTGTCTGTAGCATAGTTCTTACGTTCCATGTTGCAAGTTTCAAATCATGTTCCTTTATTCGTCGCCGAGTTCTGTTACCATTAAAATCATAATTTTGTATCCGAGGCTGTTCTGAAGATTCCAAAACATTATTGTTTTCCGATGTGTGCCTGTTAACCAGCACACTCAACCCCCAACTTGGAAGACCAGGTAATTTTATCTCGGAGTTTTCGTCTCCTAGCCTTTGAGGTTCCAATCCCACGGGTACAAGGCAGCACCAAAAGGCAGTTACTTCAAAAGAAACTGCTTTAGTCAAGCCTATGTTTTACATTACATAAGACTTGACCCGCTAAAATCTCGTTGGTTAGCCGATCCTAATTACTCCACCTGGGTTGGATACCGGATCTTCCATTAGGATTGCTCGGCTTAACAGGGGGGACCAACGTGAAGGTGAGATTTGAATTGGTGTAGCAGAGGCTGGGCCAACGTACCAGGATACCCGTCAGCTGTAATCGCATACTTCCCCCATTGATCCTATAGAGCTACCCAAAGGATACACCCCATTTTACACTTTCATAATTGAGTTGTTGCCTTTTTACTCAGATTATAATTACCTTTTAAAATGTTTAAAGCAATTTCACAAAAAGCTTTTAATACCTCGGTATCACAATGTTTTATTATTACTTTTTTTAATCTTGGTTTAGAAATTTTTAATAGATGCAACATGTGTAGATTGTTCTAACTGATCTCTTGTACAAAAGCAGAAATTTTTTCCAAATATATAACTTCTTAATCGAAATATATCATTAATGTCTTGAGTAAGGTCTATTAATATATACCCGTATGGGTCTGACGTCACTTCATTATATACTTTTTCAAATGCTTTGATTTGGATAAATTTGACGAGCTATAGGTAATATCTGTGATTTATCTCTTGGATTTTTTAAAAGTACTAGATATTTACAGTTAAGTGAAATATCTTTTGAAAATTTACCTTGATGAAATATATTTTAATTTATATCAATTTTGTATACGTACAAGTATAAACTTATCATTCCTACGATTATTCAAAAAAAAAATTCTGTAAGTAAATTACGTCTAATTTTTGAAAATAGGTAAAACTTCTTTAAATTAGGGGAATGTTTAAAAAAATGTTTTGTCGAGTTCTATTAACCGATTGCGAAACAAAAACTTTAAAAAACAGTTTGCAAAACAGCTGGGTGGCACAGTGGTTAAGTGCCGACCTTTCATGCAGAAGGGCCCAGGTTCGAATTCTAGTGAAAGTGAAAAAACTTTTCTGGTTTTCGACTCCACTCAGTTACCATTCGCCATTGGGTTCAAATTAATGGCATAATCAATAATTAATAATTATAAATCTTTAATAAAAAATACTTTAATATAAAAATATAAACAAATGCAAAATATAAACAAATAATTTAATTAAATAATATAACTCGCAGATATAGAATACCATATAAGTAAAATATAAAATATTACAATATAAACAAAAAATAGAATTGTAAATATTGAAAATCTAAGACGTTTCTACATGTTATAAGGCCTAGTACTATCTCATGTTTAAATTGTATGTGGAATTCAATAAGACCAATTCTAATAACACGAATATAATATGACCCCCTGTTCCAACATGTACCTATTGTATAGACAGGCTAACAGTTAGCGCTTAAAAAAAAAAAAAAAAAAAAAGGTTTTAACGATTATCTCTAATTTTTCTATACGTGGTGCTTCTTGACAATTTGGTTTAGTTGAGGATGGTGGATTTCCGGCAAATAATGTGAACTGAATTAAAATTTTTATTTTTATTATTATTTAATAATTATGAAAAGTTACAAGTGAAATTTGTTAAATTTGTTGAAAAATTGCTAGAATAATCCTAAAACAAGTAAAGAAATAGTCAGTCGGTGCAACAAACTTTGAAATACCCTACACCTATTTGGTTTAAACTTAATGGGTAGTCCATAAGTCATGTAAAGCCTTTAACGCTTTTATTAGTTTGATCGTAAGAGATAACTAACTGAATTAACTTAATAATACTAAAAACATTTTCTAATTATTTTATCAATACAAAAATATTAAAAATTCTTATTAATATATCTATATAAAAATATTAAACAACAAATAAGCTTGAAATAAACGAATTCGTGAAATCCAATTACAAAATTACATATTAAAACTTTTTATCCAATTCAATAAAATTTTACACACAGTCAGTAATTACTTCTTTTTAGGATTTTAAGCTGTAGTGCGTTTACTGTTGAATGATTCAGTACCCTTGATTAATTATTTCAATTTTAAATAATTTTAAAATTTATTCTCTTAATTTACTTATTTTTTAATGTTTTATATAATTAAAGTCAAATTTATTCAAAAGAAATATTAATTTGTAATAATATAAATATAAATATAAAAGGTTAGTGTAAATATAAAGGGAGTAGTGGGAATGGTACGCAAACCGCTACTGCATTTCATTAAAAATTTCATGGTTTCGAAATTATTATCGCTTGGCCTCAGTTCGATCAAAAGTTTCTAGGATCCGAACTCATTGTACGAACTCGACTAGATCCAGTTCTCATGCTACTTTCATTTCAAGTAACAAAGAAAATTATAAAAAAATATATTCAAACAAAACAAGACGCGTTTTTTTTTTACCGTTCACTAAAATTATTACAAAATAATTAAATATTTTTATTAATTTTTTATTTTGTTTTCTTTTTTTATACAAAAAAAAAAAAAATACAAATTATACAGATATATAACTAATTATAACAAAGAAAAATATTAACATAAAACAAAATAAGAAAGAAAAAAAATAAGCAAAAAGAAGAAAGTCAAACAAGAAAGGAAAAAAACCAAAGGATTTTAAAAAGCACATTTTCAAAATTATATAAGGTTTCTTACTGAATATTTCATCATTTATTTTTATAAAAATATATATAAAAATAAATGATAATATTAATTTAGTTATTTCATTAATTTATTAATTATATGACTAATAGCGAAATTCTTAGAATATAAACCCAATGCATTCAAGGAAACATGTTAATAAGTGCGGAAAATAATGTTGCAGCTTCAATGTTAACGTTTGATTTTGGAGGACACTTACACTGGTAAATAAGTTACTGTTTTATATAAACATAAAAGTTTTAATTTTTAAGACCTAGTTCAATGGGGAAGGCTCCCAAATTTTTGCTTAGCAAACTTATGATGGATCTGCCCAACCTCCTTCTGTCCTCACCTTTCAATTTTTTTCGGGGAAATCAATTGTGAACTCCATCAAAATTTGGTATTTTACCTAAAATTTTATTATCTAAGCAAAAATAGTTAAAACTAAGAGATAATTTCTTCAATTTAAAGAAACCCTTTCAAATTTAAAAACAACCTTTAACATATGTTGAAACATAATGCTGCAGCTGTAAACTTTGTATATTTGTATAAAAAAATTTGAACAGGTTTTCCAGTTACAGGTGTTTAAAAATACCAAAATTTAAATTTTCGAGCCTTTATAGCTCCTAAACAGGGGGCTTGACAAAAAAATTTTGTTAACCGACTCCTACTAATTTCAGAGGACCTAATTTCTCCCAAAATTTCAAGACCCTAGCTTGTACCGTTTAAAAGATATGTGGGGCCGGAAATTTTTCAAAAATTGAGTTTTGCATAATTCTGAATTTTAGTACCGTATGGCAACCCTAAACATTTTTTGTTTTTTTGAAAACGAGCACTTAAACACAAAAATATTTAAGATAGGAAACCATTCAAAAATGTTGGGAAAAAAAATTTATAAATGAGATATGCATGAGAATGAGCGTAGGAACGATATTGTTATTGTTGGCCTGCCACTGAAATAAACAACAACACATTCTGGTGATATTTTTAATAAACTGGGTGTTCAGGGGGCAGATATAAAAACGATAACGCCATTGATAAAAAAACAAGAAGGGAAATTTGAAAGGTTATGTGGTTAAACTAGGCTCAGGGGAAAAAACAATGGATATCATGTTAAAAAAAAGCGTATTGCTGGACTATTCACAGAAGAGTTCAACTTGAAGGTAAAAATAACCTTTTCTTTTTCATATGTAAATATATTTTCTAATATGTTAATAATTCTATTCTGGTTTTTGCATTGTTTGATCTATATTAAATATCACACCAAAATATTACGCATTAACAATAAGAATAATTTCCAAACATTTACAAAATTAAAAGTACTTTTAAAGTATTTATTAAAACTCTACTCGTTTTTATTCAAATAAATTTTAAGCACCTGCATTAGATATGGTGAAACTTATGAATGCAATTATTCCAAGTTAGAACATTTAAGGTTAATTAAATCAAATAAAAACACAAAAATTATTTTTATTAATGAAAATTATTATAAACATTATTTTGATTTTAACTACAAATTCTAAACATAACAAACATATAAAAAAATGTGAAATTAACAATAAATTCCAAATTATTACAAAAGTAAAAATATTTGTCAAGTTCTTAAAAATTTATAATTCTAACTCATTTTTTCTTTTATTATATACATTCTATTTTTTTCCACTAATAAATTTAATTTTGAGCATGTGAGGTTAAATAAATCAAATAAAGAAAAAAATATTTTCTTATTAACACAAATTCTGCATGATATAAAAATAATTAAATACTATATCTTCTATCTATATATATAAAAGGGAAAGTTTGTTTGTATGTTTGTTTGTTTGTTTGTATGTAGCGAATAGACTCCTAAACTGCCCAACCGATTTTCATGAAAATTTGTATATAGAGGTTTTTGGGTACGGAAAGAAATCGTGGCCCAAAAATTTTGCTCTAACGGACCGCCAAGTTGGGGCTGTGGTGCAAGTATTTAAACTTCTTTGTTCTAAAATGAAAACGGTTTGACCGATTGATTTCAAATTTTGTATACGTGATGCTCTTTGAGAATTGAGTTGACCCTATTAACAGTTTTGGAATTTGTTAACCCATGTCGGGCCGACGGGTGGTCAAAAAAAATTTTGGGTCCAAATTTTGTCCGATTTTACAAAATTCTGCTTTGGCCAAAAAGAAAGCCCCAAAAAAAATTTTCTTGAGTTCCATTAACCCTTTGCGGCCCAACAGCTTTTTATAGGTTTTTTCAATACTTTACTCTAAATTCAAAACGGTTTGACCAATTGACTTCAAATTTGGTATACGTGATGCTCCTTGAGAATTGAGTTGACAGTATTAACAGTTTTGGAATTTGTTAACCCATGTAGGGCCGACGGGTGGTAAAAAAAAATGTTGGGTCCAAATTTTGTCCGATTTTATGAAATTCTGCTTTGGCTAAAAAGAAAACCCCAAAACAAATTTTATTGAGTTGCATTAACCCATTGCGGCCCAACAGCTTTTTATAGCTTTTTTTCAATACTTAACTCTAAATTAGAAACGGTTTGACCGATTTTCTTCAAATTTTGTATACGGGCTCCCCTGTTAGAATTGAGTTGACACTATTAACAGTTTTGGAATTTGTAAACCCATGTCGGGCCGACGAGTGGTCAAAAAAAATTTTGGGTCCAAATTTTGTTCGATTTTACGAAATTATGCTTTGGCTAAAAAGAAAACCCCAAAAAAATTTTGTTGAGTTCCATTAACCCATTGCGGCCCAACAGCTTTTTATAGGTTTTTTCAATACTTTACTCTAAATTCGAAATGGTTTGGCCAATTGACTTCAATTTTGGTATAAGTAATGCTCCTTGAGAATTGAGTTGACAGTATTAACAGTTTTGGAATTTGTTAACCCATGTCGGGCCGACGGGTGGTCAAAAAAAATTTTGGGTCCAAATTTTGTCCGATTTTATGAAATTCTGCTTTGGCTAAAAAGAAAACCCCAAAACAAATTTTATTGAGTTGCATTAACCCATTGCGGCCCAACAGCTTTTTATAGGTTTTTTCAATACTTAACTCTAAATTAGAAACGGTTTGACCGATTTTCTTCAAATTTTGTATACGTGCTCCCCTGTGAGAATTCAGTTAACACTATTAACGGTTTTGGAATTTGTAAACAGATGTTGCGCCGACGGGTGGTCAACAAAAATTTTGGGTCCAAATTTTGTCCGATTTTTCGAAATTCTGCTTTGGCTTAAAAGAAAGCCCTAAAAAAAATGTTGTTGAGTTCCATTAACCCATTGCGGCCCAACAGCTTTTTATTAATTTTTTTGTTATTTTACTCTAAATTAGAAACGATTTGACCGGTTGACCTCAAATTTTATATGTGTGAAGCAACTTGAAAATGGAGTTGAGTCTGTTCACAGTCAGTCCTACGTTTGGTCAAAAAAAATTTTTTGGAAGTAAATTACGTCAAATTTTGGAAAAGAGTTTGTACTGCTTTGAATTACAGAAAGTTTCAAAAATTACTAGAATAATCCTAGAAAAATCGTTTTAAAAAGATTGCTTTCATACATTTTTAAATTTACGTGTGTAAACCGTGGGTAATTTTTGTGTTAACTTTTTGCAGTAACATCAAATTCAATTAAACCTCCGTTGAAAGGCGCAGCAACGCGCACCGGGTATTAGCTAGTAAATAATAAAAACAACAAACATTTTAGTTTACAAAATTTAAATTATAAAAGTACAAAATTTAAAATGTTATTGAATTTTATAATAATTATTATATCTAAAATTTCTATTTTGATTTCTAATTTTTTTTTCTCTTACTCTCACTGACAACTGGAATTTATTTTGTCTCAGCATTGTACGTCATAGAGTGCGTTCATTCAACTCTCACTTCTGTCAAATTGAATCTTTTTTAAACCGGATAATTTAAAAATTAATTTTTTTCTTAATCTTTTTCTTAATTATAATTATTTTTTACTTTAATCAATATTTGTTTTTACTAAATTTGTTTTTATATCTTACTTTAAATTATGTAGTTATTATTGGGGAGAAGATCAATATCATAACTCAAAAAAACTCGTACGTAATCAATTTAGTATAATAATCAAAATAATCAACATCAATATCAATTTAAATATTATTCTTATTTTCTCTAATATGCACTCGAATTTTCTAACTTGTAATAATTATATTAATCTGATTAAGCAGATAAATCGCTTTTGTTATTTTTGTATTAATGAGAAATCATTCAATCTAATTATATTCATTGTTTTTCATTTTATTTATTATTATAGTATTATAAAATATTTTACAATTAATGGAGTTAAATGACGTAGAAAATATTGAGAAAAGTGTAAAGGTTCAATGTTTTTCAGATCTAGTAAATAATGCAAATTTCCACTCTAAAATCAAAAATAACTTCATAATATATTTAAATATACAAAGTCTGCGTAATAAATTAGACAACTTAGAAATATTGATAGAATCTTATAATCGGGATGTACATATCATTGTATAAACTGAAATCTGGATAGGTGAACAAGAAAATCAATTCTTTAATATACCTGGCTATACTCCCTTCTTCTCGAATAGGAAAACTTTATACGGTGGAACGGCTATATATGTTAAGAATACTATAAGCTGTTCTTTAATTTTAGAGGAAGAGTTTAATAAATCGTGTTTTCTGGTAATAAAAATGTTAAAGAATAGTTTTAACATAATATCGGTATATAGATCTCATGAAACACGGGCAAACGAATTTATACATAGGTTGGATGAAATAACCTCACAATACAATAACTCCTTAATACTTGGTGACTTTAATCTAAATATTTTACACACTCAGAGTCGGGAAATTAATAATTATGTCAATACGTTGCAGAGTAATGGCTACATAATCTATAACAAAATTTGCCCAAATTTCGCTACAAAGCTAGGAAGCACCAGTGTAACCATAATTGACCACTTTATTACCGATCTTCTTCGATACAAATATTACTTTTATCTAATGGACACCACACTCTTCGATCGTAAAATGTTTTTTATAAGTATGTGCTGGGAACCTATCGTAGAACATAAACCGACGTATAAGACTGTAGTAGATTATAATAATTTAGAAACGGCGGGTATTTGGAGTAGGCTAGATTCGTACATGAACTTTGACGAATTATTAAATAACTTGGGGCAAATTATTACACATAATACTAAGATTATTACAGTAAGAAATAATAAGAAAAAGCATGAATGGATGAGATAATGACAAAAATGAGAATAAGAGACCCATATTATAAATACTCAAAAAAATATAAGGATAATCAAAGAACTTATGAGTTATAATGAAGTATAGAAAGGAAATTATCACTCTTATTCGTGAAGCAAAAAGAAATATCTGTTCCGATACTATTTTACAAAATTCTGGTAATAGCAGAAAACTATGGGCTCTGTCCCATAAGGTTATCTTTAATTGGGACTCGAATGCTTCGAGGTGTGGTATTAAGGCCTTTAACACAGAAAATGGACCTATTATGGATGAAAATCTCATTTCGGAAACAATGAATACGTACTTTATTAATGTAACAGCAGAGTTGAACATCTCAACGGGCCCTATTAAGTTTGAATATATTGATTCATTCTCAAGGACGATTCATAACAACCTTGACGTAAAACCCACCAATACCGAAGAAGTTATTGCGGTCATTAGTAAACTAAAACCCGCAGCTTCTACAGGATTCGATAAAGTTTCCACGAAATTTATAAAGAGATTCTGTCTTAAATTATCTTCAGTGATAGCAAAACTCATTAATTTATCGTTTCAATCAGGAACGTTCCCGGATTCACTTAAGGTAGTAATAGTGAATCCCGTCTTTAAGAGTGGTAACTCAACGGATCAGTCAAATTACCGTCCTATATCGGTCCTTAATTCAATATCAAAGGTTTTTGAAACAATTATTAAAAATAGGTTATCAAATTTTATTCATAATTAAACTGAACTTCCATCTTCATTATGAGTATACAATTTCTAGGGCAAACAAAATGCTCGGGTTCATAAAAAGAAGAGCTAAAGAATTCAGCAACATCGCTGTAACTAGAGCTCTTTATTGCTCCTTAGTACGATCTATTCTTGAATATGGTAACATTGTGTGGGATCCCGCATTTCAAATACATTCTGATAGAATAGAATCCGTGCAAAAGCAATTTCTTTTATTTGCTTTGAGAAATCAATATAATCCTAGAGATTATTCAATTCTGCCTAGCTATCTCGTAAGACTTAAATCATTAAATATCTTAACTTTATCCTCACGCAGGCAAATTTTTTCTTCTTGCTTTACTTTTGACGTCTTAAGAAAAAACATAGACGTTCAGTTTTTAGCAGATAATTTTAAAATAAATAATGGGGGCAGAAATACGAGAAGCGCTAAATATTTGGTTGAAAATACTCATAGAACTGAATATGGAAAAAATGAACCAATAAACAGATGTTGCATTACATTCAATAAACACAGTCATCTTTTTTCAACACAAATTTCTAGATACACTTTTAAACGTAAATTAAAATTAAAATTTCTTAATGACCTACGACAATAATTTTAACCTTCAATATATTATACTCATATTACACTTCAAGTTCACATAATTTTATAATTCTATAATTTAGTTATTTTTGTTTTTTTTTTTTTACTTTGTAAATTCATTTTAACTGTGTTTTCGCTATGTATGCATTTTTTACAATCAACAAAAAAAAATAAATAAATAAACTTTTGATTTTTATGTATGTAAAGTTATGTTTTGTAATCAAATTTCATGTTAATTTTAAGTTTAAGCTATAAGAATTTTTTGTAAAAACCTTGTTTTGGTTCAAAATAAAATAAAATAAAATAAAAATATATTACATCAGGAAGAGTACGGGTTTGAAAAATTCTCTAACACAACATCGGCATGTTTGAGTTTAATAGATTTTATAACAAAGAACTTAGATAACGGTAAATATGTGTCATGTATAGGGCAAATAAAAATATGCTCTTAAAAAATCCGTTTTGAACGCTTAAAATATGCTCTAAAAAATCTATTTTGTGCATTTAAAATATGCTCTATGAAAAGGATATCAAATACATAAAAAAAGATCCATCACTTAGAAATCTTTAAATAAAATGAATATTAATAGGGTGGGCTAGCACCATCTTCAAAAATTGTTTAAATTTAAGAATTAAAAGCAGATAGTTTTTTACTTTTTTATATATTATTTTTATTATAATTTTTTATTTTAAAGTTAAATTTAAAGAAATAAAATAAAATTAATTCATGAAATTAAAAAATTAAAACAAGATAAATGAGATATTAGAATAAGTTAAAATTAAAAAAAATAAATAAACATAAATTAAGTAAACATAAATTAAAATAAAAATTAATCCAAATAAGGAAAATCATACATCTAGTAAAATTAAAAACTGAATTTAACTGAAATTTTGGTTTCAATATATCACAACCATTTCACTTAAATTTTCAAATAAGAAATTATTCTGGTTCGATCGTTGTACACTTTTGTACATTTAAAAGCTCCTTTCTACATTAACTGAGTTAATTGGTGCGAATTTAATAGCAATAGTTTCGTTTATCGTGTACTTCATTGTAGGATAGTGTATCGTTTCACCAGTCTGCAGATATAGTTTTTAATCAAGTTGAAAGATTCTGAATCAAGTTGAAATGAATAATAAAATAAATATGTATATGTACATGCATACATAGATATTTTTTTAAATACATAATACCTACTTGTTTATTTTGAAAGAATGATATTTTAAATAAATAAATATCTAAATAGTGACATAAATTTTTATGTTTTTTATGAAAAATATTTTAAATGCAAGAAAAATAAAAAAAATATAATCTTTTGAACGAAAAATGGTCAAAATATACCAAAATATGCTCTTACAAGTTAAAATATGCAAAATATGCTCTAACAAGTGAAATATGCAAAAATAAGCCCTAACAAAACTAGCTTAAAATTCATAATTTTTATTGAAACGAACTACTATCTTGAAATAATATAAGGAAAAATAGCATCTTTTTTGCATATTTTTATTTGCCCTAGTCATATATCTTCTTAGATTTGCAGAAAGCGTTCGATTGGGTTGACCACGACATACTGTTAAGAAAGGTGTCTAATTTAGGGTTCAATACGAACCAAATCTCATTCTTAAAGTTATATCTGACTGGTCGCAACGAGATGGTTAAGATCGGTAATGTTCTTAGCTCTGAAGGTTTAATTAAAAAAGGTGTTCCACAAGGCTCTATCTTAGGGCCGGACCTTTTCAAACTCTATTTGAATGACATCTGCAGTTTAAACTTAACGGGTTCAATACAATTATATGCAGATGATGCTGTCCTGAAATATGCCGCAAACAGTGATGACCAACTTCAGGATGACATTCAAAATGATCTGCGAATATTGGAGGAGTGGTTGAGAAACCAACGATTGCTATTGAACACTAAAAAAACAAAATTACTGCTACTGAGTAATAGAAAGTACACCAAGCTTTTCGTCACTTATAATGGAACGGTATTAGAAACAGTAGAAAAATTTAATTACCTCGGTCTAATAATCGATAGAAAGCTGAAATGGAACGACCATGTTGATCGTCTAATTAAAAAAATCGCCTCATACTTGTTTCTGAAACGCAGACTTAAATTAAATTCCTACTTAACGAAAAGTCTGATACGCAGACTTAAATTAAATTCCTACCGAATGAACCTCTAAATCATATTTATACTTCATATATTCAATCAAACGAGTTTACCTAATTCCAATATTGGGCAATGCTAACCAATCCATTATGGACAAGTTAGATAAGGTACACAAAATAGCCACAAAACTGTTAAATTTCTACCAACCTACTCACCCAACAAATTTACTGAACACAGGAAAGTATATAAGCATACAAAATATAACTCAAAAGGAACTATACTTAACAGCCTTCAAAATAGTAAAGAATTTACTAAAACATAACTTCATTCTTAACAGAATGATACATACTCAGTACTCACGGTCACAATACAAGAAATAGATCGAATTTTTATTTGACCCTGTTCAGGACAAATAATCAGAAAACCAATTGCATTTATACTTGTTTGAAAATATTTAACTAATTGCATTTATACTTGTTTGAAAATATTTAACCAATTACTAACCGATTTAAAAGACATAACAAGTATTTCCGCTTTCAAGGACAAAATAATTGAATATGTTTTAAATAATTAACAATCACCTCATTATCATTACCAATATCTTTCATGCAGCCTTAAAACAAAAACAAGTAAAGAAACAGTGAGTCGGTGCAACCGACTTAGAAATACCCTACACCTATTTGGTTCAAATTTAATGGGAAGTTCATAAGTCATTTTAAAACCATAAAAAATTTTATTGGTTTGTTCTTAAGACATGGCTAACCAAATTAGCTCAATAGTACTAAAAAACATTTTTTAATTACTTTGTCTATTCAAAAATATTCCAAATTCTTACTAATTTATCTATTTAAAAATATTAAAAAACAAAAAAACTTGAAATAAATGAAAATATATTTATTTCGATTCAATTACAAAAGTTAAAAAATTTGAATTATTAAATTTTGTGATAAAAAGCTAATCAGAGCATAATATATTTAATAATTCAAATTTTTCAAATCGATCAAAAGCTTCTATAATCCGAACTCATTAACCAAACTCGACCAGAACCAATTCTCATGATACTTTCAACACTAGTAACCTACAGTTTAAATTTCTTCAAAATACCGGCATCATTTTTTGACTTATGCTATTTTTAAGATATATGTTTGTTAGTCCTTGAACTTTTCAAAGGTTCCAGAACCCGAAACCATGGTACGATTTCGCCCATATGCAGTCCCCGTCATACTTTCAATACTAGTTAACCCTTGTACACAATTGGAACGTTCTATCTTAATTTTAAGTTACTAGTTTTATTAATTTCGATGATAAGCTTTTACACATTGGGGGGTGTAAGAGAGGTACTGAACAACCACTCCAATTGATCCAAAATTAAAGGTACACGCAAGGAATAGTAAAGAAAACCCATGTGCCAAATTTGAAGCTTCTACATTTGTTTCAAGTTACTATCTTTATTAATTTCGAAAATATGCTTTAAGGTCCTCGCAACTAAATGCCTGCTCCCCACCCAGTACTCAAATTTCAAGGAGTCCAAGGAAATTGAAAGCGACACCCTGATACCAAATTTGAAGGTTCTATCTTCATTGATTTCGTAATTATGCTAGTTTGGCCTAAATTCGATCATAAAGTTCTAAGTTTCGAACCCATTGTCCAATCCTCACTGTACGCAATTGCCGCCATAGTTTCATTACCAATAACCTACAGCACAAATTTCATGAAGATAGCGTCATTAGTTGTTGAGTTATAGCGATTTTTTATATATATTCGTTAGCCCTGAAACCGATCAAAAGGTCCGGAATCCGAATCCTTGGGCTGATTTGGCCCTTATGCAGTCCGCGCTGTACCTTAAGTACTAGTTAAGCCTCGTACACAATTTGAACGTTCTATATTAATTTTAAACTACTATTTTTAGTAATTTCGATTAGAAAATTTTAAAACTTGGGAGGTCTAAGAGGGGTACTGAACCACCACTCCAATTGATCCCAAATTAGGGGGACACGCAAGAGATAGTTAAGAAAACCCTTGTGCCAAATTTGAAGCTTCTACATTTTTTCAAGTTGCTATCTTTATTAATTTTAAAGATATGCTTTAAGATCTTCGGAAATGTGTGGCTGGTCCCCGACCCACTACTCAAAGGGGGCCCAAATTTCAAAGACACAAAGTAAATAGGAGGGGACATCCTGGTACCAAATTTGGAGGTTCTATCTTCATTGGTTTCGGTATTATGCTCGTTTGGCCTAAATTCGATCAAAAAGTTCTAGGTTCTGAACCCATGGTCCAATGGCGAACTTGCGCAATCTCCGAAGTAGTTTTATTACTAGTAACCTACATCACAAATTTGATGAAGAGAGCGTCATTAGTTGTTGAGTTATCGTGATTTTTTTTATATGTTCGTTAGCCCTTCGATCGATTAAAAGGTCCAGAATCCGAACCCATGTGTCAATTTCGCCAATATGAAATCCCCGCCGTACTTTCAGTCCTAGTAACGTACAGTTAAAATTTCATCAAGATAGCTCCATTATTTTTTGAGTGCCTGCGGACCGACGGTCGGACGGCATGACTATATCGACTCAGGAGGTCACGCTGATCACAAATATATATACTTTTCCATATCTAGCTCGCTTCCGTTAGGTGGTTACAAACACCATACCAAAGTTAGTATACCGTTTTAGCTATTCTGTAGGGTATAAAAAAAAAAAGGTATGTTAAAAACAGAATAGAAGAAAAAAACAAAAAAAAAATGTCAAATAAATTAATTATTATTTTCCATTCTTACTAATTTTTTTATTATTTGTATATTTTTTTTAAATTTCATATAAGTAATATTATTCTATCTAATACAACACTTTGTTATTTGATAAACTACAAGATCAAACAGCTTAGGCTAAGATCAATAAAAAACAAGAATTTATAATATTAGTATATATGTAAGTGTAACACTGAGGTTTTGTAAATAAATAAACAAAAAAAAAAAAAAAATAAAAAAACCTAGAATTTTAATTTTATCAAAATAGGGTCATTAGTTTTTGAGTTATGGTGTTTTTAAGATATATGTTTATTAGCCCTTGAACTTTCCAAAATTTCCTGAACCCGACACCATGGCACGATTTCGCCCATATGCAGCCCCTGTTTTACTTTTAATACTTGTTAACCCTTGAACACAATGGAACGTTCTATCTTAATTTTAAGTTACTACTTTTATTAATTTCGATGATCAGCTTTTAAACCTTGGGAGGTCAAAGACAGTTACCTGAACCACCACTCCACTTGATCGTAAATCAAGAGAACACAAAGGAAGTAGTAAGAACAACCTTGTGCCAAATTTGAAGCTTCTACACTTGTTTGAAGTTACTATCTTTATTATTTCCGAAGATATGCTTTAACGTTTTCGAAACTATGTGGATGGTCCCGACCCACCACTCCAACTGGTTCCAATTTTCGAGAACACTAAGGGAATCGGAAGAGAAACCCTGATACTAAATTTGGGAGTTCTATCTTCTTTGGATACGGAATTATGCTCGTTTGGTCTAAATTCGATGAAAAAGTTCCAGGATCCGATCCCATGGTCCGATCTCAACCGTACGTAATCCCCGCCGTATTCTCATTACTAGTAACCTACAGCACAAATTTCATGAAGGCAGTGCCATTAGTTGTCGAGTTATCCTAATTTTTTTTTATAAGTTTGTTAGCCCTTAGAACGATTTAAAGGTGCAGAATCCGAACCTATGGGCTATTTTTAGCCATATGCAATCCCCGCCGTACGTTAAGTCCTAGTAGCCTACAGTTAAAATTTCAAGATAGCCCAATTAGTTTTTGTGCTATCGTGACTACGGACGGACGGACGGACATGGGTATATTATCGAATCAAATATAGTCGATGGTTTAGAAAACGGTTTGAAAATCTGCTTTTCAATTTATATTTTGTTTTGTACTTACCTGGAAGTTCTACTACCCTCTGTCTCGATTTTTTAAGATTAGATGAGAGAAATGTAGGCTTCTTTTTTGGAAAAAATGTTTTAAAATACTGTGTATTTAAGCATAATATATACGAAATATAATTTTTTGATTTTTAAATTTTATTAGAAAAAACTTCAATTTTACACTGAAATCTATTTTTAAAGAACAGCAGCTGCAAAGTAGATGAAAAACAAAGACTTACGAAAAAATGTAGAGAAAGAAAATGTTAAGTTATTTAAATTTAAGAATATTATTATTCGGATTCTTTATTAGCTTTATTTTTATTATTATGAATAATATCTCATTTAGCTTTTGAACTATTCGAGGAGAGCAAAAAAATTAGTCTGATAAATTAAGTGAGCTTTTGGAATAAAGGTTAACTTGCGTTAATATCAAAGATTTGAAAATTTCATTGAATCTTTGTGAAAAACGCGTAAACAGTTCAGCACGAAATTAGCCCGGTGGGCTTTTGTAATTACAATTGTGGTAAATAAAATTTAAGTTTAATACAGCCTATGTCACCTCCCGGGCTCTCAGAATTATTCCTCTAAAATTTTGTGACAATCGTACCAGCGGTTGTCACGTGAACCTTGGACAAACAAACAAACAAACACATTTTCTTCCTTATAATATATTAGATTAACTTATGAATAAAAGTTGTTTTACCACAACAGGATGGTCCTGCCACCATCATAGTAAATTGATAAAACAAAATAGTTATATTAATGAAAACTAATTTTACTAACCTATTTAGATGTAAAATTTATAATAAAATGTCATTTAGAACCAGCTGGAAACATTTTTATTAAAGGAGAACAAAAAAAATTTTTCCTTCAAAAGTACACTGAAAGTGTCAAAATAGAAGATCCAAGCGGAGTTTTCCGCCATTAGAAAAGATTGATAACTTTAAAACATCATGTCCTATACATTTATCAAACTAAAATTTCAGATGTGCAGTTAAAAATTGTTTTAATGCATATACTCGTATGTATGTCTTAAAAGAAAAAATATTAAACTATGACCTTCATACATACAATATGAGATTAAATTAAATTAAAAAAGTTTACTTCAACACAAATATAGAAATTCAAGTCATGCATGTATGGGACTATTCTTATAGAGCTGCTCGCAAAGGACATCAATACGCATTTGATAGAAGTAAATTTCAAAGATGCATTGATAATGGTATCATTATTTCTAGAATTTTAACACCTGATAATCGCAAAATTGTTAAAGCTTTTTCAGTTAAATAAAATTATTTAAACATATTGACTCATCTGTTTTATTTTTTATTTTTATAAACAGGTAATGTTACTTTCTTTCTTTATGTAAAGGTACACTCCACATCTTCTTTACCAAGAATTACTTTTTTTTCGTACTACTACATTTTTTAAAACACAAAAACTGGTTTACTTTTAAAAAATTTCCACTTTTTCTTTTTTATCCGAAAGATTAGTTGTACCCAAACATTACGATGCGTATTATAAATCTTTAAGCACTCTTCCATATTTTTGTTTTCCTATAATTGTTCTTTTTATTAATATTTTTTAACGTTCCTTCAACCAAAAAAAACAAAATTTTGCAAAAGTTTAATATTTGTTTATCTTTTTCTTTATGTACCTAATCAGAAAATTAAAAAGTAGAAAACTGGTTAGCACTTTTTTTAATCCAAAAGATTAGTTGTACCTAATATACACCTTTAAATGTTTTTTATTTTACTCTTTCAATTTTATAAAAACATATTTTCTTACTACTTTTTCATGTGCACCTACTACTTTAAACCAAGTAAACAAACTTGATTATTAAGAGCTAACCTACTTTCGGGTGCCCTACCTCCGGAGGACTTTGTCATTAATTAAAAATGTAGGTCAATATGTCGTGCAATATGGGTGGGCGGTGCGATATGGCATTATTTTTTCCCAGGACAAAGTGTCACAATACCTACTATCAAGTATGTTGAGATACTTGATTTTCAATATAATTGATTAATATTAAAGTAAGAGAAAGGATTATAAAAATTAATTTTTTTATTAGACCTCCCAGAAATTATATTTTCTAAGAATAGCTTTGTTGGATATATAACTTGCATACCCAATATGATGTATAAAATATATGATGTATAAATTTGTTTTATTATTCCCTACACATTAGAAATGAACAATTAATTAATAAACGTTAGTAGGATAAAATGATATATTATGGCATCGAACAAAACAAATTTTATTCGAAACATCCAAAAATATATTAGGCGAAAAGAAAAATGGTCCAGAGCAAAAATGGATGACAGATGAAATCTTGAAAATTATGGATGAAAGAAGATCATTCAAAAATAAAAATATGGCAGAATATAAACGTATTCAAAGTAAGATTCGATCCAAAATAAGATTAGAAAAACTACAATGGCTTAAAAATGAGTGTAGCGAAATAGAATACCTTCAACAGTCTCATGATGACTTCAACCTTCACAAAAAAATTAAAGAAGTATCAGGAGCATATAGGAAAACAAATTTCTCTTCACTACTGAATGATAATGGCCAAATCATTTTGGATAACGAAGAAAGGAAAAAGGTATGGGAGAATATATAGAAAACTTATTTTCAGACCCGACCAGATCACAGAATACTAATGAATCGTCAGTACAATTGTCAGGCCCCATCATAACTAAGGATGAAATTTTAAAAGCATTGCAAAATGCAAAAAAACAAAAAGGCCACAATGTCCGATGACGTACCATCAGAAATAATTAAATTAATTGATAAAGTGTTCCACAATCGCATGTACTCAAAAGCTTAAATACATATGGGAAAGACACAATTTGGGTTTAAGGGAGGAACGGGCACAAGAGAAGCTCTCTTTTGTGTTCAAGTACTCGTACAAAATTGTTGTGATGTCAAGAAAGATGTTTTCCTACATTTTCTTGAGTATGAGAAAGCGTTTGATAAAGTCCAACATCATAAACTTATAGAAATATTAAACACGATAGATATTAATGACAAAACTTTTAGATGCATTGAAAAATTGTACTGGCATCAGTCAGCCAACATAAAAACTTCAGATGGGCTAACCGAAAACATTTTAATCAAGCGTGGAGTTCGACAGGGTTGTATCTTATCACCTCTGCTTTTCAATCTTTATGCAGAGAAGATCTTCCAAGAAGCATTAGAATCAGTTGAAATAGGTATTAAAGTAAACGGTACCTATCTTAATAACATCAGATATGCTTATGACACAACCCTTTTGGCAGATAATTTAAGTGATCTACAACATTTAATAGATAAAGTTAATCATCATAGCATAAACTTTGGTCTAGAAATCAATGCGATAAAAACTAAATCCATGATCATAAGTAGATGTAAAACACCATATAGCATAGCTACAGTTACAGTCGACCGTCTTCCAATTGAACGTGTTTCTAGCTACAAGTATCTTGGGTGCTGGCTAAATGAGCAGTGGACATGTGAACAAGAAATAAGATGTATTGAAATAGCGAGAGGTGCATTTATTAAGTACAAAAAAGTTTTTTGTTGCAGAGATCTGAATTTAGATCTTCGTTTACGTTTTTTGAAATGCTATGTATGGTCGGTTCTTTTATATGGAGTAGAGACTTGGACCTTGACAACCACCCATATGAATAAACTCGAAGCCTTTGAAATGTGGCTCTACAGAAAATACTAAAAATTTCATGGGTAGATCGTGTCACAAATATTGAAGTTCTTCGAAGAATAAGTAAAGGCCGAGAACTTCTTACAGATATCAAAAGAAGGAAAATATCATATTTTGGACATGTGATGCGAGGTCAAAAGTACGAGCTCCTACAGCTTATCATGCAAGGGAAAATTGAAGGTAAAAGAGGTGTTGGCCGAAACCAAATGTCGTGGCTACGCAACATCAGGAACTGGACAGGTATATCAAATAGTGGTGATTTGGTACACATAGCGATGGATCGAAATAAATACAGAAGCGTTTTATTTAGGTTTTAACTAGAAGAGGGAGAGAGATTCCCTACACATATGAAATGGGTATATTAACTTCGGTAACCACCTAAAGGAAGCGAGCTGGATATTGAAAAGTATATATACTTGTGCTCTGCGTGACCTCCTGAGTCGATATAGCCATCTCCGTCCGCCCTCCATCCGTCTGTAGGCACGATAACTCAAAAATTAATAGAGCTATCTTGATGAGATTTTAACTGTAGTTTACTAGGATTTAAAGTACGGCGAGGATTGCATATGGGAGAAATCGGCCCATGCGTTCGGATGGTGGACCTTTAATAGTAGTTTTAAAGGCTAACGAGCATATAAAAAAATGTGGATAACTCAACAACTAATGGAGCTAACTTCATGAAATTTGCTCTTAAGGTTACTAGTAATGAGAGTATGGCGGAGATTGAGTGCGATGGAGATCAGACCATGGGTTCGGATCCCTAAAAGTTTTTGATCGAATTTAGGCCAATTAAGTATAGTTCCGAAAACAATGAAGATAGAACCTTCAAATTTGGTATCAGTGTGCCTCTTTCAATGTCCTTAGAGTCCTAGAAATTTAGGACCAATTGGAGTAGTGGGTCGGGAAACATCCACACAGTTCTGAAAACCTTAAAGTATATCATGGACATTAATAAAACAAGTAAAGAAACAGTCAGTCGGTGCAATCGACTTAGAAATACCCTACATCTATTTGGCTCAAATTTAATGAGATATCAATAAGTCATTTTAAAACCATAAAAGCTGTTATTAGTTTGATCGTAAGACTTAATTTACCAAATTAACTTTATAATACTAAAAACATTTTCTAATTACTTTGTCTATTCAAAAATATTACAAATTCTTACTAATTTATTTATTTAAAAATATTAAAAATCAAAAAAACTTGAAATAATTGAAAATGTATTTATTTCAATTCAATTACAAAAGTGAAAACATTTGAATTATTAAATTTTGTGATAAAAAGCTACACAAGGCATAATATATTTAATAATTCAAATTTTTCAAAATTGTAATTATTTTAAATTGTTAGTTTATGTACCTATTAGAAAAATTTATAAACGCAAAATATGCAATAAATGTATTTTTAAAATACAATTACAAATTTAGAACTTTCATATAATTCTTTTAAATATAAAAACAAATTTTACATTAATGCAGGAGGTACCTTTGAATGTAGCTTAAGTATTGTACACAATGTCTTAATTATATATAACTTATGGTAATAATTCAATTAAATACCTGATATAATAAAAATTAAAAGAAAGGATTTTAATCGTTTATTAAAAAATTAATTTGTTTTTAATGTATAAAATATTATACAAAATATGTTTTGTAAAATTCTTAGTCTTTTAAATATATAAAAGCGTTAAATACAAACGGAAATAGGAGAGTAAAATTTTGGGAAGATAAGAGAGTAAAATTTTTAAAAAAGAACATATACATACGTGAATTGATCAGAATTTAAAAAAATAATTAAAAATTGAATTAAGGACTGAATTTTATAAATTTTGTGATGTGAAATTCGATAATAATTTAATTTTAATTTGATCATTAAGTACATAAAATACATAAAAGGACTTATTCGCAAATTATAAATTAAATTTATGTGTTTTATAATTTTATTCTATTGTATTTTGGCGCGTTGCTCAAATATATATTTACATCTACGGTTTTTGTAATAAAACCCAAATAGCGCAAATCCAACGTCAACTAAACCAAGCGGCACGAATAGCTTTAGGTGCTTTGAGAACAACAAATATCATAGAAGCAGGCTTTCGAACTTTCGAGGAACGACGTAATCTACTCGCATCAAAATTCGTTCACAGACAATATAGTGACTTGGAGTTCCCTTTGAACAAGTTCATAACTGCGCTGATCAAAGAAGAGATACCAACGTCAAGAAACTCTTCCCTAGTGCAAGCCATAGAATTTTCAAAATTAAATGGTATTATATTTGAAAAACCATTGCCAAATTTAGCAAGGGTAGAACCCTGGCTAAATAATATAGAAAAATATATAGATACATCGATAGCCAGTCATACTAAAGGGAGTACTAACAACACAATTTACAAGAAGCTGTACCAAGAGGTAAAAAATCGTCATCCAAATGCGTACTGTATATATACAGACGCAACCAAATCGGAAGATGGAGTCGCATTTGCCGTAGTTGACCAGCACAAGTTGCTTATAAAGAATAACCTTCCAGCAATATTTGAAATATACAACGCTGAGATAGTAGTCTTGTACGAAGGCCTCATCTTATGCAAGAACCTACCGCATAGATGTTTATTAGTATTCTCGGACAGTTTATGTGCTCTACAGGCAATTAATAATAAAACAAATAAACAACCTAATGTTCAGAATATTAAGAGTATTCTTATCAACTTGGACAAAGACATTAAACTTGTATGGATCCCCGGGCTTGCAGGCATTCTAGGTAATGAACTAGTTGACAAAGAAGCTAAACTTGCGACAAGGAGTGCAACCTTTAATCGTAGAGTATACTTTCCAACAATTAAAGGTAAAGAGATAGCTGAAAAACTACAAATCGAGAAACAACAAAAATGGAATGGCTCGAACAGCTTTCTAAAAACGCACTGGCCACTAGCAAAAGCCCCAACATATAATATTGGTAAACGTAGTTTGGAAACAAAATTTTGTAGGTTACGTTTAGGACACACGCTAAAAACCAAAAAATATATTTTCGATAATACTAGTCCACCAATTTGCCACCATTGTGCAAACACGTTGTCCATCAAACATGTTTTTTATGAATGCCAATTAACTAATACTACATAATAATATTCAAAGTACAAATGAAATTTTAGTTCCTATAGTAGAAAACATTAAAATAATTGAAAAAATATGTAGTGAGTTTAATATACAGAATTGATGGTTTTAACCGTCTATCTTACTTATTCTTTTAGTTTTTTCTCGTTCTCTTTTCTAATGAAAGTTTTTATTATATTTTTTTTTCTTACTTTTTATTTCTGTCTTTTCATTTAAAAATAGAACTTCAACTGTTATGTCACTGACAAATTAAATTTCAAATATTTAAAATCGTTATTAAATAAAAAATTTTAATTAAATATAATAAATAAGCTAATAGTATGAATTTAAAGGATGAAATTATGTAATTGTAAATAAAAATTGTAAATAAAAACATGATATGTAAATATAAATATAAAATAATTAAAATTGTAAAGTAAAATAGACATAAGTTCTTCCGATAAAAACCTATGTAGCCGAGGGAAATACTAATATTGCTTAAGTATCTTTTTTGTAATATTAGAATTTAAATAAAAATAAAAAATATTTACATAATAGAGAACTACAGTTAAATTAATAATACTTAAATTAATATTGACAAGATTGTGGACATAAATATACTCATAGGCAATTAAGCAAATATTAAAATTACTTAATACAGTGATATTTACAAATATTATAATATGAGTGAATGCAATAAATGCAAAACGCTGATACTGGGAGAATCTGGGATACGATGTAAAGGTGTTTGTGGCAAAGTTTATCATGTTGCTGTAAAGTGTTCGAGTGTTGATTCAACAAGTTATAATGCACTCTTAACTAATAATATGATAAAGTATATATGTGGTGATTGCATAATGATCGAAATAAAAGAGAGTGTAAAAAAAAAACAGTAATTTGCTCAGAGATTATAAAAGTGGTTTTGAACACTCATTAAAAAAAACTGAGAAAGAGTTAAAATTACTTCTTGAATCTATAGAAGCAAGATATGATGCAAGACTCAAAAATATGAAAATAGCTCAAACCGCTTATGAGAATACTCTATTAGACATGAAAAATATGAGTACGTTATCAGAAATATTTCTTGAAAACCAAAAACAAAATAATGAGCAAGAAGAAAAAAATAGAGTGAATTGTGAAAAAAGATTGTTAGAGATAAAAAAAATGCGTAGGTTATAAGAAATTATTATTGAAAACCAAAATAAAAAAAAAAATATACAAGAAGAACAAAATAAAAACATAAAAAAAAACGATGTTAATAAAGTTGTTGTTAAACCAAAAAAAAACTAATCAGGATAAAAACAAAATAAAATCAGATATTGGGGATAATATTGATGTTTGTAATATGCAAGTAAATATTAATTATGTGTATGAAAGAAAAAATGGTTCTATTCCAATATGTTGGGAAAATAGAAATTCTGCAGAAATATTGCAAAAAGAAATTGCAAAGAAAATGAGTAATGATTTTGAGATTGTCATGCCTGTTATACATACTACGGAATGGATGAACAACTAAGTGCAATAAAAATTATTAATGCCATTAAAATTCAAAATAAAATTTTTTGCGAAAAAATTTAATGTAAAAAAGTTTATGCGTCATTTAAAAATAAATCTATTTACAATGTAATAATAGAAGTTGATGGAAAAGCTTTCAGACAAATAATGGACTTAAAAAGATTAATGATTGGTTGGAATTCATGTATAGCATATGAAAAATTGGGTGTTCTTAGGTGTTTCAAATGCTTAGGCTTTAACCATAAAGCAAGTGTTTGCAAGGATAAAGTATACTGTCATAAATGTGGAAGTGATGAACATAAAAGAGAAAATTGTAACGAAGAGACTCATAAATGTATAAATTATATTAGAGTGAAAGAAAGTTTAAAACTGTCTGATGATGAATGTGATATTTACCATAATACGTTTAGTTCAAGCTGCAGAGTATATTTAAAGAAACTAAAAAGGGAGGAAGAAAAGATTGAGTACTAGGAGCTAAAGTCAATCCAGTGCCTATATTTAAATATTCAAGGTTTAATAAATAATTTTGTAGAACTACAAACCATCGTATCAGTTGAAATTGATTTTTTGTGCATTTCAGAAACTCATTTAGTAAGTGATGATGATGATTCATTAATAAAGTTAAATAATTATCATCATATAAGAAATGATAGTAATTCAAGACATACGGGAGACGTTACATTTTACATAAAAAATACTTGGAGTTATAATATAATTAAAAGTGATTGTTGGGAAAATGACTGTTTGCATACTATATTAAAAGTATATAATGGAAAAAACATTTTTTTCTTAATTGGTTTATATAGATCAGCCAAATATTTAAATATAAATTCAAGTTTTTTAATTATTTTAAGATTATTATGGAAGAATTGAGTAAGTTAAATGAGACTGTTATTATTATTGGCGATTTTAATAAAAACTTAATAATAATATAAGTTAATTAATAATAATATAAAAAAATTTTGTGAGCAAATAATAATTGATAATGCTTTTAGATAATTAGTTAATGAATATACTAGAGTTACTAATATTTCAAAAACTCTTATAGACTGGGTATCAACAAATAAATATAGTGACAAAGAATATAACGTTAAATTTCATAAATTAGAATGGTTTAAAAATGAACATAAAATATTAAAAAATAAAAAAATTTATCAATATGAACTTGCGAAATGGACAAATAACATAAATGAGTGGAATAAATACAAAAAACTGAGAAATACATATAAAAATAAAATTAATAAAGATAAAAATTCGTACATAAATAAAAAAATTGAAGAATCCAAAAAACAAAAAACTATGTGTAAGAATATCAAAAATTTTGTTTTGAATAAGGGTTTTGTTGAAATAAGTGAAATAAATGATTTTAATAATGTAGCAGTGAATAATAACATGACTATAGCCAATAAATTTAATAATTTTTTTACTGAAAGTATTAAAGAAATTAATAGAAGCATTAGATATGAAGCTTATGTGAATTACATTCAAAGAAAGCCATATATATTTAAATTTAAAAGTATAACTATTGATTACTTAAAGTTAATTTTAAAATCTTTAAAAAGCAAGCGTGATATAAAATTTTGTCAGTGCAAGTGTATTATTGGATGCTTTTGAGCTTATTGGCCAAAACTTATTATACACAATAAACCAGTCTATAACATCAGGAATTTTCCCTAAAATAAATATTGATTTAAATAGCTTAAGTAGACTAAATATGAATAAACTTAAATTAAATGTTGATAAAACTAAATGTTTAATAATTAATAGAATTAACAATGAAAGCCTTAATATTGTAATTGATAATAAAAATAATGAAATACTGGAAGAAATAAAATATTTAGGAAGTAATAATAGATTGTAAGTTAAATTTTAAGAATCATATTAATTATGTTTGTAAAAAGATCGCCAAAAAGGTAAATTTTTTTAGTAAAATCAGAAAGAAAATATCTTTAAAGTGTGCAATTAATTTATATAATACAGTGATCAAACCTCAATTTGAATATTGTTCTTCAATTATCTTTATGTGTAATGCCGAATTGATGGGTAGACTGCAAATACTCCAAAACAAATCTATGAGAGTTGTTCTGAAAGCTCGAAAGCCACCCATTGAAACTGTGCGGTGTTTGACTGGGTAGTGTATGATTTTAACATACCAAAACCACACCCTTTTTGAACCAAACTTTAGGAGGGAACCTGTATCAGGATTGTGGGGGATGGGGAAAATTGGATGGGATATTCAGAAGAAAGATGTTAATGTTCTTCTTAAATTTGGTTATATCGTACATATATACATTATCAACTTTGGGGAACACATTTGGTGGAAGATGGTTCCATAAACAAGATGAGCGCATGACAAACGAATTTTCATAAGCCGTGTTACGCCATCTGGCTAGTTCAACTGTGTAGGGATGAGCATCTGTTGATCTCCTTGTTTCCCGTTGGAAAATCTTGAATGGAGGCATAAGTTGTTTGATTTCCTTAGAACAGGTGTTAGTCCCTACAAGATATCTATAAAACAAGGTCAGTGACCCAACAGTGTGGCGATGGCTAAGTGGAGTGAGCGTTGAGGTAACACTGAGATCATTTATAAGACGAATAGCTCTATTTTGCACTTTATCAAGATATCCCAGCTCCGTAATGGGAGCACCAGCCAAAATATGTGCATTATATTCCATTTTCGGCCTAATAAAAGTTTTATAGATGTTAAGGAGATCAGAGGATGAGAAGAAAGTTTTGCAGCAATATAAGAAACCCAAACATTTAGCAGCGTCTTTAGCTACTCCAAAAATATGATTTGACCAAGTCAATTTTTGGTTTAGCTCAATCCCCAAAATGTTCAAGTCTTCCGAATGGCGCAAAGCTTCTCCTTGAAAAGTTAGGTTCGGAATAGTTGTAGCTATTTTTCGCGAGACTAGACAGCATTGGGTTTTTTTGGTGTTAAACTCAACTCTGTTGATTTCACCTCATTTTTGGATTTTAATTAAATCTTTGTTTAATTCACTTATAGTGAAATTTTTTGCTGTTGAATTAATCTGGTGATTAATGTTGCAGCGGCTATGAAATTCATAGGAAGCAACAAGGGTATTGTCGTCTGCGAAGCTATGGATTGGATTGGAGGTTATTGATAGTAGGTCATTTATAAATATTAGGAAAAGACTGGGGGATAAAACAGATCCCTGAGGGACACCAGCATTTATTTTGAAATCTTTGGATGAATATCCATCGACAAGAACATGAATCGTGCGATTCGAAAGGAAATCTCCAATCCATTTAACGAAAAACCTACCTAGACCCAAAGCCATTTACCAGAATGGTGAAGACTGATATTAAGCTTTTCGCACAGGTTGGTCATGAGATCACCAGTTGAACGACGGGCTCCGAACCCGTATTGTCGATCATGAAGCAAACCTTTACGATCTAGATATTTCAAAAGCTTATAGTTAATAACTTTTTCCATTACTTTGGATAGGACCGATGTAATAGCAACAGGTCGGTAGTAAGAGGGATCGCTTTTATCGGCTTTTTTAGGAACTGGAAAAACATGTGCAATCTTTCATTGGGTAGGATGAATACCCGAAGTAAAGGAAAGATGGAAAAGGTTGCGCAGAGGTTTTGAAGTGGAGGTATATTTGTTTTTGAGGACGGTAGTCGTAATGCCGTCCGGCCCGGCTGATTTTTTTGTATCAAGATTCTTCAAGATTTTCATCACTGCTCGCGTCTTAAAGTATATTCTACCAAAGGAGCAGCCAACTTCTGGAATAGATGGGGGGCTTTGAGTTGACTGAGGCAGTGACGAGTTAGAAGCGAACTGTTTGCCAAACAAATTCGCTTTCTCTTTTGAATCTGACACGATGTGGTTGTTTGTATCAACAAGTGGAGGAAAAGAAAACCCGCTATTGTCTTCTTTTAAATTTTTTGCAAAAGTCCAAAAGGATTTGCTATTCTTGGGCATGTGTATTAGTTTACGTTTCAACCTTTGGTTGAACAAGAATTTGTGCTTGTTAATAGTTCTCTTGCATCTGTTCCGAACCACTATATAATTGGCCATGTAAGCCTTCAAACCACTGTCCCGGTACTTTTTAAAGGCCTTCTTTCTTTTTGGAATGGCATCTTTGCAAATACAATTAAACCAAGTTTTGGGTTTCCGCTTAATAGATTTCATGGAGTGAGGTATAAATAATCTCATTCCAAGTAAAATAGTTTCACTAATCGCATTTGCAGCAAAGTCAACATTCCTACCACGGAAGCACAGTGACCAATCAAAGGTTTTGTAAAAATTGTTCAGACCTTCCCAGTTAGCATGGTTATAACGCCATACCAATTTTTTGGGAAGGGACCTTTGGTTGGACACCGGGCCTGCTTGTATTGACCAAACAGTGATCAGAGCCCTTCAGGAGGCAACCAACTGGAATCACATACTTTTCAGGGTGTGTGGTTAGAAACAGATCCAAGAGGTGACCTTCTTGATCAGCACGGTCAGGGATTCTAGTGGGATTTTTGACAAGTTGAGAAAGGTGAAATAGAGTGGAAAATAATTCAACTTGTTTCCCAATCGAGTTTTGACTCGGAAAAGAGCTACTGGAAAAGTGAATCCAGTCTTTGTTATGAACATTAAAATCCCCCGCCAGAACAATTTCAGTCTCAGGATAACAATCGAGAATTTCATTGATCTGGTTTGAAAGGTTTTCAATTTCCATAACAGTTTCCTGTTCACTTGAATTGGGTGATCTGTATAGAAAACAGAAATGTATAACATGCTTTCCAACATGGATTTTGACCTAAACGTAATTGAAAGTTGGGCTAGAAGATTTATATTTGACAAGAGTGTTGAAAGCAATGTCATTTTTTATATACATGAGGAATGAGTGAGTAGCCGTTAATATCGAAGTTAACATTTTGACTACTAACTTAGGTTTCACATAGAGCAAGGATTGCCGGTTTAATTGAATTAAGATGGCCCTCAACGGCATGGAAGTTCGTTTGTAAACCGCGAAGAATACAAAAATTAACGTTAAAGTTGATAATTTTGTTAAAAGTTAGAAAGAACAAAAATATAAAAAAGAAAAAAAAAAAAAATTCTTATTGTACGATTTATTCAACCTAAATCGATAGCACCTTAAAACAAAAAAAAAAAAATAGAAAAATAAAACCAAAAAAAAAAAAAAAATATTTTTTTTTCAATTTTAATTTTTCCGATTTTAATTTTAAAAGTCTTATTTCGAGTGGGAGACTGGTTTATAACTACGTCCTACAGTTTTTAACTTGCACGATATAGAATCTATATAGAAACTATATGTGCCCTTATTGTAGTAGGTACAACTAAAAACTCAATCAAAGTAAAACAAATACACAATTACATCTAATTAAAAAAAAACAAAATTTGTAATTGTGACAATATAAATAGCAAAATACAAAAATAGAATGAAAGTTTATTGATAATATTGGACATATACCATCAGAATTTAAGTTACGGTGCTTTATGATGGTATATTAAGAGCGGTGAGAATTGTTTGGAACATTAACATCTATCAATGGGAAGGAGAGAGATGGATATATTGTTTTGTTTACCACTAGGAGAAGATTAAAAGAAGAATTACTTCCAAAAAAAAAAAATTATTGTTTTAATTTAGTTAAATGTAAACAAAACAAACCGGCGCGTGATATTAAAATTTATAATAATTTTATTTAATTTGAGAAATAAAGATAACTTTAGATTGAATATGTATAGAATTGAAAGAACTAAAAATATGATGTATAAAGGTTTAAAACTATATAATGAACTATATACTCCAAAAATGCGCGAACTTCCTAGCTGGCGCATTAAGTAAACTTTTCTACATATCCTTTATTTCTTGCACTAATCCTTCTATCTGGAAAATTGCTTATTTCCAAATCTACTTTAAATTTATAAAACCTACATTCGGCCGAGAATTGAGTATAGTTCTCACATATTTGCTGGAGAACCCAGCACCGCTCTTCAATATCTGGATAAGATACAAAAAATAGCTGTTCGTATTATCAATGATAATAACGTCACAAAAAACTTAAGTGCTTGCAGTCACCACCGTAATGTAGGACCTGCATGTCTTTTTTATGGATATCTACTAGGTAATACTTCAGAAGAAATTAAATATATTATGCAAAAACTCAAACCCTACCGTCGTAACAAACGGTTAGAAGCTCAATCTCATTCATATACAGTACAGCTTTTTAGAAAAAAATTTAGGAAATAACTTTTAAGTTGCACCTCCAAATTATGGACACATTACCCCAAAAGTGTTTCCCAAAACATATGATATTCAAGAAAAAAGTCAACTTATACCTCTTGGCTTGCCCATTCAACCCTTGGTAGACATTCATATTTATGTCTTGTCGCTACTTTTCAGCCGTAATACTGCGCAAGCAGCTAGGGTGCTTATCTAATAAATTTGGCTAAAGGTGGAGGTTGTTTTAATTGAGTAGAAATATCACACTACCTAGAGGATCAGGATTTCAGGTGCCTTTTGAAGGTTTTCTTCTCCCTCAGGAAAAAGTATAACATTTAAAAAAACAATAAATTAAGAAAATATATTTAAAAATTATTTTAAATTGAAATAATTAATCACGGGTACTACATCATTTAATAGTAAATGCACTACAACAGAAAATCCTGAAAAGAAGTAACTGCTGCATGTGTGTAAAATTTTATTTAATTGGTTTTTTGTTTTTTAATATTTTTAAATAGATAAATCAGTAAGAATTTTTAATATTTTTGAATTGATAAAATAATTAGAAAATGTTTTTAGTATTATAAAATTAAGTTCATTAATTATGTCTTACGATCAAACTAATAAAAGCTTTTATGGTTTTAAAGTGACTTATGGACTTTTCATTACTGGACTTTTCAGTCGATTCTACCGATTGACCATTTCTTTACTTCTTGTATTTGAAAAAGGATCCTCTCGCCCTCTCTATACGACATTTTATATTCTGATCTGAGTCACAGCTCTCGTGTAATCAGGATCATACATATCTGAAACTACTCACTCGTTCTATGCTTTCGTTATTGATATAGATGCAGACTTTTAGATGTGGTACTTTGCTTTTTGAGATGATTATGTATTTGGTTTTTATTGTGTTCATGTTCAAACCAAATTTTTTGTTGTGAGGATTGACTTTGTACATTAGCTGTTGCAAATCTTCGATACCATATGCAATTATGGTGGTGTCGTCAGCGTAACTGGTATTATTTATATATGTGTTATTTACTTTTATTCCTCTATTTTTCTCAGCAATTAATTCTAGCGACGGAGATAAAATGCATCCTTGTCGTACGCCTCTGTGAATACTTAAATCTGTTGTTATTATATCTTTAGATTTCACTGTAACAGTTTGACGCCAATATAGATTTTTGATGCATTTTATAACCTTACCATCTATGTCCACATTTTAAAGAATCTCTATGAGCTTGCTATGTTGCACTCTATCAAAAGCCTTTTCATAACCAATAAATCCTAGAAATACATCATTCTGTACATCTTTGTAGTTCTGGACGAGTACCTGGATAGCAAAAAGAGCTTCACGTGTTCCTAAAGCTGATTTAAATGCAAATGGTGATTTTCTCATAGCTTCTTCATATTTATTGTAAAGTCGATTATTGATAATTTTTAAAAAAAACTTGTGATGTATGGCTAATGAGGCTGATAGGCCTATGCTCATTACATTTTCGAACATTGTATTTCTTAGGTAGACAATAAAAGTAGATTTCAGCCATTCTTCTAGAAAATAGCCGGAGATGTAAACGTTGTTAAATATTTTCTCCAATATTGAGATGTTTTCTTCATTAATTAACTTTAATAATGCAGCGGGTATCTCATCTGGGCCCACCGTTCTATTATTTTTAGATGGTTCAATAACAATGACTTTATTTCGTCTTTCGTAATAGGTGGTCCTGAAAGCTGAGTTGATGGATTGTTTTCTATGATTTCTGCTCTAGTAGCATCTAAAAACAAGTCTTAAATATATTCTTCCCAGGTTTTCTTTTCTCTTCTAGCGTGATCATAATTCGTTCCTCACTATTTCAAGCGTAGATACCCTTTTTTCTTTCTCGTTTGGCCTGAATTCGATCTAAAGCGTCTAGAATCCGTACATTGTCCGATCTACACCATAAGCAATCCCCACGGTCCTTTCATTACTACCAACCTAGAGTTTAAATTTCATCAAAACGGCGTAATTTTTTTTTTTAATTTTCGTGTTTCTTGAACATATGTTCTTTAACATCTGAACTGATTCAATACTAGTAACTCTTGTACACAATTAGAATGTTCCATCTTAATTTTAAGTTACCAATTTTATTAATTTCGATGATAAGCTTGTAAACCTTGGGAGATCTAAGGAAAGAGTAAAGAACACCTTTGTGCCAAATTTGATGTTTCCAAATTTGATGGTTGAGTTATCCTGATTTTTTATACCCTACACCTATGAAATAGGAAAATACGCACAGTGTCGAAACGTTTAAACCATATCGTGGAAAACAATAACAAGTAAAGATCAGTCAGTTGGTGCACCCGGCTTAGAAATACCCTAACCCTATTTGGTTCAAATTTAATGAGAAGTCCATGAGTCATTTTAAAACCATAAAAGTTTTTATTAGTTTGATCGTAAAACAAAGCTAACCAAATTAACATAATACAATACAAAAAACATTTTCTAATTACTTTATCAATTAAAAAATATTAATAAAAATAGTAATAGAAACACATATCAAATGTCAAAATGGGAGGTAAAAGTGTGAAAAATGCAGCACAAATAAATATTTATTTATATTTATATATATATATATAATAAAAAAAATATATATATATAAAAATTTGAGAACTGATAAATTTATACAATGTGATGGAATCTGCAAAAAGTGGTTCCATCCAAGATGCTGTGGCTTGGATATTGAAGATTACAACGCTTTCTGCCAAAAAAGCAGGGACCGGAAAGAGTGCAATTTAAAGCACAATTTACTGAGTTACAAAAGGAGATACATTAGCTTAAAAAATCAATTCATTTAATAAGTGATAAAAATTTACAACTTAGAAACGAGAATGACATACTACGTAGAAAAGTAAAAAAGAAACACCATCGAAATAGAACTAATGAAGCAGAGAAAGAATAGCAAAATTATCGAACTAAGTGGAACAACAAAAATTCCTGATACATAAATAGTTCAAAAGTAATTCAAAAATAAAAATTGAAGTGAAAGAATATGAAATTAAGGAAGTTAAGATAGTAAGAGGTGAATCTAAAAAATTTTTATTAAGCTGAAAAATATGATAACTAAGCAAAATATTATGAAAGCTGGAAAAAATATAACCTTAAAAGCTAAAGAAATTTTTTCGTCAAATAATAAATCAATTGATTCTCTAAGCTAATGCATCTCCATTTGTAACTCAGTAAACCTGATAACCTGATATTATTTTCATTAATGAAAAAATTAAACCTTATTTTAGTTTCCTTTTTAAGAAAGTTAGGGACTTGAAAAAACAAAACATAGTTCAATATTATGCGTGGGTAAGACATGGTAAAGTGCTTGTAAGAAAAAATGTAAAGAGAAAAATTTTTAGAATTCTTCACTCTTCAGATCTTGAGAAATTAAATGACCAATAACTCTGATAACATCACTTTACAATTAACCCACAAAAACATAAACAATAATATATTTCCATCTAATATCACTAATATAATTTACACTACAACTGATAAAATCAAATTGGTAAACAAATGCTCTTTAAAAATTTTATACATGAATATCCGTAGTCTAAAATACAAAATTTATGACATAGCTGACATTCTGGATATGTTAAATAACATAATACACTTAGTCACTGAAACATAAATACTTGAAGATCATATTGACCTGATTAACTTAAATCACTATAGCAAACTGTTCTCTTGCAGGACTACTAGAAGAGGTGGTGGTGTTGCAATCTTTTTACATAGCTCCGTAAAATATTCTATTAAAACTAATTTTTGCGATAACTTTAATAGTATTCTATTCATCTTTAATAGTATTCAATTCATTTTTGAACTTAACTTAAAAATTTTGTAAACCAAAACATTTGTGAAACAAAAAAAAAACACTAATGGCATCAAATATCATCTTGAAAACTGCATTATCGACACCAATGGTGGTTGCACTGACATAATTCCTAATTTAATTTCTACTATACAAGACAAAATTCAAGCAACAAATCAAGTAGTTTATATGAGCAAAATAAAGTACGGCAAACCATGGTTTGATGAGGAATGTTAAAATCTAATAAAAAACATAAACTATTGGCACAAAAAGTATGTAAATAATATTAACAAAACTTTCATTAAAAATAAATATAATTACTGGTTGAATAAGTTAATTACAACTAAACGTAAAAAACGAAATAAATATGATGAATATAATTTAACAAGTAAAACAAAAAGTCAGTCGGTGCAACCGACTTAGAAATACCCTACACCTATGTGGTTCAAATTTAAGGACATATCCATAAGTCATTTTAACACCATAAAAGCTGTTATTAATTTGATCGTAAGACATAGTTAACTAAATTAATTTTATAATACTAAAAATATTTTTTAATTACACTATCTATTAAAAAATATAACAAATTATTACTAATTTATCTATTTAAAAATATTAAAAAACAAAAAAACTTGAAATAAATGAAAATATATTTATTCCAATTCAATTACAAAATGAAAAAATTCTAATTATTAAATTTTGTGATAAAAAGATAATCAAAGCATAATATATTTAATAATCCAAATTTTTCAAAATAGCAATTATTTTAAATGGTTAGTTTATATACCTAATAGAAAAGCTTATAAAAGCAAAATATGCAATAAATATATTTCTAAAATACAATTACAAATTTAGACCTTTTCATATAATTCATTTAAATATAAAAATAAGTTTTACATAAATGTAGCAAGTACCTTTGAACATAGCTGAACCACTACAATTAAGTCTAAATTTCGGGGACACATAGGAAATAGGAAATATATTCTTTGGCTTCGAAATTAAACTCGACCAGAACCAATTCCCATGGTACTTTCCTTACTAGTAACCTAGAGTTTAAATTTCATCAAAATAGCGGCATTATTTTTTGAGTTATGGTGTTTTTAAGATATATGTTTGTTAGCCCTTGAACTTTTCAAGGGTTCCAGGACCCGAAACCATGGTACGATTTCGCCCATATGCAGTCCCCGTCATACTTTCAATACTAGTTAACCCTTGTACACAATTGGACCGTTATATCTTAATTTTAAGTTACTAGTTTTACTAATTTCGATGATAAGCTTTTACACATTGGCGGGTCTACGAGAGGTACTGAACCACTACTCCAATTGATCCAAAATTAGATGGACACGCAGGAAATAGTAAAGAACACCCTTGTGCTAAATTTAAAGCTTCTAAATTTTTTTTAAGTTGCTCTCTTTATTAATTTTAAAGATATGCTTTAAGGTCTTCGGAAATGTGTAGCTGGTCCCCGACCCACTACTCCAATGAGGGCCAAATCTCCAAGACACTTAGGAAATAGAAGGGGACACCTTGATACCAAATTTGGAGGTTCTATCTTCATTGGTTTCGGAATTATGCTCGTTTGGCCTAAATTCGATCAGAAAGTTCTAGGTTCCGAACCCATGGTCCAATCCCGAACTTACGCAATCCCCAAAGTAGGTTCATTATTAGTAACCTACAGCACAAATTTGATGAAAATAGCGTCATTAGTTGTTGAGTTATCGTGATTTTTTATATATGTTCGTTAGCTCTTCGATCGATTAAAAGGTCCAGAATCCGAACCCATGGGCCGATTTCGCCCATATGCAATCCCCGCCGTACTTTCAGTCCTAGTAACCTCCAGTTAATATTTCATCAAGATAGCTCTATTATTTTTTGAGTTATCGTGCCTACGGACGGACGGACGGACGGACATGGCTATATCGACTGAGGAGGTCACGCTGATCACAAATATATATACTTTTCCATATCTAGCTCGCTTCCTTTAGGTGGTTACAAACACCATACCAAATTTAATATACCCCTTTACCTATTCTATAGGTGTAGGGTATAAAAAGAAAACAGTAATAATCTTGCAAAAACATGGACATATATTAATGAAATAATTTGTGAAGGAAGTAATAAATGCAAAAATAATGATTTTTTCCATAACTCCAACATAACTTCAAGTACGAAAATTATTAAAATAAATAATTTCAACCATTTATATTCAAACATTGGAGCTAAACTCGTAGTTTAGCAAGTTTTACACTTAGAAAATAAATCTTTTTGATACCTTGAAATTAATTGATAGTTTGGCAAATACTCATAGCCGTTGGCTTTGATATAATACCCTCCAAGGTTTTAAAGCTTATTATCGAAATTAATAAAAATAAGAACTTAAAATTAAGATAGAACGTTCCAATTGTGTACAAGGGTTAACTAGTATTGAAAATATGACGAGGACTGCATATGGTCGAAATCGTACCATGGTTTCGGGTTCTGCAACCTTTGAAAAGTTCTAGGGCTAACAAACATATATTTTAAAAACAGCATAACTCAAAAAATATTGCCGCTATTTAGATGAAATTTAAACTCTAGGTTACTAGTAATGAAAGTACCATGGTAATTGGTTCTGGTTTGGATACTAGAATCTTTTGATCGATTTGAGGCCAAACGAGTATCATTTCGAAGCCAAAGAATATATTTCCTATTTCCTATGTGTCCCTGAAATTTAGACTTTATTTTAGTGGTGGTTCAGATGTCTCCTAAGAAATCCCAAAATTAAAAAGCTTATCTTCGAAATTCATGAGGATAGAAACTTTAAATTTGATACACGAGGGTTTTTTAGTTTACTTTAGCTTAGTTTTATTTAGTTCATACAGTTATAAGATTAAATAAAAACTCCTTGTTTGTTTTTTCTCAATAACTATAATTACACTTTATTTTATTACTTTATTTATTTTCCTTTTATTTTAATTTAATTTATTTTAATTTCCCTTTTAATTTCACTTTACGAGATCTTGCTTAATACTAACTTAAAATTATTATTTTAATTCTCAATTAGTTATAATTCAGTTGCAATCACGTGTAATTGCAACGTGATTTTTTTGTGTGTGAATTAAAGGTAGTTTAAGTTCCCATTCTAATATTTTAAGGTGTAGGGTTACGTCTGATATGATTATGTTAAATAGTTGTTATAAAATTATGTAACACTTCCCCCCTTGAAGAAATTTTGGTTTCTGAAATTTATGTTGCAAATGGGTCGGCTTGAAGTACCTTTAATTTTGTACCTTCACAATTTTTCTTATTTTTTAAACATAGTCTAATTGAAGTTTGTTTTGATTTACAATAAACAGTTAAGCACAAAATAAAACTTATTATGAAAATCAACATTATTAATCCTAATGATACATAACTTTTAACCTTTAGTTCGAACTCTGCATATTTAATGGTTTTTGGGTTTTCTATTTGTTTTAATTGTATTTTTTCTAAACTTACATTTTTAAAATTTTTTGTAATGTTAAAATTGTTTATAATTGGAAAAATTATATTATCTTTGTATTCATTTATTTTATTATAAAATGTTTCTTCTCTAATTTTTACTTCACAATTTTTATATTTAATAACAAAATTTTCTTTTACTATAATATCTTGATTAATACAGTTTTGATTGATTTTTGATTTTGGAAAATTAACAACTAATATCATTTCATCATTTATTTTTTTTACAGATTCTATTGAATTCAATTTGTAATTACAAGTGTTATTGGATTTTAATAAATTTCCTATACATACATTATTTGGGCTTTTTAAGCTACTTTTCAACAAATACTTCTTGTTATTAAGATCAAATATGTCGTTGTCTTTTAGAATTACATTATGTATAGGCTCATCTAATTGTTCGTCCTTATCATTTGGAAATGGTAAAACCAGAGTTTTGAAATATTTTTCTTTTGTGAAATTTGGAATTTATAAAATAATAACTATTAAATTATCATTAAAAAGGACGCCGGTTTTAATGTACGGTAGAATTTCTATTGTTAAATTAAACTTCTGGATTTCTTCTTCCGTCAGGATGTGGTGCGCTAAAACTTCTAGGTGGCTTAGTAAAATAATGTCTTTAATGTCTTGGAGGTGTTTATGAATTAATTAAGTCAGTTCGGTTGCTTTTGCTTCACGAACACTCAATAACCATGAAACAAACTACTCTACGGTAGAAAAAGAACTTTTGGCAATCGTGTGGGCCACAAAACATTTTCACACCTACTTGTATGGCATAAAGTTCTTAATCTAAACGGATCATAAACCGCTTGTTTGGCTAAATAATCTGAAGGAGCCTAATATGAAACTTCAGAGATGGAAAATTAAACTGACCGACTACAATTTTACCATTAGTTATGTCAAAGGGACAGATAACATTATAGCGGATGGACTCAGTCGTCTTCCGTACAATAACAACCAAGATACAATAACACCAAATAAAGAAAACTCATTTCTGCAATTTACGAACGAAATAAATTCTAGAGAACTCGATTTTGTTGTGGAAGTTAGATCCACTGATGCTACTATACAAAGTGCAGCCGAAAATGAACTAGACTACATTTCGAGTAAAAAACGGGGATTAGTCAATTTTTTGGGTAGCTCCCTAAAATTTTTGGCAGGGACAATGGACAACGAAGATTTAGACGAAATCTTCAAACATTTACAAAATCTGGACATAAATGAAAAACAGTTGACAGATAGTGTTAGTAAGCAAATAATCATCAACAAAAACTTACAAACCAATTTGAATCTAATTACTGACCACATCAATAATCAAGAAGCAATAATACAAAAATACCTACAAGAAATGGAGAACACAACCTCCACATTTCTTGAAAAAATCACGCGACCAGCTCTTATAATGCGGTTATACACAGATATAAGTTCAATTCATAAACACCTCCAAGACATTAAAGACATTATTTTACTAAGCCACCTCGAAGTTTTAGCGCACCACATCCTGACGGAAGAAGAAATCCAGAGTTTAATTTAACAATAGAAATTCTACCGTACATTAAAACCGGCGTCCTTTTTAATGATAATTTAATAATTATTATTATATACATTCCAAGTTTCACAAAGGAAAAGTATTTCAAAACTCTGGTTTTACCATTTCCAAATGATAAGGACGAACAATTAGATGAGCCTATACATAATGTAATTCTAAAAGACAACGACATATTTGATCTTAATAACAAGAAGTATTTGTTGAAAAGTAGCTTAAATTCCCCAAATAATGTATGTATAGGAAATTTATTAAAATCCAATAACACTTGTAATTACAAATTGAATTCAATAGAATCTGTAAAAAAAATAAATGATGAAATGATATTAGTTGTTAATTTTCCAAAATCAAAAATCAATCAAAACTGTATTAATCAAGATATTATAGTAAAAGAAAATTTTGTTATTAAATATAAAAATTGTGAAGTAAAAATTAGAGAAGAAACATTTTATAATAAAATAAATGAATACAAAGATAATATAATTTTTCCAATTATAAACAATTTTAACATTACAAAAAATTTTAAAAATGTAAGCTTAGAAAAAATACAATTAAAACAAATAGAAAACCTAAAAACCATTAAATATGTAGAGTTCGAACTAAAGGTTAAAAGTTATGTATCATTAGGATTAATAATGTTGATTTTCATAATAAGTTTTATTTTGTGCTTAACTGTTTATTGTAAATCAAAACAAACTTCAATTAGACTATGTTTAAAAATAAGAAAAATTGTGAAGATACAAAATTAAAGGTACTTCAAGCCGACCCATTTGCAAAATAAATTTCAGAGACCAAAATTTCTTCAAGGGGGGAAGTGTTACATAATTTTATAACAACTATTTAACATAATCATATCAGACGTAACCCTACACCTTAAAATATTAGAATGGGGACTTAAACTACGTTTAATTCACACACAAAAAAATCACGTTGCAATTACACGTGATTGCAACTGAATTATAACTAATTAAGAATTAAAATAATAATTTTAAGTTAGTATTAAGCAAGATCTCGTAAAGTGAAATTAAAAGGGAAATTAAAATAAATTAAATTAAAATAAAAGGAAAATAAATAAAGTAATAAAATAAAGTGTAATTATAATTATTGTGAAAAAACAAACAAGGAGTTTTTATTTAATCTTATAACTGTATGAACTAAATAAAACTAAACTAAACTAAACTAAAAAACCCTCGTGTATCAAATTTAAAGTTTCTATCTTCATGAATTTCGAAGATAAGCTTTTTAATTTTGGGATTTCTTAGAAGACATCTGAACCACCACTAAAATAAAGTCTAAATTTCAGGGACACATAGGAAATATATTCTTTGGCTTCGAAATGATACTCGTTTGGCCTCAAATCGATCAAAAGATTCTAGTATCCAAACCAGAACCAATTACCATGGTACTTTCATTACTAGTAACCTAGAGTTTAAATTTCATCTAAATAGCGGCAATATTTTTTGAGTTATGCTGTTTTTAAAATATATGTTTGTTAGCCCTAGAACTTTTCAAAGGTTGCAGAACCCGAAACCATGGTACGATTTCGCCCATATGCAGTCCCCGTCATATTTTCAATACTAGTTAACCCTTGTACACAATTGGAACGTTCTATCTTAATTTTAAGTTATTATTTTTATTAATTTCAATAATAAGCTTTAAAAACTTGGGGTGTATTATATCAAAGCCAACGGCTATGAGCATTTGCCAAACTATCAATTAATTTCAAGGTATCAAAAAGATTTATTTTCTAAGTGTAAAACTTGCTAAACTACGAGTTTAGCTCCAATGTTTGAATATAAATGGTTGAAATTATTTATTTTAATAATTTTCGTACTTGAAGTTATGTTAGAGTTATGGAAAAAATCATTATTTTTGCATTTACTACTTCCTTCACAAATTATTTCATTAATATATGTCCATGTTTTTGCAAGATTATTACTGTTTTCTTTTTAAATTATATTCATCATATTTATTTCGTTTTTTACGTTTAGTTGTAATTAACTTATTCAGCCAGTAATGATATTTATTTTTAAGGAAAGTTTTGTTAATATTATTTACATACTTTTTGTGCCAATAGTTTAATTTTTTTATTAGATTTTAACATTCCTCATCAAACCATGGTTTGCCGTACTTTATTTTGCTCATATAAACTACTTGATTTGTTGCTTGAATTTTGTCTTGTATAGTAGAAATTAAATTAGGAATTATGTCAGTGCAACCACCATTGGTGTCGATAATGCAGTTTTCAAGATGATATTTGATGCCATTAGTGTTTTTTTTTTGTTTCACAAATGTTTTGGTTTACAAAATTTTTAAGTTAAGTTCAAAAATGAATTGAATACTATTAAAGATGAATAGAATACTATTAAAGTTATCGCAAAAATTAGTTTTAATGGAATATTTTACGGAGCTATGTAAAAAGATTCCAACACCACCACCTCTTCTAGTAGTTCTGCAAGAGAACAGTTTGCTATAGTGATTTAAGTTAACCAGGTCAATATGATCTTCAAGTATTTATGTTTCAGTGACTAAGTGTATTATGTTATTTAACATATCCAGAATGTCAGCTATGTCATAAATTTTGTATTTTAGACTACGGATATTCATGTATAAAATTTTTAAAGAGCATTTGTTTACCAATTTGATTTTATCAGTTGTAGTGTAAATTATATTAGTGATATTAGATGGAAATATATTATTGTTTATGTTTTTTTGTAGGTTAATCAAATCACTTTACAATGTTATCAGACTAACATCACTCACTTAACATCAGAGTTATTGGTCATTTAATTTCTCAAGATCTGAAGAGTGAAGAATTCTAAAAATTTAGCTTTTTACATTTTTTCTTACAAGCACTTTACCATGTCTTACCCACGCGTATCATTGGGTCGAAAGCTTCCAACTCGTCTATAAACAATGTAGACAAACTAAAAGACGAGATCTGTTCATTAAAATCAGACATAAGGGAGCTTTCTGGAAAATTCGATGCCAGCAGTAATGTAAACAAAGCTTTTCAAACAGATAAAAAAAAGACCGTTAAAGAAGCTGGGTCGCAAACGGACCAGTTTGTCAGCTTCATTTCTTCGCTCGATACTACTACTCTGGAGCCTGAGTACTTCAAACCGACAAAAACTTTATCAGCTGTCAAAACAACGTCGAGTTCATCCGCCAATGCTGTGAATGACATTTCATTACGTAGTGAATTAGCAAGAGCGGAATCTTCTAACTCAACTTCGACATCATCAACATCAACATCATCAACATCAACATCATCAAGATCACCAACATCATCATCATTATCTTTACCTACTCCTTCTTCTACAAAACTAGTAGCCAAAAAAATTCGTTTTACACTACCTCTTGACAAGGAAGTAAGTACAATACAAAGGCTCAAATCAACTAAGGTTATAAACGAATGCAAAATGGTTTTGCATTCATTATTCTTTACAAAATTGGCTGCATCAACAACTCCTAGTTACCTCAGTAAGTTTCTAAAAAATACATTTAAGTTAAATAATAATGAAATACACATAACTAATATTACTCCTAAAAATCTTAGATTAAACCTAAATATAGGTCTTTTAAAGTTATGGTACCCGAATCCAAAATTTGTGTAATAATGAATTACAAAAAATGGAAAAAAGGCACTATAATAAAAAAATTCATAGACAATAAAAACACTTCCAACACAATTTTAAAACACAATAATAAACTTTCTACTAAACAGAAAACACTTCTTTTAAATCCGTTTGCCGTTCCTTTCAACAATCATACAAAAAAAACACATCCTAGTCAAAACACAACAACTAATAGTTCTAAATACAAAAACTTTACTCGAGGAGAAACTTTAAAGCCAGCTTCTTTTATATTATTAAGAATGCTAATAATAATAATAATAATAATAATAATAACAATGAGAATAATCATAATAATATTAATAATAATAATGACAATCATAATAGTAATAATATTAATATTAATAATGATAATACTAATACTATTAATAATAATAATAATAACAATAATAATAATAATAATAATAACAATAATAATAATAGTAATAATAATAATAATAATATTAATAATAACAATAATAATAATGACAATAATAACAGTAATTATATTAATATTGATAATGATAATACTAATACTATTAATAAGAATAATAATAATAATAATAATAATGTTAATAATGATATTGCTACTACTAATAATAATAATAATAATAATAATAATAATAATAATAATAATGTTAATAATGTTATTTCTAATACTAAAAATAATATTAATAATAATAACCTTAAAGCTAATTTCTCGTTAAACCCTCTGTTACCTCCAATTGTAAGAATGACTCAGAAATCTCTAACAGAAGACTGTACCTACGCACTTTCCAGATTTAGAGATGAAAAAATTCTAAATTATGCGAGGCTATTTCTTGCATTTTTACATGATGACAAAAATAATAGCGTAATTGAGGGTAAAACAAGAACAAATTTACTTGTGTTGATACATAATGAAGGGTTACCATCTAATTACAAGGAATTATATGACCTTTATTTTAAGTATCACATTAAAATTGGTTTCACTTCCAAACAGGTAGAAGAAGATCTTAATGCTTTTCGTAGTCATTGCAATAGCAATTACTACAATCACTTGTACCAATCTCGTGAAAATTATAATAAGTTTTTTCGGCCGAGCAGAAAATAACTATTTAAATTCAAAATTCTATATCGATTCTTACACTAATTCCAATTTAGTCACACTGTCTAACTATAGTATCAAAAATAAAAATAGCGTTAATTCCTCTAATAAACTGAAATTATTTTACCACAATTGCAGTGGTATGAGGGGAAAGCTTAAGAAATTATATATTGATGCTAAGTCATGTGAATTTAATATTATTGCTATCACTGAAACATGGTTAAACGATTCCTTTGTTAATGAAGAAATTTTGGACAGTACTTGGTCGATTTATAGAAAAGATCGGGATTATCTTGCTACAAATTGTTCCCGTGGTGGTGGTGTACTACTTGCAGTAAACAATACCCTATCTAGTGTGGCATTAATCACTAGGACTTACCACTCTTTTGATCACCAATTTATTAAAGTTAACTTAGGTAATAATTTTTTATACCTGGGTATTGTTTACTTTCCTCCTAATTCTGACAATTCCTCTTATTCGGAATTTTTCGAGATATACCAGCAGGTTATATCAAATATGAATGAGGATGATTCAATTATAATTTTAGGGGACTTTAACCGTCCTTCTTTATGTTTTATTGTTGACGAATCTGATAATTTGTTACTACCAATCAACTTTCAGGACGAAATAGATTTCGATCTAATTAATGTATTTTATGCTAATGATTTACAACAAATTATCAGCTTTCCGAAAAATTATTACAAGTGGTTAGATCTTGCATTCACGAATGCATATGATAAAGTGGTGGTAAAGCTAGCTGATGATTCAGAAAACCTTTTTACAAACACTCCGCATCATAACGCAATCATCTTCGAATTTTCCACTGCTATACCTCTTTTTACCAAATCTTACAATAATACTTTTGTATATGACTTTCTTAATGCTGCTTATCAAAGCATTAATAATGCTTTATCAGTCATCAGTTGGGACGACCTGTTAATCGAGCAGGATATTGATTTGATTATCTCTCAATTCTATGCAAAGTTATTTGAGATAATTAACTCCTTTGTTCCTAAAATTCGCAAAAAGGACAAGACAACCGAACCTTGGCTGAACAGTGAACTTAGGACATTGCGTAACAAACGCAATAAACTATACAAAATAATTAAAAATTCAAAAGAACCTAATAATGACTTATTAAACAAGTACAAGGATCTTGCTTTTGAATTTAAACAAAAATCTAATTTGGCTTATGATAGATATCTCACTAACGTAGGCGACAAATTAATTACAGATCCTAAAAAGTTTTTTGACTTCGTTAACACAAAACGTAAAAGTTATGGTTATCCAAGCGTAATGTCAAAAGACAAAACGTTTTCTAATTGTCCTAAAACGATCTGCAATTTCTTTGCTAAGTCTTTTCAAAAAGTTTATCGTCCACACGAGTCTCCAATTAATTTCGATTTCTCTAACTTAATTAATAATTCAAATCCTATTATTACGGACTTATATCTTACCGAAATTGAAATATTTGAAGCAATCACTAAACTTGATACTAAAAAAGGTATAGGACCTGACCTAATCCCACCGACTTTTTTATACAACTGTGTTAGTTATCTAACTTATATACTTCATTATATTTTTAATAAATCTCTTTCTTCAGGTATTTTCCCTCTTGTTTGGAAATCTTCTTATCTTACCCCTATTCATAAAAAGGGAGATAAATCATTCGTCGAAAATTACCGTGGCATTGCTATCTTATCAACTATTCCAAAGTTGTTCGAAAAAATGGTTGTTAACAAAATTACGCCCATCATTAATACAAAACTAAACGAACAACAACATGGATTCAGAAAAGGTCGTTCCACAACAACAAACCTTTTGGTTTATACTTCTGAAATCCTTAATGAAATGGAAAATGGGCACCAAGTTGATGCTATTTACACGGACTTTAGCAAAGCATTCGATCGTGTTGATCACAAAATTCTACTAAACAAACTTGCAACTTTAGGTATTTCTGGCTCTTTTCTTTACTGGATATTCTCCTATATTTCAAATAGATCGCAAAATATCAAATTTCAAGGATTTTTGTCGGACCCAATTAATGTTACATCAGGAGTACCCCAAGGTAGCCACTTAGGACCACTCTTGTTTAATATATTCATTTCCCATCTTTCTAGTAAACTTTTCGGTGTGTCACATGTTGCATTTGCTGACGATCTCAAGATTTATCATGTAATTAAAAATAGCTCTGATGTTGCATTACTTCAGACAAATCTTAATTCTCTACAAGAATGGTGCTTCTCTAATAAACTAGAACTAAACATTGAAAAATGCAAGGTTATAAGTTTTACACGTAAGAGATCTACCATTTCATTCGGTTATAATATAAATAATGTAACCCTTGAAAGGGTTAGAAGCATTACCGATTTAGGGATTCTGTTGGATGATAAACTGAACTTCCATCTCCATTATGAGTATATGATTTCCAGGGCAAACAAAATGCTCGGCTTTATAAAAAGAAGAGCTATAGAATTTAGCAGCATTGCTGTAACTAAAGCTCTTTATTGTTCTTTAGTACGTTCTATTCTTGAATATGGTAATATTGTGTGGGATCCTGCATTTCAAATACATTCTGATAGAATAGAATCTGTACAAAAGCAATTTCTTCTTTTCGCTTTAAGAAATCAATATAATCCTAGAGATTATTCAATTCTGCCTAGCTATCTCGTAAGACTTAATTCATTGAATATGTTAACGTTATCCTCACGCAGGCAAATTCTTTCTTCCTGCTTTACTTTTGACGTCTTAAGAAAAAACATTGACGTTCGGTATTTATTGGATAACTTTAAAATAAACAATGGTGCGAGAAATACGAGAAGCACTAAATACTTAGTTGAAAATACTCATAGAACTGAATATGGAAAAAATGAACCAATAAATAGATGTTGCATTACATTCAATAAACACAGTCATCTTTATTCTACACAAATTTCTCGATACACTTTTAACCATAAATTAAACTTAAAATTCATTCATGACCTAAGACAATAATTTTAACCTTCATTATATCATATTACACTTCAAGTTCATATTATTTTTTTAATTTAGTTATTTTATACAGTTAGTTAATACAGTTAGTATTTATAAATTTAATTTCAACTGTGTTTTTGCTTTGTATGCATTTTCTACAAATAAACAAATAATTATACTTTTGATTCTTAATGTATTTAAAAATTTTTTGGCTATGTAATCAAATTTCATGTTAATTATAAGTTTTAGTTTTAAGAATTTTTTTGTAAAAACCTTGTTTTGGTTCAAATAAATAAATAAATAAATATTGAACTATGTTTTGTTTTTTCAAGTCCCTAACTTTCTTAAAAAGGAAACTAAAATAAGGTGTAGTATATCTTGACCAAGTATATATCTTGACATAAAATTATTTCCACAAATGTGAATGATCGAAAATTATTATTAAACATTATGATAAAATATGCTGACATAGGTCAACAATTTCACGTGGAACATCTGTTCACTAATATTTGTATGAATGCAAGTGCAATGCCTTGTATGATACAAATATATTTATTTTATTTTTGTATGATCATATTTCATATTTTTATTGTTGTATAATGAATGATAATGATTCATATAAGTATTATTCATATTTTTGGTTATTGATCTTTACATAGATATGAATTAGGTCAAAAATATTATAATGCATTCTTCTAACCCAAATTTAAATTCTTTGTAACTAAGCAATAAATTACAATAATTTATTGCTCTAGATAAAATTTGTATGGATTTTAAAGAATCCAAAATTGTATATAAACCCTAGTTTATTCAAATAAAAATCAGACTTTATCAGACTCGAAAAGAATAAATATATCTTTTATTTTATAGATATCCCTGCAGTATATTTGCATGGATAAATATTTAATATAAAGAATAATAATAAATATTTTTTTGGCACAAACATGCTTCATAGATATGCATGATTGTCCATATATATTTAATAATATAATATAAAACTATTTGGCACTAATTGCCTGCATTGACCAGCAATTTCTTCTTGCTGTAAAAATAAGAGAAGAAACATTTGCATCAGGCAATAACACTTGCCTGATCAGAATGTGTTAGGGCAAGACCTAATAGAAAAGAAATCATTGACGGACTAAACATATTACATGGCGACCCTGCACTAACCTGGAATAAAGTGCAGTGAACGACTCAACATTAGTTCACAACAAGTTAATTAGATGGAGTTCATCCTGCAGTGAAACGAGCTCAGCGTTTGTCAACAATATAAACTATTTAAAAACTATTTTTTTTTAAAATATCTAAAATTATATCTAAAATATCTAAATATCTAAAATTGATAAATTTTTCTTTTTATTTAATTTGTAAAACTATTTAAAATTAAAATAATGTTAATTTAAATTAATTAAAATAATTGTTATTATATAAGTAAAATTCTTTTTATTAAAAATAAAGTAAAACATAACAACAAATTTTTTTTCTGAATGGACAGCAACGTAAACAGACTAATAGACTTATTAAAAACACTAAAAAAGAGTCCAAATAGAACATAGTCACAAACGTTCATAGATGATAAACAGCAAGAGATAAAAGAAATTTGGGAGTTATATGAAAAAAATTATAAAGGTGATTTTCAACTGAACTTGAAATTAAAAGAAATAATAAGACAAATATCTACGTACCTCAAATCAAAAATTAAAACAAACAAAACAAACATGGCAAATTTTGATTTAATGACAGCTACAAAAATCATACCACAATTTGAAGGAAACACAAAAGAAATTTCAAATTTTCTGTGTCTAATAGATTTTTATGCTGACACATTAAAAGATACAGATGAAAAAACAAAATTTGTAAAATTCATTTTAGCTACAAAACTTTCCGATAAAGTTAAAAATAGACTTATAGTAGCAGAAGAAATCATAACATTAGAAAAATTTAAACAAACGTTATTTTCAAGTTTTAAGTCGAATAAAAATACAGCCAAAATACAGTCAGAACTAGCAAATATCACACAAGGAATAAATGAGTTTGCCACAAGAATAGAAAATTTAATAGCACAACTGAATGAAACTCAAATATCAGAACAAGGAGAAGAACATAGAGGCATTATAATTAAATTAAATGACCAATTGGGTCTCAACACATTTAAAAATGGCATGAATGAAACATGTAAAGCCGTGATATTAGCAGCAAAACCTAAGAGTTTCAATGAAGCTATACAACTTGCATCTGAAATGGACAATGATATGCGATCCAATAATATCATGCATTTTAGAACCAACAATTATAGGGGTACAAATAATTATCACAATAACAAACGTAACTATGGCAGAAATAACTATAAAAACAATTTTAATAACAATAGTAATTACAATAACAAAGGTTACAACAATTATAATAACAACAACAAATATAGTAATAACAACAATTATAATAACAACAACAAATATAGTAATTATAATAACAACAATAACAATAAAAACCAGGGAAACTTCAGGGGCCCCGGCCGAAGAAACCCGGGCCATGCCAACAACATGCAAAGGAACAGCCGAAACCAATTCAACAAAAGCACATAAGCTCAATTAGCAGTAACAACGTCTGCACAAATATAATAAAAGTCAAAATAAATAATAAAAATGAATATATAACATTATTAATAGATACAGGAGCAGATATATCTATAATTAAAGACAACATCATAAAACAACAAGTATTAGAAAATGAAACCTGCCAAATAAATGGAATTACAGATAAAAATTTCATGACAACGGGTGTAATAAATTTAGAATTAAAATTTGAAGAATACACAATTAAACAAATTTCAAGTAATTGATGAAAAAATTAATATAACAGCTAACGGTATTTTAGGTAGAGATTTTCTATATGATAACAAATGCACAATTGATTATGAAACATGCACATTAATCATACCTAATCAAGAAGAGGATATAGTATTACCAATGAGTGTAAATACTAAAACTCTATCAAACATCATGTTACAACCTCGAACAGAAGCAATTATAAATATATACATGAATATAAAAGAAGATAGTATAATCATAGGCAAAGAAATGGCAAAAGGAGTATTCATAGCAAATACAATTATCCCAGCAGAAGGATTAAAACATGTAAAAATATTAAATACAAGGGAAACACCAGTAAATCTAAATACAATTGAAGTTGAAGTTCAAGCTTTAAAACATTATCAAATATTATCTTTTAAAAATAACAATGTGTCAAAAACAAGATTTGAAAAATTAAAAATTTAAATAAATATAGATAACTTAGATACAAAAGCAAAAATAACAATATTGAATATTTGTGAAAAATTTCAAAATATTTTTCATTTGGAGAATGAGATGCTGACTATAAACAATTTTTATGAACAACGAATTTCTACAATAGATAAGTCACCAGTATATATCAAAAACTATAGAACACCAAATGTCCAGTTACAAGAAATTGATAAACAAGTTTCAAAATTAATGGAGGATGATATAATTTAAAATTCCACTAGTCCATACAACTTACCATTACTAATAGTTCCCAAGAAAAGTGAAGAAGGAGAACAAAAATGGAGATTAGTTGTTGATTTTCGATCATTAAACAAAAAAATTGTGGATGACAAGTTTCCATTAACTAGACTAGAAGACGTATTGGATAAATTAGGAAAAGCTAAATATTTCTCAACACTGGATATGACAAGTTCTTTTCATCAAATTCCGTTGCATCCAAAATCAAGACAAATGACAGCATTTTCGACAAACAAAGGACACTGCCAATTTAAAAGATTACCATTTGGACTTAAAATTTCAACAAATAGTTTTCAACGTATGTTATCTGTAGCATTAAGTGGTTTACAAGAAGCCGCATTTCTGTATGTAGATGACATAATAGTATTTGGTTCAAATCTAAAAGATCACAATACTAATTTAATAAAAGTGTTAGAACGTTTACAAGAATACAATTTAAAACTCAACCCGTCAAAATGTAATTTTTTAAAACAGGAAGTTGTATATTTAGGACATCTAATAACTGCTGAAGGTATAAAAACAGATACTGCTAAATTTAACACAATTAAAAATTACCCAACACTCAAAGATGCTGATGAAGTAAGAAGATTCGTGGCTTTCTGCAACTACTACAGAAAATTTATAAAAAATTTTGCAGAAATAGCTAGACCTTTGAATCAACTACTAAAGAAAAAACAAATATTTGGTTGGAGTGAAGAAGTAATAATGCTTTTGAAAAATTAAAACAAAAATTAATAGAACCACCAATACTAAGTTATCCAAATTTTGCCGAACCATTCATACTAACAACAGATGCATCAAACTATGCTCTTAAGTACATAAAATTATTTCCACAAATTTAAATGATCAAAAATTATTATTAAACATTATGATAAAATATGCTGACATAGGTCAACAATTTCAAGTGGAACATCTGTTCACTAATATTTGTATGAATGCAAGTGCAATGCCTTGTATGATACAAATATATTAATTTTATTGTATGATCATATTTCATATTTTTATTGTTGTATAATGAATGATAATGATTCATATAATTATTATTCATATTTTTGGTTATTGATCTTTACATAGATATGAATTAGGTCAAAAATATTATAATGCATTCTTCTAACCCAAATTTAAATTCTTTGTAACTAAGCAATAAATTACAATAATTTATTGCTCTAGATAAAATTTGTATGGATTTTAAAGAATCCAAAATTGTATATAAACCCTAGTTTATTCAAATAAAAATCAGACTTTATCAGACTCGAAAAGAATAAATATATCTTTTTTTTTATAGATATCCCTGCAGTATATTTGCATGGATAAATATTTAATATAAAGAATAATAATAATAAATATTTTTTTGGCACAAACATGCTTCATAGATATGCATTATTGTCCATATATATTTAATAATATAATATAAAACTATTTGGCACTAATTGCCTGTATTGACCAGCAATTTCTTCTTGCTGTAAAAATAAGAGAAGAAACATTTGCATCAGGCAATAAAACTTGCCTGATCAGAATGTGTTAGGGCAAGACCTAATAGAAAAGAAATCATTGACGGACTAAACATATTACAAAGGTTTAATTTTTTCATTAATGAAAATAATATCAAGTTATCAGGTTTACTGAGTTAGCTTAGAGAATCAATTGATTTATTATTTGACGAAAAAATTTCTTTAGCTTTTAAGGTTATATTTTTTCCAGCTTTCATAATATTTTGCTTAGTTATCATATTTTTCAGCTTAATAAAAATTTTTTAGATCCACCTCTTACTATCTTAACTTCCTTAATTTCATCTTCTTTCACTTCAATTTTTATTTTTCAATTACTTTTTGAACTATTTATGTATCAGGAATTTTTGTTATTCCACTTAGTTCGATAATTTTGCTATTCTTTCTCTGCTTCATTAGTTCTATTTCGATGGTGTTTCTTTTTTACTTTTCTACGTAGTATGTCATTCTCGTTTCTAAGTTGTAAATTTTTATCACTTATTAAATGAATTGATTTTTTAAGCTAATGTATCTCCTTTTGTAACTCAGTAAATTGTGCTTTAAATTGCACTCTTTCCGGTCCCTGCTTTTTTGGCAGAAAGCGTTGTAATCTTCAATATCCAAGCCACAGCATCTCGGATGGAACCACTTTTTGCAGATTCAATCACATTGTATTAATTTATCAGTTCTCAAATTTTTATATACACATATTTTTTATACCCGTATGACTATATAGGCAAAGGGTATAATAAATTTGCCATTACGTTTGTGACGCAGAGAAGGAGGGGGGGTAGATATAGACTCAAGTGTATGGATCGGATCAGAATCGAAAAAAAAATCGATTTAGCTATGTATGTCCGTCCGTCCGTCCGTCCGTCCGTCCGTCCGTCCGTCCGTCCGTCCGTCCGTCTGTCCGTCCGTCCGCACGATAACTCAAAAACTAAAGGAGCTAGAATCTTGAAATTTTCGCAAATTTGCTTTTTTTCAATAGCCGTCATCGCTATTTAAATCCAGCCATTTCGGTCCATGGGTTCGGGTGGCTGCCATACAACTTCTTTTTTTATATGAGTATTTCTCTGTACCTATTACAGCTACGTGTCTGAAATTTTGGCAAAAGTAGTTTAGTTTTATGGCCAAAGTTTTTGCAAAATTTGGTTGGTCTGTTGCAGTGAGTTCGAGTAGCTGCCATACAACTTCCTGTTTTATATGAGCATTACTCTAAACCTATTAATGCTGGGTGTCTGAAATTTTGCCAAAAATAGTTTAGTGTAATGGCCAAAGTTACTGCAAAATTTGGTTGGTCTACTGCAAAGGGTTCGAGTAGCTGCCATACAACTTCTTATTTTATATGAGCATTACTCTATACCTATTGAAGTTAGGTGTCTGAAATTTTGCCAAAAATAGTTTAGTGTAATGGCCAAAGTTACTGCAAAATTTTGTTGGTCTACTGCAGAGGGTTCGAGTAGCTGCCATACAACTCCTTCTTTTATATGAGCATTACACTACACATAATAAAGCTTTATATTTGAAATTTTGTCAAAAGTAATTAATGTTTATAAATGATATAATGTTTATAAAACGGTCATACGGGTATCCCAGAGTTGACACAGTCTACTCTACCACACTCTTCCTCGTTTTATTATATTGTTACGAAAGCAAAATGCATACATCTATTTAAACAAGTCAATTTATAAACTCGACTTTTAAATTTTAATCGCATTCCTTAAAATGCATAACTGTACTTTAACTATCAAATTTCGTAAACGCTAATTTACGAAAATAACAAAACAAAAAACCAAACTTGATTATAATCGTATGATTCTAATCAAGTTAAATATTGTCATGTATTAGAATTTAGCTTACGTAGTATTTTATCCATTCAAACATAAAACAAATTGAATTATAAAATAATTTGTATTAAAATCAGTCTGTAAGAACAGCTCAAATAAAGAACATTTAAAAACTGGCGCAGTCGGTGAAATAAAAAAAAAAAATAATTATAAAAGATTATAATTAAAATAAAATAAAATTATAAAAAATTATAATTAAAATAAAATTATAAAAAATTATAATTAAAATAAAATAAAATTATAAAAAATTATAATTAAAATAAAATAAAATTATAAAAAATTATAATTAAATTATAATTACAAGTAATTAATAAAATTAACGACCAAGTAATTATTAACAAAAATTTTGAGAAAAATATCCACTCAATAGCCGAACACGTGAACAACCAGCAACTGGAAATTACTCAATAGCTAACAAAAATCGAAGACCAAACTAACAACTTTATTGATGACAAATTTACAATACCCAACATCGAGGATCTTTTTGGGAAATAGGGAAATTGTCGCTATTTCAGTGCGTTAGATCTGGCGAAAGGGTTTCATCAGATTGAAGTCCACCCAGATGATCGATGCAAAACTGCATTCTCAACTAGAAGTGGCCATTATGAGTTCACTCGTATGCCCTTCGGCTTAAAAAACTCACCCTCCACCTTTCAAAGATTAATGAACCATGTATTAAGCGAATTGATCAATAAAATATGCATTGTCTACTTGGATGACATCCTAATCTTCTCGTCATCATTCGAAGAACACTTAGTTTCAATAAAAAAAATCTTAACCAAATTGCGCGAAGCAAACTTAACGATTCAAATAGACAAATGTAATTTTTCTCAACTGTCTACTAACTTCTTGGGTCATGTAATCACCCAAGGAGGTATAAAACCTGATCCATCAAAAATCAGCGCTATTCAAAATATTCCTCTTCCATCTTCACAAAAAGAGATAAAATCTTTTCTAGGATTAACCGGCTACTACCGGAAATTTGTAAAGGATTACTCCAAAGTAGCTTATTCGTTAATACGTTATTTAAAAAAAAAATTTAAAATTTGTAAAAATGACAAAGAATACATCGAGGCTTTTAAAAAACTAAAAACTCTATTAACAACAGAACCCATTCTAAAAAACCCAGACTTTTCTAAACATTTTACACTAACCACGGACACGTCTAACTTCGCTTTGGGCGCCGTACTAAACCAAAATAACCACCCGATAGCCTATGCCTCGAGAACACTGAACAACCATGAAATAAGATACTCGACGATAGAGAAGGAACTTCTCGCTATCGTTTGGGCGACCAAACATTTTCATACTTACCTTTACGGTAAAAATTTTACTGTTCAATGTGATCATAAACCTTTGGTATGGCTTAACAATCTTAAAGAACCAAACACGAAACTACAAAGGTGGAAGATCAAAATAAACGAATATAAATTTACAATAAACTATCTTAAAGGGAAAGACAATAAAATCGCTGATGGTTTAAGTCGACTCCCTTGCACAAATGAAAACTCTTGCGACAAAAGCGAATCAATAATCGAGCCCTCAATTTTACAATTTTTAAACGAAGTGGAGACACATAGTGCACCAAACATTGACAATAATGATGAAATTATGACCACTAACGTTACGATGCACTCTACAACGAAACAATGATAATGATGATGAAATCATGTCTACTGCAGCTACAGTACATAGCGCAAACGAAGATGACCTATATCATATTAAAATAACAGAAAAACCTGTTAACTTATTCAAAAATCAAATTTACCTAATCTTAAGTAATAACGAAAAATTCACCACGAAAATTATAAATAAAAAATGTTAAAATCTTCTCTATGTTACTAAAGGTACTAACCTATTAGAAAAGATGAAACGCTGTCTACCCGAAAAAGGATTAGTATGTGTATACAGCGATAACATTGATATCTAACTCAACTTTCAAAACCTTTATCTTAAATTCATTGCTAATAATCAACGTCTAAAAATATTAAAATCTAACAAAAAACTACAAGATATAACGGATAAAAATAAAATTCTTGAAATAATAAAAGCTGAACACCTTCGCAATAAACACCGCGGTATATCGGAAATTTTTTCCGAACTTAAGGAAATGTACCATTACCCTTAACTGCAATTACAAATACAAAAATTCATAAACAATTGTGAAGTGTGTACCTTAGCGAAACATGATAGGAGACCTTTAAAACTCCCGTTTGAGATCATACAATCTCCTATACAATTTAATGACATCGTCCACATGGACATTTGGTTTCCATGCAGGAATGTTATGTATCTAACTATGATAGACAAATTCTCTAAACATGCTACCATCCACAAACTTAATGATAGAACGTGGATCTCTATTTTAAAAGCACTAAAAGAAAGGCTAATTTATTTGGGAAACATGAAAAAATTAATAACAGATAACGAAAAGTGCATAATACACAGTGCCATAGAACAATTTCTTATAGAAAACCAAATCGAATTCCACCAAACTACACCTGGGAATAAAACCGGCAACTCAGACGTTGAACGGTTACACGGCACACTAAACGAACATATTAGAATCTTAGAAATTGACAAAACTAATGAAACTGAAGACTTAAACGATAAAATCTTTAAAAATATCATGACATATAATCGAACAATTCACTCTACCACGAAACGTAGACCAATAGACTTTTTAAATAAAAACATTCCAAAAGAGGAGATCGAAATTTTAGCAAAAAGATTTGAAGAAGAAAAAAGAAGAAGGTTAGCAAACTTAAATAAGAACAAAACTTTAAATGAAAATTTACATGCAAACATTGTGGTTAATAGAGATGTAGGTAAATGTAAACCTAAGTATAAAATTCTGAGAAACTTTAAAGTAGACAGCAAATACATAGTCGATACGAGCAATAAAAGGAAAACTAAATATTGCAAAAAGCAACAAAAACGAAAGTTTAAATTTCAATAAAACCTATTACCTATTTTATTACGATTTTATTGTAACCAAGGATTAGATGCTTTATCATCACCATCACCATCAATTTTTATTTTTATTATTAATTTTTTTACCAACTGGAAATATAGAAGTCTCTTTCGAGGTAGACTTCTTAAGTTAATTTTATTATTGTTTTTCTCTCCAATTTCCAATCCAATAAAAACTTCTTTTATAATTTTAGGAAATGGAACTACTACTTCTACTCATTCTCTCTATTCCACAAGCGTCGCTCCAATTTATACAAATAAGCCAACTCAAAGATGAAAATGGTTTTGCTATTATAAAATTGGAAGAACAAAAAATTTTTAATAACTACACAAAAACTTTACACATTGTAAACCTCACTGAATACCAAGAAATATTGGAAACTTGTACGAAACTTGTATTAATCTTCTTAATCTAACAGAAACAAGCACAGAACACAAAATTTTAACATTAGAATTGTTAAATTTACAACACACTCTGAACTCACTGATAACCAAACTTGACGGGAAAATTAGAAATAAACGTGAACTAATTAACGCCCTGGGTACAGCAATGAAATTTTTGACAGGCACAATGGTTAACGATGACTCAGAACAAATATTCAAGCAATTACAAAATTTAAACTTTAACACCAGACAAGTAACTAATAAAATTAACGAACAAGTAATTATTAACAAAAATTTTGAGAAAAATATCCACTCAATAGCCGAACACGTGAACAACCAGCAATTGGAAATTACTCAATACCTAACAAAAATCGAAAACCAAACTAACAACTTTATTGCAAAAATATCGCAAACTCCTTTCACACTCCAACTTTTGGCACAAATGACCTCAATTAATAATCATTTACAACAAATTAAAGATATTATCTTGCTAAGTCGTCTGGAAGTTCTTGCTCACGACATACTTACAGACGACGAAATTCAAAAATACAACCTAACTATAGAAGAGATGCCGTACATAAAAAGTACTATTTTATTTAAGGACGGCCTTAAAATAATCGTCCTATTCCTTCCAAACTTCACTACCGAAACCTATTTTAAAGCTTTAGTCATACCATTCTCGAACGATAAACATGTGCAATTAGACACACCTATAATAAATATTATTTTAAAAGATAAGGAAATATTTGAACAAAATAATAAAAAGGAACTGTTAAAGAAAAACTTACAATATCCAAATAATAATTGTATAAAATACTTACTAAAAGGAAACAGTACATGTAACTATAAAATAAATGAAATAGAATCTATAGAAAAAATTAACGACGAATTAATTGTAACTTTAAACTTAGAAAGAACAAAAATTGTACAAAACTGTATTAACCAAGAAATAATTATTAAAGAAAGTAATTTAATTAAATTTAGCAATTGTAATTTGAATATTAAAAACAATGAATTTTCTAATAAAATTGTAAAATTTAAAGATTTACCTATTATACCAATTGTAAATGAATTAAATATAACAAAAACTATAAATAACTTTACTCTTAAGCAAATTCATGTAAACCAAATTGAACGCGTAAAAGCTATTGAATACTTAGAATATAAATCTAAGGTTAATTTTTATACTTTACTAACGGTTAAAACCCTATTTGTAATAGTAATTGTAATTATGATAATACGCTACTGTTATAAAAAAAACTAAGTTAAATGAAAATATTAAAATAAGTATAAATCAATCAGATGTAAAACCAAAGGAACTTGAAACAAGTCCTTTTTAAATTTTAAATTTTGGAGACCAAAATTTCTTAGGGATGGAGGTGTTACGTAAGCAAAATGCATACATCTATTTAAACAAGTCAATTTATAAACTGTACTTTTAAATTTTAATCGCATTCCTTTAAATGCATAACTGTACTTTAACTATCAAATTTCGTAAACGTTAATTTACGAAAATAACAAAACAAAAAACCAAACTTGATTATAATCGTATGATTCTAATCAAGTTAAATATTGTCATGTATTAGAATTTAGCTTACGTAGTATTTTATCCATTCAAACATAAAACAAATTGAATTATAAAATAATTTGTATTAAAATCAGTCTGTAAGAACAACTCAAATAAAGAACATTTAAAAACTATATATATATATATATATATAAATATTTATTTTTGCTGCATTTTTCACACTTTTACCTCCAATTTTGACATTTGATATGTGTTTCTATTACTATTTTTATTAATATTTTTTAATTGATAAAGTAATTAGAAAATGTTTTTTGTATTATAAAGTTAATTTGGTTAGCTTTGTTTTACGATCAAACTAATAAAAACTTTTATGGTTTTAAAATAACTTATGGACTTCTCATTAAATTTCCAAATAGGATTACGGTATTTCTAAGCTGGGTGCACCAACTGACTGTTCTTTACTTGTTATTGTTTTCCAATATATGGTTTAAGGGTTTCGACACTGTGTGTATTTTCCTATTTCTTAGGTGTAGGGTATAAAAAATCAGGATAACTCAACCTATGATCAAGTTCTAGTATCCGAAACATTGACGCTATCTTCATGAAATTTGTAACGTACTATCTTCATGTAGGTTACCAGTAATAATAATACATCGGCGATTGCGTAAGGTCGAGATCGAACCATTGGTCCTAGAAATTTTTGAAAGAACTTAGGCCAAACGAGCATAATTGTGAAACAAATGAAGATAGAACCTCCAAATTGGGTATCAGAGTATCTCTTCCTTTTCCCTTGAAACCAATCGGGTTATGTGATCAGGGACTATCCACACAGATCCGAAGACCTTAAAGCATATCTTTGAAATTTATAAAGATAGTAACTTGAAACGAATGTAGAAACATCAAATTTGGCACAAAGGTGTTCTTTACTCTTTCCTTAGATCTCCCAAGGTTTACAAGCTTATCATCGAAATTAATAAAATTAGTAACTTAAAATTAAGATGGAACATTCTAATTGTGTACAAGAGTTACTAGTATTGAATCAGTTCAGGTGTTAAAGAACATATATTCAAGAAATACGAAAATTAAAAAAAAAAATTACGCCGTTTTGATGAAATTTAAACTCTAGGTTGGTAGTAATGAAAGGACCGTGGGGATTGCTTATGGTGTAGATCGGACAATGTACGGATTCTAGACGCTTTAGATCGAATTCAGGCCAAACAAGAAAGAAAAAAGGGTATCTACGCTTGAAATAGTGAGGAACGAATCATGATCACGCTAGAAGAGAAAAGAAAACCTGGGAAGAATATATTCAATACTTGTTTTTAGATGCTACTAGAGCAGAAATCATAGAAAACAATCCATCAACTCAGCTTTCAGGACCACCTATTACGAAAGACGAAATAAAGTCATTGTTATTGAACCATCTAAAAATAATAGAACGGTGGGCCCAGATGAGATACTCGCTGAATTATTAAAGTTAATTAATGACGAAAACATCTCAATATTGGAGAAAATATTTAACAACGTTTACATCTCCGGCTATTTTCTAGAAGAATGGCTGAAATCTACTTTTATTGCTCTACCTAAGAAATACAGTGTTCGAAAATGTAATGAGCATAGGCTTATCAGCCTCATTAGCCATACATCACAAGTTTTTTTTAAAAATTATCAATAATCGACTTTACAATAAACATGAAGAAGCTCATTCAGAAAATCACCATTTGAATTTAAATCAGCTTTAGGAACACGTGAAGCTCTTTTTGCTATCCAGGTACTCGTTCAGAACTACAAAGATGTACGGAATGATGTATTTCTAGGATTTATTGGTTATGAAAGGCTTTTGATAGAGTGTAACATAGGAAGCTAATAGAGATTTTTTAAAATGTGGACATAGATGGTAAGGTTATAAAATGCATCAAAAATCTATATTGGCGTCAAACTGTTACAGTGAAATCTAAAGATATAATAACAACAGATTTAAGTATTCACAGAGGCGTACGACAAGGATGCATTTTATCTCCGTCGCTAGAATTAATTGCTGAGAAAAATAGAGGAATAAAAGTAAATGGCACATATATAAATAATATCAGTTACGCTGACGACACCACCATAATTGCAGATAGTATCGAAGATTTGCAACAGCTAATATACAAAGTCAATCCTCACAACAAAAATTTGGTTTGAACATGAACACAATAAAAACCAAATACATAATTATCTCAAAAAGCAAAGTACCACATCTAAAAGTCTGCATCTATATCGATAACGAAAGCATAGAACGAGTGAGTAGTTTCAGATATGTAGGATCCTGGTTACACGAGAGCTGTGACTCAGATCAGAAAAAAAAATGTCGTATAGAGAGGGCGAGAGGATCCTTTTTCAAATACAAGAAGTAAAGAAACGGTCAGTCTGTAGAATCGACTGAAAAGTCCAGTAACGAAACGTCCATAAGTCACTTTAAAATGCTGGGACTCAGATCAGAAAATAAAATGTCGTGTAGAGAGGGCGACAGCAGCCTTTTTCAAGTACAAGAAGTAAGGAAATGGTCAGTCGGTAGAATCGACTGAAAAGTCCAGTAATGAAAAGTCCATAAGTCACTTTAAAACCATAAAAGCTTTTATTAGTTTGATCGTAAGACATAATTAATGAACTTAATTTTATAATACTAAAAACATTTTCTAATTATTTTATCAATTCAAAAATATTAAAAATTCTTACTGATTTATCTATTTAATATTTTTAAAAACAAAAAACCAATTAAATAAGTTGTTACACACATGCAGCAATTACTTTTTTTCAGGATTTTTTGTTGTAGTGCATTTACTATTAAATGATTCAGTACCCTTGATTAATTATTTCAATTTAAAATAATTTTTAAATATATTTTCTTAATTTACTTGTTTTTTTAAATGTTATATTTTTTCCTGAGGGAAAATTCCTACTGTATATGAATGAGATTGAGCTTCTAACCGTTTGTTACGACGGTAGGGTTTGATTTTTTGCATAATATATTTAATTTCTTCTGAAGTATTACTTAGTAGATATCCATAAAAAAGACATGCAACTCCTACATTACGGTGGTGACTGAAAGCAGTTAAGTTTTTTGTGACGTTATTATCATTGATAATACGAACAGCTATTTTTTGTATCTTATCCAGATATTGAAGAGCGGTGCTGGGTTCTCCAGCAAATATGTGAGAATTATACTCAATTCTCGCCCGAATGTAGGTTTTATAAATTTAAAGTAGATTTGGAGATGTCAAGTATTTCCTACTTATACTTAAGAAACCCAGGCATTTCATAATTTACCGATGTTGAGGTAACATCAGCTGCTCTCTTAAAAAGCTAAGAGTAATCAAGAGTACTGTCATCAGCAAACCTATGAATTTTTTTGTAGGTCATTGATAAAAATTTGAAATAAGATTGGCGATAGGACAGAGCCTTGAGGGACACCAGCATTGATTTTAAAATTTTTGGAAGAGAAGCCATCCAATACAAATTGTATTGAACGGTGTGAAAGGAAAGATTCAATCAATCTAACTTTTTAAGTAGCCCGACATGCCAAACGCGATCAAAAGTTTTGGATATATCTATAGCGATTATGTTGGTTTCGCCATATTTTTTCAAGCAAAGACCCCATTTTTCAGTCAAAAAAGTCAACAGATCAACTGTTGATATATTTGACTAAAAACCATATTTTGGTTACTTATGAGGCCATTTCAGTGCCAACACGGCTGGAAGGTATATAATTGAATTTTAAATATATTAATTCTTTTAAATTGAAAAATTCTGGTTAGATATAATATATCGATTTTTAGGAATCCTATTTAATTTTTCTTGATATATGACGTGATCAAGATTACAGATATGGAAAAGATTAATTTCAGATTGAAATATTGCGATTAGAATTGGCTACTTTTCTGAAAACTTCAGTTATAAATAAGTATTACAATCATAGTCATGCTGATGTTATCTGTGTCTCTAATTTTAATTAAACTCAAAGTTATTCGAAAGAAATATTAATTTTTGATAATATATATATATAAAAGGTCATATTATTTGATGATTTTTAATATTAATTAAAACTATTAATCCTTTGATTTACTTTTTATCACAAAATTTTTTTTTTTTTTTATTCCTGTTCCACTCCTTTAAGAAGTATAGGGCATTCTCCAAGTTTCTATTTTAAACTAGGCTTCAGTTTCTTTAATCATAATATTCACTAAGCCGTTGATTACTCGGCTGTAGCTATTGTATAAGGTTATGAAATATGAATGCACAAATGTTAACTTTGTGCGCCAGCTATAATCTTACACAAGAATAATTTATATATTTTCATTAAATCTTATTTTATATTACGATATAATTAAACAATTTTACGATCTTTTTTTATTGGATGTGATCTGACCGGGGTTTGAACCCGAGACCTTCCACATGAAAGGCGGCGTCTTTACCACTACGCCATTGGTCAGATAAATTTTCAAAATTAAAATTAATTTACATCCCTAGTATACGCACTTAGAAAAGATTTTAAATGAAAAATATTCAATAAATGTATTTGTACCATGGTTTCGGGCTCTGCAATCCTTATAAAGTTCAAGGGCTAACAAACAGATATCTTAAAAACACCATAACTAAAAAACTAATTAAGTTATTTTGATGAAATTTAAATTCTAGGTTACTAGTAATGAAAGTACCATGGGTCGGGGACCGTCAAGATAGTTTCCAAGACCTTAAAGCATATATTCGAAAATAATAATCACAGTATCTTGAAACAAATGTAGAAGATTCAAATTTGACCCAAGGGTGTTCTTTACTATTTCCTACGTGTTCCCTTAATTTTTGATCAATTGAAGTGGTGGTTCAGGTAACTCTCTTAGATCTCCCAAGGTTTAGTAACGTAAATTAAGATAGAACGTTCCAGTTGTGTACAAGAGTTTACTAGTATTAAAAGTATGACGGGAACTGCATGTGGTCGAGTTCGGACAATGAGTACGGATTCTAAAAACTTTTGATCGAATTGAGGCCAAGCTAGTATAATTTCAAAACAAAAGAAGATCGAACCTTATAGTTGGGCACAGGTGTTTCTTCTTATTTGTTTTGTTTGCGTGATATTTTAGATGAATTGGAAAAGCGGATTGCGTACCACCTCCACTACTCCCAAGTGTTTAAAGCATATATTCGATATTAATAAAGATAGAAACTTCAAATTTGATACACTATTTCCTACTTCCGTTCTTATTTAACTCTTTTATATTTTTAAAAGGCCAAGAGTTTTAATATAAAACATATTATGTATTATATTTTATAAATTAAAAACTAAATATTTTTTTAGTAAACGACGAAATTTTTTTGTTTTTAATTTTTATTATATTATATCTATATTTTATTGAAATATTACCATAGGTAATATATAATTAAGAAATTGTGTACGATACTTATGTTGTAAAATTTATTTTTATATTTAAATGAATTATATGAAAAGTTCTAAATTTGTCATTGTATTTTAGAGATCCATTTATTGCATATTTTGATTATTAAATTTTGTGATAAAAAGCTAATGAAAGCATTAATGGTTTTAAATAACATTAAAAACCATCAAATTATATAAACTTTTATATTTATATTATTACACGTTAATATTTATTTCGAATAACTTTGGGTTTAGATATATAAAACATTAAAAAATAAGTAAATTTAGAGAATAAATTAAAAAATTATTTAAAATTGAAATAAATAATCAAGGGTACTGAATCAGCTAAAAAACCTGAAAAGGAGTAATTGCTGCATGTGTGTAAAATTTTATTGAATTGGATAAATAAATGGGATTGAATTGGATAAAAAATTTTAAATATCGTTTAATTTAAGTTTTTTTATTGTTTAATATTTTTTAATAGATAAATTAGTAAGAATTTTTAATATTCTTGAATTGATAAAATAATTAGAAAATGTTTTTAGTATTATAAAGTTAATTTGCTTTTATGGTTTTTAAATGACTTATGGACTTCCCATTAAATTTATCGTAATAGGTGTAGGGTACTTCTAAGTCGGTTGCACCGACTCATTGTTTCTTCACTTGTTTCAATTTTTAGTTTGAACCAAACTGCCGCACTTTCAATAGCGGCAGTTCTTAGATAAGTATCATTTTTTATTTTAATTTTAATTGTATACTTAAAATTTTTACTTAGATAATTAAATTTGTTCACTATTATACATGTGGGATTGTATATTATTTCAATAATATAAATCTCTTACCTATATCCAGTAGCAGCATAAATTTTATTTCGTTGTCTCAGCAATATTTTATTTTGTTGTCTCAGCATAGCAGCACCTAAAAAGAATATCATTTAATTTTTAAGGAAAGAATATTATATTAAAATACTTATCTTTTGACACTCCATATCTCTAGTAGCTCAGAGATATTTTATTCCGAACGGCAACCAGCATCCTATTTATCTTATTTTAATATTTTTATTTGCTCTTTGTAAAACATGTTTGTTTACAAAGAGTAAATAATTATTTTTAGACAGTTGTCATTGCTGACGGATAGAATGAAACGTCGATAGAATGAAACATGGAACGAAACAAAAGACAAGATGTTGACGAATGAGACTAGGGGAGCTAGCTAATGATAAAAAAGAATTTTCAAGATCAAAAGTTTATTCACCTTTTCTTTTTTTTCATATATTTTACTAAACGGTTATTTACTTTTTCTTTTTTTTTATTTAAAAGCTGTTACTTCCAAAAATATAAAAGGAGGAAAAGAAAGTAGAAGAAAGCAGAGTATATACGTGGACGTGGATAATAATACAAGCGGGAAGGAGTTAAATTTTTAAAGAAGATAATTGAAATAATTTTTAAAGAAGATAATTGAAATAATTTTTAAAGAAGATAATTGAAATAATTTTTAAAGAAGATAATAAAAATAATTTTTAAAGAAAGTTTTAATTTATATTTTTGACTTTATTGTTAAAATTGAAATTTGTATTTGAAAAAACTATTTAGTGAGATTAACGTAATTTTTTAAACATTATTAAACCATAAAATATTTGAAAACTTATTTAGTGAGATTAACTTTAGTTTTTTAACATTATTAAAATATAATTATTTTGTGATAACTTACATCTTATTATAAAGAAAAACTAAATGAAATAAAAGAACTAGTTTTAATTTTTATATATAACAGAAAGTGTTTTAATTTAAATATTATTTTTATCCAATCCTACATACATACAGTACTATTTTTATTAAACTTTTTTAACTAAACTTGATTTAACTTTAGGTTTTTTTTTGCGGGTTTGTTTTCTTTACATTAAATTAAAATAATTTTTTTAGGAAATAATCGTTATTTTAATTTTTTCCTAGTGGTAAATAGAACAATATATCAATATCTGTCCTTGGACAGATGTTTGTGTCTCAAAAATCTCTCACTAGTCTGAGAATACCATCAAAACAACACCGTAGCTTAATTCAGATGGTATTTGTTTAATTACATTAATAAAATTGGTTTTTTTTTTATTTAATTCTTTTGCATTGCTACAATTACAAATGTTGTTTTATTTGTAATTAGATGTAATTGTACCTACTACAATAAGGGCACATATGATTTCTATTTAGATTCTATATCATGCAAGTTAAAAATTGTTGGACGTCGTTTTAAACCGATCTCTCGCTCGAAGTAAAACTTTTACTCTTATATTTTTTATTTAAAAAAAAAAAAAAATTATATAAGATTTTTGTTTTTGTTTTTCTTTATTCTTTCTAATTTCATAACAAAATTATCAACTTTAACGTTAATTTTTGTAATACTTGTGGTTTACAAACGAGCTCCCATGCCGTTGAGGGCCATCTAAATTCAAATAATCCAGCATTTCCTGCTCTATGTGAAACTCAAGTTATTGGTCACAATGTTAATTTCGATATTAACGGCTTCTCACTTATTTCACACCTCGTTCCCAAAAGATACATCTCCATCTATATTAAAAAAGTAATTTTTTCAACACTCTTGTCAAAATCCATATTGTTATACATTGAATTTCATTGAAGCATGTCATACATTTCTGTTTTTCTTACCCAATTCAAATGAACAGAAAACTGTTATGGAAATTGAAATCCTTTCACCAGATCAATGAAATTTTCGATTGTTACCCTGAAACCGAAATTGTTCTGGCGGGAGATTTTAATGTTCATAACACCGAACGTTCTAATTTAATTTTAAGCTTATTATACCCAACACCTATGAAATAGGAATAGGGTATATTAACTTTGGTATGGTTTTTGTAACCACCTAAAGGCTTCGGATGCAGGACATTTTAATTATTTTAGGGGCCAAGGAACATATGAAAAAAAGGATAACTCAACAAATATTGGCGTTACAATCATGAATATTGTGATATACGTTACTAGTTATGAGACTATGGCGGGGGTTGCGTACTTCTAGGATCCGAACCCATGATCGGATTTCGCCTATATGCAGTCCGCGCCGTTCTTTCAATTCTAGAGAACCCTTGTACACAATTGGAATGTTCTATCTTACTTTTAAGCTATTTCTTTTAATAATTTCAATGATATGCTTTAAAGTCTTCAGAACTGTGTGGATGGTCCTCGACCCACTATTCCAATTAGTACTAAATTGGCCCCAGGGCTATAAGGATATTGCAAGAAACACAATGATACCAAAATTGAAGCTTTTATCTTCATTGGTTTCGGAATTATGCTTCTTTGGCCTAAATTCGATCAAAAACTTCTAGGATGCGAACCTAGCATGATTCCGAAGTCAAAGAAGTTAGAACCTCGAAATTCGGTATCAGGGTGTCCCTTTCTATTCCCTTAGTGTCCTCGAAAATTGGAACCAATTGAAATAGTGGATCGTAGACCTTCCACATAGTTTCGAAGACCTTAAAGCATATTTTCGAAAATAATAGAGATAGTAACTTCAAAACAATGTAGAAGCTTACAATTTGGCACAAGGCTTTTCTTTACTATTTCCAACGTGTTCCCTTAATGTGATCAATTAGAGTGGTGGTTCAGGTAACTCTCTTAGACCTCTAAAAGTTGAAAGGCTTATCATCGAAATTAATAAAAAAAGTAACTTAAAATTAATATAGAATGTTCCAACAGTGTATAAGGGTTAACTAGTATTTAAAGTATGACTGGGACTGCATATGGGCGAAGTCTTACCATGGTTTCGGGTTCTGGAACCTTCGAAAAATTCAAAAGCTAACAAACAAGTATCTTAAAAACACCAAAACTCAGAAGCTAATTATGCTATTTTGATGAAATTTAATTCTAGGTTATTAGTAATGAAAGTACCACGGAATTGGTTCTTGTCGGGTTCAGATTCTAGAAGCTTTTGATTGAATTAAGGTCAAACTAGTATAATTTCGAAACCAAAGAAGATAGAACATTATATTTGGGACACATGTGTTTTTTTTTCTTATTTGTTTTGTGTACGTGAAATTTTGGATGAATCGGAATAGCGGTTTGCGTACCATCTCCACTACTCTCAAGACCTTAGAGCATAATATATTCGAAATTAATAAAGATAAAAAAATTAAATTTGATTCACTATTTCCTATTTCCGTTCTTATTTAACTTTTTTGTATTTTTAAAAGGCCAAGAGTTTTACTATTAAACCTATTATGTATTATCTAATATATAAAGAAGAAAATTTGTTTGTTTATTTGTTTGTTTGTTTGTTTGTTTGTTTGTTTGTCCAGGATTCACGTGAAAACCACTGGTCCGATTGACACCAAATTTTAGAGGAATAATTTTGGGAGCCCGGGGGGTGACATAGGCTATGTCGCATTTTTATAAGTCAGCAGGTTGCGGCTCCAGAGCCGTTTTAAGCTTTTTCGTTTTTTTGATGTCGAGCCGAAACGGTTTGACCGATTCACTTGAAATTTTGCACGAATGTTCTTCTTATTAAACGGAATTAATGGTATAAAGTTGGTTGAAATAAATTAACCCCTTTCGGCCCGGCGGGCTTCCAAAAAATTTTGTGTTTCCGATTTGTGTCCAATTTTACAGGGTGGTTTTGCAGTCAAAAAGAGAGGCTGGCACAAATTTTTGTTGGGTTCGGTTAACCCGTTTGGGCACGAGGGCGCAATGAAGCTTTTTCAATGTTTTTGATGTCGAGCCGAAACAGTTTGACCGATTGACTTGAAATTTTGCACAAATCTTCCTCTTAGCAAACGGAATTAGTTGTATAAAGATGGTTCGAAAATATTAACCCATTACGGCCCGGCTGGCTTCCAAAAAATTATTTGTTTCCGATTTGTGTCCAATTTTACAGGGTGGTTTTGCAGTCGAAAAGAAAGGCTGGCACAAATTTTTGTTGGGTTCGGTTAACCCGTTTGGGCACGAGGGCGCAATGAAGCTTTTTCAATGTTTTTGATGTCGAGCCGAAACAGTTTGACCGATTGACTTGAAATTTTGCACAAATCTTCCTCTTAGCAAACGGAATTAGTTTTATACAGTTGCTTGGAATATATTAACCCATTTCGGCCTGGCGGCCTTTCAATATTTTTTTTGGCCGTTTCGGCAAGAGAGCGCAATGAAGCTTTTTCAATGTTTTTGTTGTTGAGCTTAAACGAACACTTTTTTCAGCTAATCTTGAACACATTTTTCAGGTAATCTTTATTAGCAAAGCTCACAGGGTTAATTTGATTTTTATCATTTAACCCCTTTTGTCACAAGGGTTCATTAAATTTGATCTCCTTAAAGAGTTCAATCTTTAATATAAATTTGTTCTTCTGTTGAAAAGGTTTAATCAATATGTTAAAAAAAAAACAATTGTTCGACTAACACAGTTTAAAGTTAACGCAAACATTGCATTATTTCACAAGCTCACCAAAAAACATGATTGCGCTCTATTAACCCGTTTGGACCTAATGTATTTTTTTTAAGTTTTTGTTGGCCTGCTTAACGGTCGAAAACAATATTTTTAAAACTTTTAACTCATGTCTATTTGTAATTTTGTAAAAGGTTTTGAATGCAAATTTCTAATCTAATATATAAAGAAGAAAATTTGTTTGTTTATTTGTTTTTTTGTGTGTTTGTTTGTTTGTTTGTTTGTCCAGGATTCACGTGAAAACCACTGGTCCGATTAACACCAAATTTTAGAGGAATAATTTTGGGAGTCCGGGGGTGACATAGGCTATGTCGCATTTTTATAAGTCAGCAGGTTGCGGCTCCAGAGCCGTTTTAAGCTTTTTCGTTTTTTAGATGTCGAGTCGAAATGGTTTGACCGATTCACTTGAAATTTTGCACGAATGTTCTTCTTATTATACGGAATTAATGGTATAAAACTGGTTGGAATAAATTAACCCCTTTCGGACCGGCGGGCTTCCAAAAAATTTTCTGTTTCCGATTTGTGTCCAATTTTACAGGGTAGTTTTGCAGTCAAAAAGAGAGGCTGGCACAAATTTTTGTTGGGTTCGGTTAACCCGTTTGGGCACGAGGGCGCAGTGAAGCTTTTTCAATGTTTTTGATGTCGAGCCGAAACAGTTTGACCGATTGACTTGAAATTTTGCACGAATGTTCCTCTTAGATACCGCAATTAGTTGCATAAATTTGGTTGGATTAATTTAACCCATTTCGGCCTGGCGGGCTTCAAAAAAATTTTGTGTTTCCGATTTGTGTCCAATTTTACAAGGTGGTTTCGCAGTCGAAAATAAAGTCTGGGACAAATTTTTGTTGAGTTCGGTTAACCCGTTTGGGCACGAGAGTGCAAAGAAACTTTTTCAATGTTTTTGATGTCGAGTCAAAACTGTTTGACCGATTGACTTGAAATTTGGCACAAATGTTCCTCTTAGCAACCGCATTTAGTTGTGTAAATTTGGTTGGAATAAATTAACCCATTTCGGCCTGGCGGACTTTCAAAAAATTTTGTGTTTTCGATTTGTGTCCAATTTTACAGGTTGATTTTGTAGTCTAAAAGAGAGGCTGCAAAAAGGTTTAGTTAAGTTCGATTAACCCATTTTCCACGACGACGCTATGAAGTTTTCTATATATTTTATTTTCTTATACGATTCAAAGTATTTTATTGAAAATTTTGTACCAGCATTTTAATTAAAACCCACAGGGTTAATTTGGTTTTGACCTGTTTGTGCGTTTTGAACAAAGATTCAATGAAATTTTCAGTTTTCTTCAAATGAAATCTAAAAATCAAAAAATTCAATTTGTTATATATAATGCTTATACATAGTACATAGTATTTTAAAACAGTTTTTCCAAAAAATAAGCCTACATTTCTCTCATAAAATCATAAAAAAACGAGGAAGAGCGTATTACAACTTTCAGGACTAAACAAAATATAAGTTGAAAAGCGAATTTTTAAACCTTTTCTAAACCATCGACTAAATTTTATTCAAGCGTTGGCAATTCAAGAAAATCCCCTTTTGATCTATAGTCATTTTAATTCAGTTAACATTGTTCACCGGAAACCTACCATCCTCAACTCTATCGTCAAGGAGCACCAAATTGTCAAGAAGCAGCATGTATAGAAAAATTAGAGATAATCGTTCAAATTGTTTTGCAAACTGTTTTTTAAAGTTTTTGTTTCGCAATCGATTAAAAGAACTCGACAAACCTTTTTTTTAAGTATTCCCCTAAATCAAAGAAGTTGTACCTACTTTCAAACATTGGACGTAATTTAGTTACAATTTTTTTTTTAAACAATCGTCGGCAGGGGTTAACAACTTTAAAGTCTGTTAGTAAATTGAACTTCATTTTCAAAGAAGAACACATATACGAAATTTGAAGTTAATCTGTTAAATCATTTCTAATATATAGCAAAGCAACGAAAAAACCTATAAAAAGCTGTTGGGCCACGATGGGTTAACGGAACTCCACAAATATTTTTTTGTGGCATTTATAGGCAAAGTAGTATCTCAAATAAATGGCTGAAACTTGCTTTTTTAACATTTTCAAGCTTCCGGGCAACGCCGGGTAAATCTGCTAGTCTAATATATAAAGAAGAAAATTTGTTTGTTTGTTTGTTTGTTTGTCCAGGATTCACGTGAAAACCACTGGTCCGATTGACACCAAATTTTAGAGGAATAATTTTGGGAGTCCGGGGGGTGACATAGGCTATGTCGCATTTTTATAAGTCAGCAGGTTGGGGCTCCAGAGCCGTTTTAAGCTTTTTCGTTTTTTTGATGTCGAGTCGAAACGGTTTGACCGATTCACTTGAAATTTTGCACGAATGTTCTTCTTATTACACGGAATTAATGGTATAAAACTGGTTGGAATAAATTAACCCATTTCGGCCTGGCGGGCTTCCAAAAAATTTTGTGTTTCCGATTTGTGTCCAATTTTACAAGGTGGTTTCGCAGTCGAAAATAAAGTCTGGGACAAATTTTTGTTGAGTTCGGTTAACCCGTTTGGGCACAAGAGTGCAAAGAAGCTTTTTCAATGTTTTTGATGTCGAGTCAAAACTGTTTGACCGATTGACTTGAAATTTTGCACAAATGTTCCTCTTCGCAAACGCATTTAGTTTTATAAATTTGGTTGGAATAAATTAACCCATTTCGGCCTGGCGGACTTTCAAAAAATTTTGTGTTTTCGATTTGCGTCCAATTTTACAGGTTGATTTTGTAGTCTAAAAGAGAGGCTGCAAAAAGTTTTAGTTAAATTCTGTTAACCCATTTTCCACGACGACGCTATGAAGTTTTCTATATATTTTATTTTCTTATACGATTAAAAGTATTTTATTGAAAATTTTGTACCAGCATTTTAATTAAAACCCACAGGGTTAATTTGGTTTTGACCTGTTTGTGCGTTTTGAACAAAGATTCAATGAAATTTTCAGTTTTCTTCAAATGAAATCTAAAAATCAAAAAATTCAATTTGTTATATATAATGCTTAAATACATAGTATTTTAAAACAGTTTTTCCAAAAAATAAGCCTACATTTCTTTCATAAAATCATAAAAAAACGAGGAAGAGCGTATTACAACTTTCAGAACTAAACAAAATATAAGTTGAAAAGCGAATTTTTAAACCTTTACTAAACCATCGACTATATTTTATTCAAGCGTTGGCAATTTAAGAAAATCCCCTTTTGACCTATAGTCATTTTAATTCAGTTAACATTGTTCACCGGAAACCTACCATCCTCATCTATATCGTCAAGGAGCACCAAATTGTCAAGAAGCAGCATGTATAGAAAAATTATAGATAATCGTTCAAATTGTTTTGCAAACTGTTTTTTAAAGTTTTTGTTTCGCAATCGATTTAAAAAACTCGACAAACCTTTTTTTTAAGTATTCCCCTAATTCAAAGAAGTTGTACCTACTTTCAAAAATTGGACGTAATTTACTTACAAATTTTTTTTTGAACAATCGTCGGCAGGGTCTTTTTTCAAGTCTGTTAGTAAATTGAACTTTATTTTCAAAGAAGAACACATATACGAAATTTGAAGTTAATCTGTTAAATCATTTCTAATATATAGCAAAGCAACGAAAAAACCTATAAAAAGCTGTTGGGCCACGATGGATTAACGGAACTCCACAAATATTTTTTTGTGGCATTTATAGGCAAAGTAGTATTTCAAAAAATTAGCTGAAACTTGCTTTTTTACAATTTGCAAGCTTCCGGGCAACGCCGGGTAAATCTGCTAGTATTTTATAAATTAAAAACTAAATATTTTTTTAATAAACGACGAAATTTTTTTTGTTTTTAATTTTTAAATGTAACAGTAACAGTAAATGCACTACTTTCAACAGTAAATGCACTACAGCTTAAAATCCTGAAAAGAAGTAATTGATGTATGTGTGTAAAATTTTATTGAATTGGATAAAAGTTTTAAATATGTGATGTTGTAATTGCATTTTACAAATCCATTTATCTCAACTTTATTTGTTGTTTAATATTTTCAAATAGACAATTTAGTAAGAATTGCTAATCTTTTTGACTTGATATAATAATTACAAAATGTTTTTAGTATTATTTTATTTTATTTATTTATTTATTTAGTGAATTCACTATTATATAAAAATTCATTTTTTTGTTTTATTCTTACATACTATAAAACAAAAAATATAAAACAAAGAATATAATATTTACAAATTATTTACATAAGTATAATAAAGTTTAAATTTGTATATTATTCAAAATGTGCTTTTATATGAATTAAGAGTTTCTTTTTAAAAATACTGATATTAATTTCATTCTTTAAATAAAGTGGTAATTCATTAAATAGTTTAAGTCCTTTATACATTAGCATATTTCTCGTTCCTTCCCTTCTTATATTTGCCAATCTAAAATCATTTCTGTTTCTCAAATTGTGATGATGTACATGACTTACATAAATTAGTCTATCACATAAGTAGTTAGGTAATAGTTTATTTTTAATTTTGAAAACCATTACTATCACATTGTAGTATATTCTTTGATTAACACTAGCCCACTTCAAGCAATCTAACATGAACTTAATGGAAATATATCTGTTCACTTTTAATATTGTTCTCATTCCCTTATTCTGTATCTTTTGTAGCCTATTTTTGTCTTCTTTATTGGCTGTAAATAAGATTGATGAGCAATATTCGAAATGCAGTTTAACCATGGTGTTATAAATTATTATAGATGTTGAAAGGCTGAGTTTTTTTCTAATTTTGGAAAAGAAATAACTTTTTTTTGCTGCTTTTTTACATATATAATCTATATGAGCTTTGAATTTTAATTTATCGTCTATAATCACTCCTAAATATTTAATTTCTCTAACCGGTGTTATACATATATTATTGATTTTGACACTGCTTTGTGTTTCATAATTTATTATCATGCAGTTTGTCTTAGAGATATTTAGTTTAAGCTTATTAATTTCAAACCATTCATTTAAATTACCTAAATTTTCATTAATTTTTCGAATACATTCTTCAATGCTTTCATCAATGACGTAAATTAACGAGTCATCTGCAAAGAGTACTAATCTAGCCATCGAAACAGCTTTTTCCATATCATTTACATATACCAAAAATAGTAGCACTCCAAGAATTGATCCTTGCGGTACTCCTAACAGAATGTTAATTGCATCCGAAACAGCTTCGTTTACTCTCGTAACCTGCCTTCTATTACTTAGGTAAGATATAAGCCAATTTAATTCATTCTCTTGAATACCATATTTATGTAGCTTGTTGATTAATATGTTCCTATCCACTGTTTCAAAAGCTCTTCTCAAGTCCAGAAAGACTGCCACAATACATTTTTCCTCATTAACTGCTACTTTCCAATTTGTAATTACTAGATTAAGTAACGATTCACAATTATGACCCTTTCTAAAACCAGATTGGTAGTCAGAAATTAAATTATTTTTTTCAAAGTATGTTTCTAGCTGGTTATATACTATCTTTTCTAAAATTTTTGCTTCAATTGGTATCATATTGATTGGTCGAAATTCGCTGCATATGTTGGTATTTTTAACTTTCTGTATGGGTATTACCATTGTTTCTTTCCATATGTCTGGGAAACTGCCGGAATTTAATGATATATTTATAATTGATAATAAATTCTCTCCTATAAGTCAAACGCGTCTTTAACTGCAGTAATGCTAATTAAGTTCATATCTTTTTAGCACATTTTCAAAAAATTTTGTAAAAATGTGCCTATATAGCTTCACTCTGTCCGTCCGTCCGTCCGTCCGTCCGTATGTTTACAAAAACTTTTACACCGTTTGAAATAGAGAAAAGAAATTTTAACCATGGGTAGTTTTTGCAAAAAAAATAATTTCGTAGAAGAATTTTTTTCTGTAGCCCCACCTGTTACGGGGCCACAGCCCCCCAAAGTTGGAAAAAGCCCTATATTTAAATTGTTATAACAAGAGTTCTGTTACATATATTTTCAATCTGAAAACGGCAAATGATAGCTGGTTTCATAAACTTTATAAATTTTTACAAGGCAAATGTTTAGGGTTGCCATACGGTACTAAAATTTAACATTGCGCAAAACTCAATTTTCGCAAAATTTTTGGCCACATATATCTTCTGAACCGTTCAAGCTAGGGTCTTGAAATTTTGGGAGAAGTTAGATCCTAAAAAAATAGTAAGAGTCAGTTAACAAAATTTTTTTGTCAAGCCCCCTGTTTAGGAGCTATAAGGGCCCGAAAATTGAAATTATGCTATTTTTAAGCACCTGTAACTTTAATACTTGTCCAATTTTTTTTTTATTAATATACAAAATTTAAAGGTCCAACATTATATTTTAACATATATTAAAGGTTTTTCTTAAATTTAAAAGGGGTTCCTTAAATTGAAGAAAGTGTCTCTGAGTTTTACCCATTTTTGCTTAGATAATAAAATTCTAAGTAAAATTCCAAATTTTTGTGTAATTCACAATTTAATTCCTAGAGTCTAAAAAATTAGATGATGAGGGGGGGGGGGGGGAGTTGAAGTTAGATTCTTGAGAAATTTGGCAACCTTTCCCATTGAAGGGCTATAACAACTTTTAAATAAAAAATTTACTGTTAGCAGTAAATTTTATAAGTCAGTAGTAACTATTTCCAAGTAAATATTTACAAAGTTAAACTCAGTATAATACAATATAATTTTGAAAATGTGCTTTTTTAAAAACCTATAAAAATTATATCCAACAAATGCAGAAAACCTTTTGAATTTAATTTTCTTAAGTTATTTTCTTCTTAAGGGAACATTTTTATATCAAAACAAAAAAAAATTAAAAATAAAAAACGATCGTATAAAGATAAATGACCCTATATTTTTTTTTTTTTTATTATCCTAGATCAGGAAACTTATAGTAAGGCCCTAAAAACTATCTCAGCCCCCAAGCAGAGCGACCTAAAACCATCTCCAAACAAAAGTTGTAAAGCTGGCTAATACCTTTTCAATGATAGCTCACATATTTATATATATATAAAAGCGGTCTCCATGCCCAAACAGAGCGATCTTGAACAATCACTCCCAAACAAAAGTTGTCGTGCTTGCAAAGATCTTTTTAATGATACCCACATTATAGTATATCGCTGACTTTTATAGTAAGGGGTAAGGGCGATCCATCATCCCGAAAAAAAAATTGTTTAAATTTATAGTAAAGGCTTATAAACGATCTCAGCACCCAAGTAGGGCGACCTGAATCAGTGGAACCCCACATGAAGACATTAGGGTATTATTAATGAAATCCCCATATAACTTATAAAGGTCTAAAAAGACTCCTTTGAAATCGAAAAGTTTAAACGTCAGAATTTTCTGGATGGTTACACGCCAAATTCTATCAAATGGTTTTTACCGCAAGTCTCTTCCACATCTAGAAGTGCTTAATATTTTTGATACGAGGTCAGTGAGTGATTGAGTAGTTTTACGCATCTGGTATTTGAGTTACAAAGGAATATTCCTGAATCTGTGATTTATAAAATTCGATTATATTATTTGTTTTCATATAGGATTATTAATTTCTAATGTCGTGAGGTGTTCAATAAAATTTCTTTCACTTTCACTATGGGATTCGAAACCCAGCCCTTCTACTGAAAATCAACCCTCTAATCAGTTCTATTCCATTCAGCTGTTAAAAAAATAGTAGAAAAAAAAAATTTGGTTTCAATATAAGAAGTCGCTTTTCAATGTCGAAGTTATCTTGACTTACGTAATTTTGACTATATTATATTTAGACTTTTACATTTTTTTTTTTGATTTTTGTAATAAGCCTGTCTATACATTTTAGAACAGAGGAGTAATATTATATATTGTACTTGAATTGATCTTAATGCATTTCACATTCAACTAATCCATGAGATAGTACAAGACCTTATAACATTTAAAAACGTCTTAGATTTTCAATAGATACAATTCTATTTTTGTTTATATCGTAATACTTTGTATTTGAGTTAATAGTATTCTATATCTGTGAGTTATATTATTCAATAAAATTATTTGTTTATATTTTGTATTTGTTTATGTTGTTATATTAATGTATTTTTTATTAAATACTAGCTAATACCCGATGCGCGTTGCTGCGCCTCTCAACGGAGGTTTAATTGAAGTTGATGATACTGCAAAAAGTTAACATAAAAATTTCACACGGTTTACCTTAAATTTTAAAATGTATGAAAGCAATTTTTTTAAAACGATTTTTCAAGGATTATTCTAGTAATTTTTGAAACTTTCTGTAATTCAAAGCAGTACAAACTACTTTCCAAATATGTAATTTACTTCCAAACATTTTTTTTGACCAATCGTAGGACCGACTGTTAACAGACTCAACTCCATTTTCAAGTTGCTTCACGCGTATAAAATTTGAAGTCAACCGGTCAAATCGTTTCTGATTTATAGTTAAGTAACGCAAAAATCAATAAAAATCCACTGCGCTTCAATGGGTTGATGGAACTTTCTTTGGGCAACTAACTTTCTCTTTGGGCAAAGCGGTATTGCGCAAAATTGGACGTAATTTGCTTCCAAATCTTTTTTTTTGCCAATCGTCGGGCCGGCATGGGTTAACCAATTCCAAGTCTGTTAACAGTGTCAACTCAATTCTCACTGCTGAGCACGTATACAAAATTTGAAGAAAATTGGTCGAACCGTTTCTAATTTAGAGTAAAGTATTGAAAAAACCTATAAAAAGCTGTTGGGCCGCAATGGGTTAACGGAACTCATCAAAACTTTTTTTGGGGCTTTCTTTTTAGCCAAAGCAGTGTTTCGTAAAATCGGACAAAATTTGGACCCAATATTTCTCTTGACCAACCGTCGGCCCGACATTGATTAACAAATTCCAAAACTGTTAATAGTGTCAACTCAATTCTCAAGGAGCATCACGTATACAAAATTTGAAGTCAATTGGTCATTACTTACTTTCTTACTGGATCCTAGAACCCCTGGTGGGGCATAGGGCGTCAACAAATCCTCTCCACCTTTCACCATCCTTAGCAATTCCTTTCAGCTGTAACCACGTTTTGCGTTGCGCTTCTGCCTCTTTCAAAACAGTACTTCTCCATGTTTTCCTTGGTCTACCCACTCGTCGTCTGCTTTGTGGATTTCACTCAAAACTTTGCCTTGCAATGTTTTCTTCTGGCTTCCTCAAGGTATGTCCGATCCATCGCCATTTTCTCTCTCGGATCTCGACCTTAATCATCTTTTGGTTCGTTTTTTGCTACAGGTGTGTGTTGGTAATGATATGCGGCCAACGAACCCTTAAGATTCGGCGTAGACAACGGTTTATATACGTCTGCAACTTTTTGGTGATAATGGCGGATACCTTCCATGTTTCACAGCCGTATAGATGTTCTGATTTGACGTTTGTTTCAAATATTTTTAGTTTTGTACGCAGTGCTATATTATTTGACTGCCATATGTTTGATAGATTTCCAAAAGCAGCTCTAGCTTTATTTATTCTGCTGTCAACATCAACTTCTGTTCCCCCATTTGATGTCACCATGCTTCCTAAATAATTTAACTGCTCTACTTCTTCAATTTGGCTTTCTTCTAGTAGAACTTGCTGATGTGTGGACTGCTCTGTACGCATGCTTTTGGTCTTAGCTGCATTTATTTTTTGACCAGCTCGTTTGCCATATTTGTTCAAATTTTGGCACATTTCGTTCAGACCACTTCTTGTGTGTGCCATGAAAGCTACATCTATGTGGCATAATCTAAGTGGTTTAAATGTTTTCCCAGTCTCCACTGAATGCCATACCTCTCATTAACGCCTTGGGGGGGTGTTCTATGGAGTGTCTCTTTTGGGTAGCTCTATAGGATCAATTGGTGTAGTATGCTATTACAGCTGACGGGTCACCTTCACGTTGGTCCCCCCTGTTGCGTCGAGTAATCGTACCGGAAGATCTGGTATCCAACCCATGTGGAGTAATTAGGATCGGCAAACAAACGAGATTTTGGCGGGTCGAGTCTTATGTATTAAAAACATAGGCTTGATTTAGGAGCGTCTGCACCAAGAATTGGCGGCTCCAAGCGGTTGTCTGTCTTGAAACAAGCGACTCGCTATATAAATGGGTGTGAGATGTGTCTGTTCATCCAAAAGACAGGTGTGCCTACAGACATGAGCTTATGGGGTTATCAACCATATCTCATAAAACACTATCTGTATAAAATATGCAAACATGAACCAAAGTGCGAATGGATATATTTCCCCAAGAGGTAATCATAGTAATATGGTGAATCCTCCTTTGGATTTTCCAGTCAATGTAAACTGCATATCGGATTTGGGGATGCAGATAAATTCATATTTAAATACAAACAGGATAAGAGAATCGAACACAAGTTCAAGAAACCGTTCAATTGGTCATACCGTTTCTAATTTAGAGTAAAGTATTGAAAAAACCTATAAAAAAGCTGTTGGGCCGCAATGGGTTAATGGAACTCAATAAAATTTTTTTTGGGGCTTTCTTTTAAGCTAAAGCTGAACTGCGTAAAATTGGACAACAAATAGACCCAACATTTTTTTTGACCAACCGTCGGCCCGACATGGGTTAACAAATTCCAAAACTGTTAATAGTGTCAACTTAATTCTCAAAGAGCATCACGAATACTAAATTTGAAGTTAATCGGTCAAACTGTTTTCATTTTAGAAAAGCTTAAATACTTGCACCACAGCCCCAACTTGTCGGTCCGTTAGAGCAAAATTTTTTTGGGCCACGATTTCTTTCCGTACCCAAAACCTCTATATACAAATTTTCATGAAAATCGGCTGGGCAGTTTAGGAGTCCATTCGCTACATACAAACAAACAAACAAATTTTCGCTTTTATATATATAGATATATAGTTTTAGCACATTTTCAAAAAATTTTGTAAAAATGTGCCTATATAGCTTCACTCTGTCCGTCCGTCCGTCCGTATGTTTACAAAAACTTTTACACCGTTTGAAATAGAGAAAAGAAATTTTAACCATGGGTAGTTTTTGCAAAAAAAATAATTTCGTAGAAGAATTTTTTTCTGTAGCCCCACCCGTTACGGGGCTACAGCCCCCCAAAGTTGGAAAAAGCCCTATATTTACATTGTTATAACAAGAGTTCTGTTACATATATTTTCAATCTGAAAACGGCAAAAAATAGCTGGTTTCATAAACTTTATAAATTTTTACAAGGCAAATGTTTAGGTTTGCCATACGGTACTAAAATTTAACATTGCGCAAAACTCAATTTTCGCAAAATTTTTGGCCACATATATCTTCTGAACCGTTCAAGCTAGGGTCTTGAAATTTTGGGAGAAGTTAGATACTTAGAAATTAGTAGGAGTCGGTTAACAAAATTTTTTTGTCAAGCCCCCTATTTAGGAGCTATAAGGGCTCGAAAATTGAAATTTTGCTATTTTTAAACATCTGTAACTTGAATACCTGTCCAAATTTTTTTTTAGTGATAGACAAAATTCAAAGCTCTATAATTATGTTTCAACATGTGTCAAAGGTTTTTCTTAATTTTGAAGGGTGACGAAGTTACAGCCCCTGAAAATTCCAAAAAAGCCCTAAATTTAAATTGATATAACAAGAGTTCTGTTAGGTTTATTTTCAATCGAAAAACGGTATTAGAAAGCTGCTTTTATAGGCTTTACAAAAAAATGTTGCTTAAATGTATAGGGTTGCCATACGGTACTAAAATTTACCATTATATAAAACTCAATTTTTGCAAAATTTTTGGCCCCACATATCTTCTCAATGGTTTAAGCTAGGGTCTTGAAATTTTGGGAGAAGTTAGATCCTAAAAAAATAGTAGGAGTCAATTAACAAATGTTTTTTGTTAAGTCCCCTGTTTAGTAGCTATTAGGGCCCGAAAATTGAAATTATGCTATTTTTAAGCACCTGTAACTTGAATACCTGTCCAATTTTTTTTTTTATTAATATACAAAATTTAAAGATCCGACATTATATTTTAACATATGTTAAAGGTTTTTCTTAAATTTAAAAGGGGTTCCTTAAATTGAAGAAAGTGTCTCTCAGTTTTACCCATTTTTGCTTAGATAATAAAATTCTAAATAAAATTCCAAATTTTTGTGTAATTCACAATTTAATTCCTAGAACCTAAAAAATTAGAGGATGAGGAGGGGGGGGGGGGGAGTTGAAGTTAGATTCTTGAGAAATTTGGCAACCTTCCCCATTGAAGGACTATAACAACTTTTAAATAAAAAATTTACTGTTAGCAGTAAGTTAGCATTTCCAAAGTTAAACTCAGTATGTAATACAATATAATTTTGAAAATGTGCTTTTTTAAAAACCCTTGGTTTTTTTTCATCACTTGTTTATTATTTATTTCATTTACAATTTTTTTTAAATCATTTATCGTGATTAATTTAAATTTAAATATAGTGGAAATATTATCGATGAAATTATTATATTGTTTTATAGGAATACTGCTGTTAATATCAACTATACTATCAACGAAATATTCATTGAACTTATTACCAATTTCTATGTTATTTGTGTATATTTTATTATCGGTAAATTTCACTTGTTTAATTTTGTTTTTTGATTCATTTAACACTATTTTTTTTATTGTTTTCCACATATCTTTTTGATCTGTGCAATTCTCTACTTTATTTTTTTACATATTTATTCTTTTCACTGCTAATTTTATTTTTAAATTCATTTCTTATACTTTTATATTTATTCCATTCTTCTTCATTATATAAAAATTTAGCAACTTTGTATTGTTTAATTTCTTTTATTTTTAATTCATGCAGTTCTAATGTGAACCAGTTATTATTATTACTTTAATTAAATGTTTTTATTTGAACAAATTCATTAAAAATATTTCTTAGGCCTTTACTAAAAATTTCTGCTTTTATATTGCAGTTAAAGTTATACACCGTTAAAATTTCATTTCCGTTTAACTTTCTTATAAATCTATTTTTACTATATTTTAATATTTTAAAGCTGTTATTATTATCTTATATATATCTTTTTTATCTTTTTTATTTAAATTGGTTTTTATGCTAATTTTAATTATTTCATGATCGCTTATCTTCCAATTATCTTCAGTGAATGCTTTAATATTATTATTATCGTTTACTATCACATAATCAATTAATGTTTTACTGTTTTTAGATATTCTAGTATATTGATTAACGATTTGTTTGAATCCACTATCATTAATTATGTCTTTTATTTTATTTCTTTCAGTATTATCATTCAGCCAGTTAATATTAAAATCACCCATTATTAAAACTTTATGTGATATTTCGCTTAGTTCTTCCATTAACAAATTGAAATTACTGATAAAAGAATTCAAATTGGAGTAGTGGGGTGCCCTATAAACTGCTACTAGATAGAACATATTAGTCATATTGTTTATTCTGATGATCAAAATCCAGAATTCAACATCTACGATGACTTTTTTGACTGACTCGAAATTCCAACAATTTTTCAGATAAAACATACATCCACCCGTATGACGTGAACTTGAATTAATTCTTATTAAACTGTACCCAAAAATGTTTATTAAATTATCCTCGTCCATTTCACAAAGATGAGTTTCAGATAAGCAAATGAAATCAAAAGTATTATTAATTGTTAGTAATTCAAATTCATAAAAATTGTTTATAATACCCTGAAAATTTAAATAAATTCCTACAATATCTTCTATTGATTGCTACTTAAAAATTTTTCTTTTTTCAATATTTATTTTTCTTAACAATGATGGACAATTTTTATCAAAAACATTATGTGAAATATCTAGTTGTAAATTCAGAGATTCATTCGCCCTTTTACAGTATATACAAACTTGATTATTCTGTATACATTCTTTAACTAGATGATTTCCTCCACATTTCAGACATACTTTTGATGATTCTCACTTTTGTGCCCATACGCCAAACATTTAAAACATCTACGAACATCATAATTTTCATATATTTTACAATTATCCCAACCAATCTTTATTTTCCCTGCTTCCATTATAGATTTGAAATTTCAAATTATATTTGTTACACATATAGATGTAAACATATGTATATTAATGTTACAGGTATTATTATGAACGAACGTCTTTACTATGTGTACCTTAAACCTGTCTAAATATAAATATGAAACTTTATTGCCAATAACAGAAACCAGTTGAACAACAATAAATTAAATTAATAACAAGAACAAAATTTTTCCTGTATCTAGCCATGCATAAAAAAAAATTTGCTGTTTTTTTGTTTTCTCGGTATATATAATTCGCATATTAAAAACTAGCTTATTTTAAACACAGAAAACTGGTTTACTTTTAAAGAATTTTAATTTTTTCTCTTCTTATTTATATTTAAAAAACTTATTTTGCTTAATTCTTTTTCATGTTCACCTTCAACCAAGTAAGCATTCTTGTTTATTAAGAGTTAACCTACTTACGGGGGTTATTTCCAGGGGACTTGGCCGTTAATCAAAAATGTAGGTCAATATATCAAGTGGGCGCACCTATTACTATAAATCAAGTAAACATGCGTGTTTGTTAAGAGTTACCCTACTTCCGGGGATGACCTACTTCCAAGGACTTGGCCATTAATCATAAATGCAGATCAATATATCAATTGGGCGCACCTATTACTTTAGATCAAGTTAACATGCCTGTTTATTAAGAGTTAACCTACTTCCGGGGGACTTGGTTATTAATCAAAAATGTAGGTCAACATGTCATACTATTGCTATATTTCTTTGGCACAGCCTTTACTTGTTACAATGCGACATACCCTAGTAATAAACCGCTAGGAGGTAGTGCAATTTAGATGAAAAACTCTTTACTACATTAGGAAGAGTATAAATAGAAACTGACGAACTTCAACTCTGAATAATAAGTGTTGAGTCTTTTTAGCAGGATTTTAACATTAGTTCTTTATATTGTCCTCATAATTACAAAACAAAGAATATATTCAAAACCTTAATGAAATACTGCAAGGGATAATACATGTAGAATGTAAACATAACACCAGAATTTAATTATCCAAGAGATGTGTTAGGTGTGATTAAAGCAAAGAGAAAAGCTAGAAAAAGGTCGGAAGGATATGTAACCCAGCTGATAAAACTGTTTTTAAATAGAATGACGTAAATTGAATAGAATTTGCCAGTTAAAAAATAGAGAATTTACTCTTAGTGAAAAGTAGCAAAGAGTTTGAAAAACCTGAAGTGCCAGTCCCACCATTTCCGAAAATGGATGGTAAGTTTTCAAAAAATAATAAAGAAAATGCTTTTTCGGTTCAATGAAATAAAGTCAGACCTCTACATTGATGGTATCCAAATTGCAAAAAAAAGGTTAGATGCAGTAAAAATATCACATATAAATTTAAGCTTAATGGTACTACTGATAGAAAGCATCTAAATGTAAAATAAAATTTTAGCATTCTATCTATCTATAGCAACAAAAATACATTTAGAATCATATTTCTTTGTAGAAAGCTTTTGGTTTTCTTTTGGAATCATGCTCCTTTATATCTAACACGGGTTATTTGCAATTTGGATGTCAAATGACTAGTTACTCAAATAGAATTGGCTGGAGAATATAGAGCTCCGAAGTCAAAAAACCACCAGGTTTTAATCTAATTACTACAGACAATATTAAATAACTACAAAAAAGAGGGATAGCAATGTTAACATTTATTATGAATGTTATATTAATTTTAAATTTGAAAATTACATACCTAATTTTTGAAGGGTGGCAGAAATAATTATGATACTTAAACTAGGAAAGCTTCGAAATGGAACAAAATCTTTTTGATCTATTTATCTGTTACCAATATGTCCAAACTTTTTGAGAAACTATTATTAATAGAAAAAAAACTACGTTCAAACTATAAATTTGGGTTTCAAGAAAAGCACTCTACTGTTTGCCAAGTACATAAAATTATTTATATAATTGAGAAAGCCCTAGAAGAAAAGCAAATATGCTCTACAATACTTCTAGACGTAGCATTTTATTAAGTTTGACATTAAGGCTTACTTTATAAGTTGCGGCAATAATAGCCATAACAAGTAAAGAAACAGTCAGTCAGTGCAACCGACTTAGAAATTTGGTTCAAATTTAATCAGATATCCATAAGTCATTTTAAAACCATAAAATCTGTTATTAGTTTGATCGTAAGACATAGCTAACAAAATTAACTTAATAAAACTAAAATCATTTTCTAATTACTTTATCTATTCAAAAATATTACAACTTCTTACTATCTTATCTATTTAAAAATATTAAAAAACATAAAACTTGAATTAAATAAAAATAAATTTATTTCAATTTAATTATTTATAAACGCAAAAATAAATTTATTTCAATTCAATTACAAAAGTGAAAAAATTTGAATTATTAAATTTTATGATATAAAGCTAATCAAAGCATAATATATTTAATAATTCAAATTTTTCAATATTGCAATTATTTTAAACTATTAGTTTATGTACCTATTAGAAAAGCTTATAAACGCAAAATATGCAATAAATGTATTTCTAAAATATAATTACAAATTTAGAACTTTTCATATAGTTGATTTAAATAATAAAGCTTACATAAATGCATCAAGTACCTTTGAATATAGCTTAAGTATCGTACACAATGTCTTAATTATATATCACCCATGGTAATAATTCAATAAAATATATTATATAATACAAATTAAAAAAAAGGAATTTAATCGTTTATTAAAAAAATATTTTGTTTTTAATTTATAAAATATTATACAAAATATGTTTTATGGTAAAATTCATAGCCTTTTAAAAATATAGAAGTGTTAAATAATAAACGGAAATAGGAAAGAACCCTCGTGTATCAAATTTAAACTTTCTATCTTCACACGGGAAATAGGAAATATATTCTTTGGCTATGTAATTATACTCGTTTGGCCTCAAATTGATCAAAAACTTCTGGAAGTTGAACTCATTGTCCGAACTCGACCAAAACCAATTCCCATGGTACTTTCATTACTAGTCCCCTAGAGTTTAAATTTCGTCAATATATCGGCATTATTTTTTGAGTTATACTGTTTTTAAAATATATGTTTGTTAGTTCTTGAACTTTTCAAAGGTTCCAGAACCCGAAACCATGGTACGATTTGTCCATATGCAGTCCCCGTCATACTTTCAATACTAGTTAACCTTTGTACACAATTGGAACGTTATTATCCTAATTCCGTTCCTATCTTAATTTTAAGTTACTATTTTTATTAATTTTGACAATAAGCTTTTAAACGACCCACTACTACAATTAGTTCCAAATTTCAAGGACACAAAGGAAATAGAAAGAGATACCCTGGTGCCAAATTTGGAGGTACTATCTTCATTGGCTTCGGAATTATACACGTTTGGCCTAAATTCGATCAAAAAGTTCTAAGTTCCGATCCCATGGTCGAATCTCAACCGTACGAAATCCCCGCCGTAGGTTCATTACTAGTTACCTACAGCACAAATTTAATGAAGAAAGCGTCATTAGTTGTTGAGTTATTATGAATTTTTATATGTGTTCGTTAACCTTTGGACAGATTAAAAGGTCCAGAATCCGAACCCATGGGTCGATTTCGCCCATATGCAATCCCCGTCGTACTTTCAGTCCTAGTAACCCACAGTTAAAATTTCATCAAGATAGCTCCATTATTTTTTGAGTGCCTACGGACGGACAGTCGGACGGACATGGCTATATCGACTAAGGAGGTCCCTTTGATCACAAATATATATACTTTTCCATATCTAGCTCGCTTTCTTTAGGTGGTTACAAACACCATACCAAAGTTAATATACCCCTTTGCCTATTCTATAGGTGTAGGGTATAAAAATTTTGTAGATATACTTTCTTCATACTTAACATGTTTAGAATTAAAAAGGTTGAAGAGTATTCCATACTGAAAAAATGGTGTATAATAAACAGGTTGAAAGTGAATGTGCCTCAAGAAAGTAATTTGGGTTCAATATTTTACTTGTTATGCATAGTGGCTTGCCACAATTTCAAAAAATAACTGTAACGATTTTTGCTGACGATACTTCAATAATGGCAGTAAGCGACGCTACAAAACTAGAAAAACAAGTGATAAATTATATCTTTGGTCCAAAAGGTGGAAAATTAATTTAACTAAAATCAGTGCTCAGAAATAAACTTTCTCAAAATCTCCGAGTCGTAAAATTAAATGGGGTAGATATTCCTCATGAAAACAAGGCAAATTACCCAGGAACGATTAAAATACAATAAACATATCGACAACAAAAAACATATCTTAAAGAAAAAAATAGAATTTGAACAAATATATGTATATAGAAATGCATTGGCTTTTAGGTCGAAAATCTAGATTGTCAATAAAGTACAACATTTTGTTATATAACCAAATAATTAAGCCTATCTGGTTATACTGCATAGAACCTTGGCGCTTTGCCAAACAAATAAATATTCAGAAAATTCAAATATTTGAAAGTGCTACGTAAGATGGTGAGTGCTTCCTGGTACATACGAAAATCCGGCTTACATAGGGATTAAGAAATTCGTAATGTTAGCGATGAAATTAAAAAATATTCAAAAAAACATAAGATAACATAAACATAGAAACGTCAAAACTACTACAATATTGAAATGTTATAAAGCTTAAAAGAACCAGGCCTCTCGAACTAGCGATAAATTCAGATAACCTTAACGGAGGTTTGCAAATTAGAGTAGATCATAAAGAGTGGTTTCAGCGCAACATTAATGTGTAGCACTAAGACTAGTTTTAATATTTTAAAAATGGGCGGATGTTTTTAGTGTGTTAAAATCACTCTTAACTGTGGTCGCGCGCAGTATTTTTCGATGATACCCACCATCGATATCCCAAAAACTGCTTCATTCATATATTTTTTTATCAGTTACATACAAGATACATATGATTAATGAATTACATTCCTGCAGAATGTTGGCGCACAAAATTTGAGCTACTAGTCATACCAGTTTATACTTGAAACATTACACAAGACAAACGAAATATAATGTACATGCAAAAGCAGAAAAAACTTTATTTTGACTATATTGGTGAAAAATAAGCCCATTAAATATTATGATATAATTGCTATACAACGCTAGAGGATATTAAAGTATAGTTAGTAATTTATTTTTTATTTATCTATTTATTTTAGCGATAAATAAATAAACTAGCAACTGAAGCCTTGGCCATTTGTAATTTAAATATTTTTTTATTATTGTGTTAAAATTTAATTTGGACGTAAATTTTATATTTTATTAAATTATTTTAGTACAAAAATCGTAAATAAAAAAAAAACATGCATATTGTTCAGCATTATGTAATATTTTGCACAGCTTTGTTTATTGTAGACATAGTTCTTAACGTTTCGAAATTATAATTATCGCATGAAAAAATTTTGCGTTTAAATAGAATTTCATATTGTATCACACTTAAATAAATGTACTTCACCAGTACGTATGCTTATTTACGACTCACTAGTTTGGTTTTAAATTGTGTTCAATAACTCAATTTTGAAAAATATAAATTAAATACAGCGATTGACTTATACGCCTGCGTTTAAATTTTGTATTTAATGTCTTACAAAATTAATAACTTTAATTGTTTTAAAAAAAAATGAAGACTAAATATGTCTCAAAACCCTTTTGGTTTAAATATAAAAATAAATTGTGATTAAAATATTTTAAAATAAAAATTTAAATAAAATCTATTTAACCGGCAATATCCTTTGTAACTATTAGTAAAAATTAACTTGTGTTTTATATCAAATAATATGTTTATTAAAAAAATTTGAAATAAATTTTTGAAACAATTTTTGTTTTATGAAGCAAAGAAAATTATTTCTCAATCTAAATAAAAATCTTAAAAAAATTCACGAAATTAATGTATTTAAAAGTAAAGAAAAAGTTACGAATTAAAAAATTTAAAATTTTACCCTAATAGTTTCAATTTCTACATAATCTTTATAACTGAGAAAACTCATCGCAGTAATTTTTTACAGTAAATATAAAAGTTGTTTATATATAATTAAATGATAATATTCCCTATAAATTTTGTTGCAGTTAAAAATTTGTAAACAATATAAATAAAAAAATTTAAAAGGATAAAATTAATATATTTTAAAAATATAAAAACTTACATAGATCAAAGTATTATTGAAACATTAAAACATATTTTGTAGAGGACGTAACATTGTAAAAAGTTGCTCATTTATGTAATTTGAAAAAAAAAAATTTATTTTTTTATTTTAACTTCTAACTGTAATTTTTTATTGCTATAAGAAAAAAAAATAATCATGAATGCTGCCCAGAGTGGAGGACATGCAAGTGGTATGAATAAAAAGGGATCACAGTTAGAGGTAAAAGTTAGTTAAATTAAAATTCTAGAGGGGTAAGAATTGTATAAATACGAGTATACATAGAGTTAGAATAATTTTTTTTTTTATGAATAAGTTTGCACAGTATCATCGATATTTAACTTTATTTCGTATAATATTCTCGTTGCCGACATCGTTTTTTTTTGGGCATAAAATGTCTTTTGTCAAATGAGTTTTTTTTTCAGTTTTTAAAAAATTCAAAATAGTAATATTTGTATTCCAAGTAGTTAGATTCAGTTATCACCCGCGAGTTACATATAAATATTCATCTTCGAATAATTGTGAAGAACCTCCAAAACTAATGATAAACAAAAGTAATAATTATGATGAAATATTGTCAAGTGCTAATAATTACCTAAACAGCACTTTACACTAAAACTCATATAAAATATTAAAACGTTAAGAATTGTTTTAATACATAAGTTCAAATGTTGATAAAGCAAAAAAACCGTACTTAAAAATATTTTTTAATATTAAAAAAGGTCAATATTGCTGATAATACAAAATGTATGTATAACAATTTATACTAATAACATATTATTATGTTATTGAACTATTGAGAAATCCCGATATAATTAAAAGTATGTAATATGACACTAAATAATAACATTGCAAGTACAGTTTTGTTTGTATTCAGTTTATTTTTAAAAATGTAAGAGTTTTTACAAAAGAAAGTAAAAAGAACATTATATTAAAAAACACCAGACAGTTTGGTCGAAATACTTTCTTTCGTAAAATTCGTTTTTTGTAAGCATTTAATTATTGTTAAGTTCTTTTGTTTTAAAATAAATGATAAAGTATAAAATAAAAATAAATTCATCTTTTATTTTTTTTATAATTATGTAAAAAAAAAAAATAATTTAATTCGCGTGGGAGGTACTTGAACCACCACTCCAATTGATCCTAAATTTGACGGACACATTAGTTCTATCAATGTTCTATACCCATTGGTTTCTGAATTAAGCTTTTTTGGCCTCGATCTCGCTGTGCTATTGTTTCTAGGAAAAGAGTATGAACGTCTGCAAGATAACACCTTTTAATTGAGTTAGCATGGCTTCGGACGACGGATATGTGTAGTTTGTGCGGTTAAAAACACCGTATCAAAGCTAATATACTCCTGTACCTACTTTGGGTGTAAAGTATAATAAAAAAAATATTAGATGTAAATAAAAAACAAATGTTGGATATATAACATTAGTTTTTCATTATTTTGATTAACAATAAAAGTATACATTATATATTAATTCTAGCTAATACCCGGTTCTCGTATAAGCTCCTCTGAATAGGCTTTCGAACTTTTTGTTATTAAATAAAAAATAGTGACTTTATTTTTTGTCCGTAAATAGAAATCCAGTGATTAAGAATCTTAATAAATAAATAAATATAAATTTTAACAGTGATTAATCAAATACAAATAAAATTAGTGGCCTCTTTAAGAATATATTACCTGAGGCAATAAACATTAATAAATTTGTAAAACAAATAAAAAAAAAAAATCTTTAACAAATCGTGTAAAAGTGGTGGCTTCTTATGGACTCATTACCGGAAGCAATAAACATTAATAAACACATAAAAAAAAGAAAATAAAATATATTAACAATAGTAATATTAAATTGCTTTTAAACAAAAAAAAAAAAAAATTAAAAAAAAGCAAATTATAAACTCTAAAAGTGTATAAAAAAAGGTGATAGAACCAACATCTTTAATAAAAATAGAAATAAGGACGGACGAAACGTAGCACAACAAGTAGAACAAGTAGACGTAAGTCAACTACTACAACAAATACAGGAGAAAGATAGGCAACTAAATCAATTTGCTCAAGCACTACAACAAATGCAACAAGTTCAAAATCAAAATTCAGTAGTGGAAAATCGAGAAAAAGCTGTGAAATAAATAAAGCATATGAACATCTTTATCGGACGAGTTGATTTCACATTAACTTCGTTTTTAAAAAGCATCGAATATCATCTATCAACTATAAGTAATGTGGAATACAAAAAATGTGTAGTGAGAGCAATTTACAACGAGAAAATTCAAGGTGAAGCTAAGAACACAATCATCAACATACCACAACCGGACAATTGGAATCTTATAAAACAAACTCTAAACAAGTTGTTTGGGTAAGTGATTTAGTTAATCAAATTCAAAATATTAGATATAAGGCAAATGAATTAGAAGCTTATTATGATGAAGAAAATTATGTAGATTTAAGTACATTGATACCCTTTTAGTAAATGCAATAAAAGAAACGACACAAGGTGTTCTATTAGAGAAAATTTATAAAGAAAAAGAAATAGATAAAATTATAGATATAATGAATGAAAGAATGTACGAAGATTTTTGTATTTGTACAGAATATAAAAAAAATAATAATAATCAAAATAATTTTAATAAAAAAAAGGATAATTCAAAGAGTTATAAAAATGATAGTTATAATAAAAATTCTTATTCAAATAATAGAAATTTTAATCCTAGTTATAACAACGGGAATAATTATTATCCAACAAATATCATTAATAAAAATAATTATTATCCATCAAATAATAACAAAAATTATAATTATCCACCAAATTATAACAATAAAAATAATTTTTTTAATAAACCTAATTCAGGGCAATCTAGGCAAACAAATCAACCAAATTTAAGAATAACTCGGGCCAATATCGTCGCGAACAGGCTTACTATAATAGAAATTCTGACGAACAAATGGAGGTAGATAATGTACAAAAAGCTTCTCACTCGAGTCTTTCTTTAAATTCTCAAAAACAAGCATATGAGGCTAATAATGTAAAGTTTTTTATGAACTAGCCTCGGGAGATTTGCCAATAATTCAAGTTAGTTCGGAAAAGATTTTATAAATTGGGAAGTACCTACTCCCGCTTTCAAAGAATTAAAAGGTCCTGTAAATGCTTTAATTAGATGGAAACAAAAGAGTTTACCAAATAGGAAATACCAATTTATAATAGGTGTTGACTTAAAAAATCTAAATGCCGTAATAAACTTAGAGGATGGCATTATTAATATTAATAATCAAGATATAAAATTAACTAATAACCCCTACTCATTTAATGAAATTTCGTTTTTAGATCAACAAATCCTAGTATTACTAAATTATTAAAACTTGAAGATTATTAAAAAACTATGCAAGTTTGTTCTGTAAAGAGGGTGACAAACTCACTAGTACTACAGCTGTAAAATATGAAATCATAACAACAACAGAATAATAAGAAAAAGCAATTCTAGGTATTCAAGTCCATTATTTGTTGTTCCTAAAAAAATTGATAATTCAGGACAGAGAAAATTTCGCATTGTCATAGACTACAGAAAGTTAAATGAGGTAACTGTAGAAGACAAGTTTCCACTTCCTAATATCGATTCAATTTTGGATAAACTTGGCAAAGCTCAATATTTCACCACTATCGATTTAGCCAAGGGATACCATCAAATACTTAAAAACGAAGAGGACAAAAAGAAAACAGCTTTTGCTACACCCCATGGTCTTTATGAATTCAACAGGATGCCTTTTGGACTGAAAAATACCCCGGCAACATTCCAAAGGCTAATGCTAATAAAGAGATTACATAAATAAGAGCCTAATAATGAGAGTCTACACGGCTACCTCGACGATATCTTAATAATTTAGTACTAGTTTAAGAGAACATATAAAATCTATTTCAGATATTTTCGAAATATTAAAAGAAAATAATTTAAAGATTCAAGTAGACAAATGCTATTTTATGCGAAAAGAGACTGAATTTTTAGGACATGTTTTGACAGAGGACGGTTTAAAGCCAAACCCCAATAAAATAGAAATTATCGAAAATTTAAAATTACCCAAAACACAAAAACAAATAAAGAGTTTTCTCGGTTTAACAGGGTAGTTACTATAGAAAATTTGTGAAGGATTATGCTAAAATAGCTGAACCAATCACAAAATATTTATAAAAAAATATGCATATTAATATTAATGACCCAAATTATGTTGAATCATTCGAAAAACTTAAAAAACTTATAGTAAGTCATCCTGTATTAAGATATCCAAACTTTGAGGAATCTTTTGCCCTTAATACGGATGCTGCTAATTATGCAATAGGAGCTGTATTATCACAACAAGGTCACCCAGTGTGTTTTGCGTCAAGAACATTGAATAATCATGAAAAGAATTATTCAGCTACCGATAAAGAGTTCTTAGCGATTGTGTAGTCTATAAATTATTTTAGACCATATCTTTATGGAAAAAAATTTAAAATCTTGACTGACCATCAACCAAGTAAAATATTTGCAGAATACGACTTTCAAAGGTTAGATGAAACTTTTAAAAATCACTTATATAAAGGAAAAATTGGAATATATTCTGAGTTATCTGATAATGTGTATAATATAGTACAACAAAAATTAAGGGAAATGTTTTCAGGGAATAGTCAAATAAAATTTATTAAATTTTCTTTTATAGCTGAAGAAATGGCAAATGAAGATGAAACTGTAAAACAGATATCGCTATATCATGTTAGAGAGAGTTTCCATTCAGGAATTCAAGAAACATATAATCAACTAAGAAAAAAAATATATTATCCCAAATTATTAGAATTAACCCAAATAGTAATCAATCAATGTGAAATATGTCAAGAGATAAAATATGATAAAAACCTAATTAAACCAAAATTTCAATATACTGAAACTCCTGCAGATATAAATGAAATTCTTCATATTAACACTTATACCATTATGAAGAATAATTTCTTAACGACTATAGATAAATTCTCTAAATTCGGAACAGAATATCATCTTTCTGACAAAAATCATTTAACCCTTATAGAAAAATTAGAGTAGCGGACAATGAATTTAAAACCATTCACATTAAACAATTTTTACAAGACGAAGGAATAAATTTGCACTTAAGTAAACCTAATAATCATACAGGTACTAGTGATATTGAAAGGTTTCACAATTCAATCGCTGAAAAATTCACAGTATTAAAATTTTTAAATAAAGAAATGACTGTTAAAAAATTATTATACTTAGCTATTAGAAATTACAACGAAAGATTTCATTATTAATATTGTATAAAAATTTATACTATTAAAAGTACCCCAATTGAACTTCAAAACAGGACGGTAGATTTTGTAAAAATAAAAGAAAACCTAGAAAATACAAAAAAAAAGAAAATAAATAATTTAAATAAAAAACGTGAAACATATCAAGAAAATAGATATACAGGATTTATTAAAAACTATAAAGCCGTTAGACATATAGATATAGATAATATTCATGTCACTAACATTAAAAGACCCCCCAAATTTTATGAATCAGGAAACTAAATAGAAATACAAAGTTAAACACTAGTTTTATTAAATTATTATAACACATATAAAATAAAAAAAAAAAAAAAGGAATTTTGTTTTAATTTCAGTTCTTTTAGATAAAATAAAAGAATTAAAAATAGAAATATAAAAAACAGAACAACCTCTCACTTAATTTTAGCAAATGAATTTAATTTTAATTACTAAGATAGTTAAAAAAAAAATAAAAAAAAAAAACAAAAAAAAAAAAATAATATATTAATACTATTCTAATAAAAATAATTTTTTCTCATTTCTATAAAATTACAGATCTTTAAAATAATAATTATTACCATATTATGTTTAGGATGGTTGCCAGGAGTATGTAGTTTATTACAAGTAAGTCAAATATCCGAAGAAGTAGGTTATATTCAGATCAAAATAAGAGAGGTAGAAATTACCAACGAAACAGTAATAGTACTTCATGTTATTGACCCCAAGGAACTTAATTAATTACTTTTACAAATAGAAAGCAATCTAAATAATTTAAATTCGTCGGATAAAAATTTAATAGATTCAGAAATAAACTAGTAACAGACGAAAACGAGGACTAATAAATTTAGTAGGGAAAGCACAAAATTGGCTTTTTGGTACAATGGATAATGATGATAGAGAAGAAATCCTAGACCATTTAAAAATTGTAGAAGAAAATAATCATAATTCAACATAATTCAAATTCATAATCAAATAAATATTAATAACAATTTTAATAAAACAATTCAAGAATTAAAAAATGTAATAGAAAATGATATAAGTAAAATTAAAATGTTTTTAATGAAACTAATGAAATGAATTTACAAAGTTTGAAACATTCTCTATATGTAGATCAAATATTAAAATTAAGATATTTAGAAAATAAAATAGATAAGATACAGGATAATATTGCTTCAGCCAAGCATAATATAGTATCTTAACAACAGAAGAAATAGAAACATAAAATAGATTTTTATAAATTAAAATTAATTAAAATGGGTATTTGCAATAAAAATTCCTCAAAATTATGTAAAAACAGATTTAAAATTAGTAACACCACTACCAAATAAAGAAAATTTTGAAATAGATGAAAATAATAAACATATTGTAACTATTGCAAATCAAACATATACATTTGTAGAAAATGAATTAATAAAAAAATTTAAAGTTAAGTAAAAATTGTATTCTGTTCAATAATTGTAAATTAAAATTTAATGATAAAACTAAAATTGAAGTAGGTACTAGATGATGAATCAATTTTAATAAAAAATGCTATAAATGAAAACTTAATACAAGATTGTGATGATAGAAAAATCATACTAAATAGAAATTATCTCTTAACATTTTATAATTGTCAATTAAAATTGTACAATGAAATTTTCTCAAGCCAAAAACATATGGTACATTACAAATATTATTATCCAGAAATAAACAAAAATATTACCTTTTAAAAAACACCTTTGAAAATATAGCAACAGATCATTTACAAAACATAAAAGAGATTAAAGAATTAAAATACCACAAAAATGTATCATATCGCATTAGTATAACAATTTTTATCTTTCTAGTAATAAGTATAATTTTGTTTATCATTGGTTTTAAAGTATTCAAAGATAAAATTTCTAGTGTTTTTCATTTGAATATGATAATACAAAATGTATGTATAACAATTTATACTAATAACATATTATGTTATTGAACTATTGAGAAATCTCGATATAATTAAAAGTATGTAATATGACACTCAATAATAACATTGCAAGTACAGTTTTGTTTGTATTCAGTTTATTTTTAAAAATGTAAGAGTTTTTACAAAAGAAAGTAAAAAGAACATTATATTAAAAAACACCAGACAGTTTGGTCGAAATACTTTCTTTCGTAAAATTCGTTTTTTGTAAGCATTTAATTATTGTTAAGTTCTTTTGTTTTAAAATAAATGATAAAGTATAAAATAAAAATAAATTCATCTTTTATTTTTTTTATAATTATGTAAAAAAAAAAAATAATTTAATTCGCGTGGGAGGTACTTGAACCACCACTCCAATTGATCCTAAATTTGACGGACACATTAGTTCTATCAATGTTCTATACCCATTGGTTTCTGAACTAAACTTTTTTGGCCTCGATCTCGCTGTGCGATTGTTTCTAGGAAAAGAGTATGAACGACTCAAGATAACACCTTTTAATTGAGTTAGCATGGCTTCGGACGACGGATATGTGTAGTTTGTGCGGTAACAAACACCGTATCAAAGCTAATATACTCCTGTACCTACTTTGGGTGTAGAGTATAATAAAAAAAATATTAGATGTAAATAAAAAACAAATGTTGGATATATAACATTAGTTTTTCATTATTTTGATTAACAATATAAGTATACATTATATATTAATTCTAGCTAATACCCGGTTCTCGTTGAAGCTCCTCTGAAAAGGCTTTCGAACTTTTTGTTATTAAATAAAAAATAGTGACTTTATTTTGGGTTAAAACAGTACTTCGCAAAATTGGAAACAAAAATTTTTGTTGACAAATCCACGTGCCAATTTGAATTAACAAATTTTAAGCCTGTTAAAAGAGTCACCTCTACGCATAAAAAAAAAAATTTGAAAATAATTACTCGAATCGTTTTATTCGTAGAACAAAAATGTTAAGATACTTGCACCACAGCACAGTAGGTACGTTAGACAAAATGGTTATTACCAGAAACCGTTTCCGCAATAATTGGCTGAATAATTTAAGAGTCTATAAGCTATACACAAAGAAACCTTTGCCTTAGTTAAACGTTACGCGAAGGTGTCTGCCTACCACTGCTGCACATATTTGTTATAGTTTTCTGGCACACACGATGTTAAGTTTTGTATTATCTACAACATTTCTGCAAAAGATAATTTGAAAAAATATTGGAATAATAATTTTAATTCAAAAGGAATAAAACTTTGTTTTTGTTGGAAGAACATTTTTAAAACAAAGAAGTTTTTAACGATAACTAAAATGTCTATAACAGATAAATATGTTAACTTCTAAAACAATAAAACAAGGCGTTATTTTAAACTGGAAATAGTATTTTCCGTCCATTAAATTCTGTGGTTAGTACTATAGGAATTTATTATTAAAAAAACGTTTTTTATTATAAGTATTTTAACCGCCTATTTTTTTGACGACCAAAAAATTAATGAATCCAATATTTACAAACAATGATATTTTAATAGAGACAGGTAATGATAATGACAGTTCAGCATGGGGGTTTAGATCCACAATCGGCCATCCTATACCTCATTGTTCCCCAATGTGGTCTGACCAGCCCACGCCAAATTGGTTTTAATCTCGGCTCGTCATGTTGACACACCTTATTTATGCCATACGTGTCGTTCGACTTTATCTTGAAATTTTGTTGGGCACCAGATATTTTGATTTCAGTTTTAATCCACGCCCGACCTGATACAGGGATGCAACCAAATTGTATTGTCTAAAAACATTTGCTTTTTTACGCTTAAAGTTGTAACTTAACTTATTTTCTTGTTAGATTTTATTAATGTTCCATTTAGCGCCATCACGTAGTTCCTCTCGTTGAAAATTAAATCAAGCTCTAATTTCTTCTTCAACAGCAATTTTTATTTGTAATTCTTCAGGATTGCGCATTTTTACTCCAATCTACTTCAAACGGTGTGGTGGAAATAATTCATTGATAAGTAGAATTTTAGACTAGGGTTTGTTAATTGCTAATTTTGATAATAAAGCTAAAATGATACTATTAATACGTTTAACGTGCCCATTTACCCTTGGAAGTCCGGTAGTAACACATTGATGTTCTATACATTCGTTCTTACAACACTCACAAAGAAAACTTTTTTTTCTACCCAGCTTTCTATTAATCATTATATATTTAATGCAATTTTTTAATATTTTTTGAATTTTTGTATTTATATCAGAAAAATAGAAATCTTTTAAATTTTTTTGCATTGTACTGGTACAATCAAAATAACTGAATTCTCGTGCTACTCGAATAACTTCTTCTTTCATATAACTTGCTAGAACAATAACTTCAGCATCACTTACAAATTTGAAAAGAATATTATTTTTTAAAATAAAGTCTTTGTACTTTGTAGGTTCTTTCTAGAACTTTCTAGAAAATAAATTAAAACTTGGTACAAGGTCGTTCTGTGCTTTTGCTTAATATTCCTGAAATGTTTTGAAGTAAGGGTTCGTGAAACTTTCAATTAAATCTGTGAGGTGTACTGATGTTTCATTAATTGTTAATAAGGTTTGGTTTTTGGCACAGTTTTTTGAGAAAATTTTCGTCAATAATATTTAATATTCTATTGATAATGATGATTGAATAAAAAAACCAAAAAAGTGTTTTTTGTAAGTCGGGGCAGCTGACTTAGAAAAACCTTACACTTAATCGGTTCAAATTAAATTCAGAGTTCATAAGGCATTTAAAAACCTTAAAAGTATTTATTAGTTTGATGGCAAGACAAAGCTAATGAAATTAATATTAAAAACATTTTCTAATTAATTTATCTATTTAAAAAGATTAAAAATTTTTGCTAATTTATCTATTCAAAAATAAAAAAAAACAAAAGAACGTGAAATAAATGTATTTATTAAATGATTTAAAACTTCTAATACAATTCGGGCAAATTTTACTCACACGCAACAATTACTTCACTTTAGGATTATTAATTTTTGCTGTACAGCATTTACTGTTGAATGATTAGTTGCTCCTTTGAATAGTTATTTTACTTTTAAGTAATTTTTTAATTTATTCTCTCAATTTGCTTACTTTTTAATGTAAATACATAGTGTAATTTTTAATAGTTTAATTCCTTTAATTAATTTGAACAATTCTGTTTTGATTTAATTTATACCATTTCTAATGACATTATTCATTTAAATGAATGAAAGAAAACTCGTGTTCCAAATTTCAGGTTTCTATCGTTATTAATTTGGTAAATATTCTTGCTAAATTTTCTATCTTTATTAATTTTGAAGATATGTTTAAGATCTTGGGAGTTATGGGGGCGATAACCGAACCACTAGTCCAATTGGTCCCAAATTTCAAGGACACAAAGAAAATAAGAAGATACATCTGTGCCTCAAATTTTAAGGTTCTATATTCATTGATTTCGAAATTTTGCTCGTTTGCTCTCAATTCCATCAAAAGCTTCTATAGTCTGATTTTGATCATAAGCAATCCCCGCGGAACTTTTATTACAAGTAAAGTAGAGTTTACATTTCATCAAAATAACGTTATTGGTTTTTGCGCTTTCGTGATTTTTGATGGGCCGACTTCACCCATATGTAACCCATTAGTCCAAAGATCCATAAGTTTTTGTGTTATCAGGTTCAGGATAAAATAAAATAAAATAAATAAAATATTTATTCTAAGTAACCATTTTGTTAATATTGATTTTAGATCTTGGAAGATCCAAGGTAGAAACCTGAATCACTACTCCAATTGAGCCCAAAATTTTGGTGGAACGCAGAAAATAATAAAAAACACCCTTGTTTCAAAATTTAAGATTCTACTTATGTTTCAAGTTACTATCTTTATTAATTTCGAAAATATGCTTCGGAATTCGCTTATCGAATTGGTTCCAAGTACACTAAGAAAATAGGAAGAAACCTCCTCATACCAAATTTGGAGGTTCTATCTTCATTGGTTTCAGAATTATTCTCGCTGGTTTCAGAATTATTCTCTCCTATCTCGGCGATACGCAATTTTCGCCGTAGTTTAATTACTGGTAGACTACAGTGCAAATTTCATTATAATAGCATTATTAGTTAGTGAGTTATCGTGATTTTTGTTATATATTCTTTAGTTCTAAGACTGGTCAAAAAATCTAGAATCCAAAACCATCGGCTTTTATACAATCTCCGCCTTACTTTCAGTCTTAGTAACCTACAGTTAAAATTTCATTAAAATAGCTCCATTAGTTGTTGGGTTGCCGTGGCTACGAACGGACAAGCAAACGTACATGGCTAAATCGATTCAGAAGATCAAGCTGATCACAAATGTATATGATTTTCCATATTTAGCTTGCTTCCTTTAGGTGGTTACAAAGACCATACAAAAGTTAAAATACCCATACCATACCATACATACCATACAAAATAACTACTTTACCTATTCCATAGGTGTATGGGGTGCCGTGATACAACGCCATATGTTATAAAGCTTTATGACTCTCTCGAGTACCTCATAAAACCATAATCGCGAAATTTTTTAATACGGCTTTAAATCACACTCGAATGAGTCATAAAGCCATAATGGCGTTAAATAGTTAGCTTGGATCATAAAGCGATTAGTGTCTAATTAAATAAAGTTTTAAGAAAGATTGAACCTATTTTTAAAAGGGAAATCTACAACACAAATTTTAAGAAATATAAAGAAAATGTAAGAAAGTTACTTGAAATAAATAAATGTCATAGTGGGGACGACTCAATAAAAATATTGCAAAAAGCAAAGGTGAATTCTACAACTAAAACATGCATTTATAAAATAGCTCTCCTTGAGGTGACAATGTTTCAGATTCCGATTTAAAACATGTTGTAACTTTAGTAAAACCTATAATTGTATGCTTGATAAATAGATGTCTTAGTACTGGTATATATCCTGAGTGTTTTAAATCAAGTATAGTTGTACCTATCTTTAAATCTGGGTCAACATTGGATGTATCAAATTACAGACCAATTGCCTTCTCAAGTTGTATTGGAAAAGTATTTGAAAAGGTTATAACTTCAATAATATAGGAGTTCGTGCAAAAAGTTGTAGGATTTGATACAATTCAATTTGGTTTTCAAAAGAAAATTGGAACAGAATCTAGAATCGACCAACTCAATTGTAATTAAATTGGATGTATGTTCGGTATATGTTGATCTAAAGAAGGCCTTCGATACAGTAAATCATAATATTTTATTTAACAGATTGCATGAAATTGAAATACAGCTAATAACTTACTCTACATATGTGAATAATAGAAAAATTAATGGAGTTTTTAGTAATGAAAATAATATAAACATTGGTGTTCCTCAAGGATCAGTACTTGGTCCTACATTATATTTACTTCATATTCATAACATCCAGTATGCGAATTTTCGGGCTAACTTAAGATCTTAGCTGACGATACTTTACTTATCTATAATGCTAGAACCTGTAAGGAACTTGAAACTCTTGGAAATACTGATTTGGTGATTTACGAAATTTGGTTAAAATATAATAAATTAACTATAAATAAAATAAAGAATAAAATTGATATAGATCCCAATCTATTGGTAAACAAGACTAAAATTGAAAGATTTCTTGAATATAAATACCTTGGAGTTGTAGTTGATGGAAAACTGAAGTGGGAAGAGCATATTAATATATTAGTAAAAAAAATTGTGCCTCTGCTGGGTGCCTTCAAAAGAATTATATTGAATAAAAAAACTGCAGATAAGTTATATTATTCTCATATTATTTCGCACATCAGATACAATTTATGTAACTGGTCCAGTTGTTCAGTATGGTTGAAAGATAAAATTAGTGTTCTAATAAACAAAGCCATTAAATACTTACATAAGTACGACTGGCTTACCCTAACAAATGAAAATTTTAAAGGCACAGGATATCTGAAGTTACCCGAACTCATTATTTTGGAAAAATCTAAACTAATTTTTAAAATAGAAAAAGCGGTATACAAAAATAAACATCATAATTACCAGAAGAAACAATTTTCATAATTACAATACAAGAAATTTAAATAATAAAACGCAGGAGTGAAATTTTTCAACGTTCATAGCACATATCTGTATGAGCTGTAATATTTGTATTTATATAATTATATATGTGTATATATATTTAAATATATTTAATTTTAAATAATTTACTTTGTTGAATAGTATTAGGAAGTAACTGCGATGTTTTATACCAAAACTATAAGTTTTGTTTATATCACAGATGGAAAAAATATATAAAAAAACAAAAATAAATTTTAAAGTTTAAGAAAAAAATAACAAAAAAAAAAATAAGTAAATTCTTAACAATAAATAAATAAAATACATACATAAATATTCTGGAAAAAGCGAATTCCCTGATTTTAAAATCCCTTCCATTCCGGCATAACGTATGTATATATATATATATATGTATATAATATGTGTACATATTTTGTAGAAGGCGTAGAACTCTGATATCGTCGAGGTCTGAACAGCCTCCGCGAACGCTGCTACGCGCACGCGTCGGCCAATACGAGTCTAACCTATACCCTAATATTCACTTAAAAAGAAAAACTATTTCCAAAAATCAACAAAAATTTTATTTCTATATTTATAATGTAAAAACTACATCAAATAAATAAAATTCAATTTTCTAAAAGTTTGAAATATAAATATTAAAATTTGTACATAAATTTTAGTCATATTTTCAACTATTGACCTATTACGCACAACATAGGACCGTTCTTGCGCCTTGCATATCCTGCTTTAATTTCATTGTAACAGGGCAGACATAATTTAAAATGATTGCAAGGTAAAAACAAAATTGATCTGGCTTCACAGCACACTACACATAAAAGTGGATTATTATTGCAACGGCTTGGTATATCAGTCGATTCGTTATCACTGTTTTCATTTTCGTCATTGATTGTTGGGATTACATTCTCATTTATCTCCTCAATGTCGTCATGATTTACAATTCTGTGGTATACTTAGCAATTCTATGGTATTATTATAAAGATATTATTATATTTGAAACATCGTGAAGAGACAAGATTCCATTTTCAAATTGACTTAAAGCATCCTTTATAAAATCGTTGCGATCTTTTATTTTTTTGTTTTCGTGATTCATAAATTAAGCCATCTCCGTCTACCGATTTTTTTAAATCTTTTGATTTTATGCTATCCACATCCAAAGTAATATCTAAAAATTTTTAAATTTCCATTTTTGGCGAATTTGGAAGGCAGTCGGCTATGGAATCCTTCAACTGGACTAGTTGTTCTCCTACATTCATTATAGACTTATAATAAAGCTGCCCCTTTCTGAAGACGAAATATTTTTTATTAAAACTTAATTTAACTTATCTGTATATTTTTCACTTGCATATTTTGTATGTAATATTTGTATACTTTTATACTTAATATTTTTATCCAAAGTATATAATAAATGGCTGAAAAACATACTCCTCGTCTTTGACTTTTGCAAAGCTGGTAGTTTTCAAAGCAGTTTTTTTTAAATTTCATATGCGGAAATTAAAGCGCTCGGTTTAAAAAGTGGTTAGAAATAAAAGTTTTATTTTTTATTTATTTTATTTTATGTTGAACCACAACAAAGTTTTTACAAAAAAAATTCTTATAGTTAAAACTTAAAATTAACATGAAATTTGATTACAAAACATAAATTTACGTTTAAAAGTGTATCTAGACATTTGTGTTGAAAAAAGATGACTGTGTTTATTGAATGTAATGCAACATCTGTTTTTTGGCTCATTTTTTCCATATTCAGTTCTATGAGTGTTTTCAACTAAATGTTTAGTGCTTCTCGTATTTCTGCTCCCATTATTTATTTTAAAATTATCTGCTAAAAACTGAACGTCAATGTTTTTCTTAAGACGTCAAAAGTAAAGCAAGAAGAAAAAATTTGCCTGCGTGAGGATATAGTTAAGATATTTAATGATTTAAGTCTTACGAGATAGCTAGGCAGAATTGAATAATCTCTAGGATTATATTGATTTCTCAAAGCAAATAAAAGAAATTGCTTTTGCACGGATTCTATTCTATCAGAATGTATTTAATATGCGGGATCCCACACAATGTTACCATATTCAAGAATAGATCGTACTAAGGAACAATAAAGAGGTTTAGTTACAGAGATGTGGCTGAATTCTTTAGCTCTTCTTTTTATGAACCCGAGCATTTTGTTTGCCCTAGAAATTGTATACTCATAATGAAGATGGAAGTTTTCGGAAATGCCTATTAGCATTTTCATTACATTTTCATCAAACTGTTTAAAATTTGGTATTGCCGATGCTTTTCGCAACGCTTGCATGTAATGAAACCAGCATGATTTTATAGTTACCAGCGGATAAACTTTTCTAACAGCATTTCTTAATGCTGACTCAAAATCACTTTGAAATGATGTTGGATTTAATTTAAACAAGTTCGCTTCGATAAATTTGAAGGCATCCATATAACAGGATTCAGATTTGGAAGCTCCAAAATGTAAATTAACGAAAACATCTAAAAAATATACAATGCAATAATATAATTATACAGGCGGGGTAGAAAAACGTCAATATTGAAACGATTACAATGCACATTTGATTAAGCACCTATGGGTTTAAAATATTTTAATTCAATTAACCAAAATAAAAAATTTTACTTACATATTCAGCGTAAGAAATATGTATTATGAGTAATTGCTTAAAAGTATTAGAACAGGGTGTACATGCAAATGTACCATCTATTAGATAGTTCCGTGGTTGATCATTTGGCATATTGTCTATAACACTAGATATTGTAGGTGGCATAAAAATGGTGTACGCATAGTTTACCTCTACTATAGTGTGCTTGTAAAATTTTTCTTTTTCGTCATATCTGCTCATACCCAATGTTTTTATAATTTCCTCTTTTTCGAAAATTTCCTTTACTTCTGTAAAATTTGTTGGTTTTTTTAGGAAAATCTTGCTTTTAGTTTTGTAAAGATGTCTTCGCATTTGCCCAAAGTTTACTGATGGACAATTACCTCCAAATTGTTTATATGTTTAATCAAAAATCTTACGAACAATACTTCTTTTCAATGAAAGATTTTCACAGTTTCTTTTTATAGTATTTATCAATTTCATTTTTTTCAAGAGATCTTCATGCGAGTGATGATTATGGCATAATTAGTTTTAATTTTTCTACAAAAAGTCCTGTTGGTTTAATCAACTGCTACATTAACTGGACACTGCGAATTATAGCAAGCATAATATTTACTTAAATTTGCATCATATTTATATTCATAAATATGGTTTTCGGAAGGTATGTATAAAAGTTTACTATTCTTCCGAAAACCTGCAATTAATTGATACTGCAGTAAATTTTGATTTTCGCTGTCCATCACTTTTAAATAAATTTAAATTACTGAAATTGTAAATTATTAATAATTAATTAATTTTAAATTTAATAATTTTTATCAGAAGGAAGATTAATATAAACTAACAAAAATCAGAAATATATTAATCAATTCACTTGATTAAATAGAAAGACAGAGATTAACAGTTTTCAAATCACAATTAATGAAATAAGAGAACAAATAATATAATAATGATAATTGTAAAATTTTATAATATACAACTATTATAACTCAATCATTCAATTCTAATTATATGGTGTTATGACTTAAATATTTTAAAACACAATATGGCTTTATGTCTCACTCGAGTGTGTTTTAAAACCATATTAAAGATTTTCGCGATTATGGCTTTATAACTCAATCGATTTATCGTATATGAAGTTATATCACGGCACCGGTGTATGGTATAATCTAATATATAAAGAAGAAAATTTGTTTGTTTGTTTGTTTGTTTGTTTGTCCAGGATTCACGTGAAAACCAGTGGTCCGATTGACACCAAATTTTAGAGGAATAATTTTGGGAGTCCGGGGGGTGACATAGGCTATGTCGCATTTTTATAAGTCAGCAGGTTGCGGCTCCAGAGCCGTTTTAAGCTTTTTCGTTTTTTTGATGTCGAGTCGAAACGGTTTGACCGATTCACTTGAAATTTTGCACGAATGTTCTTCTTATTACACGAAATTAATGGTATAAAACTGGTTGGAATAAATTAACCCCTTTCGGCCCGGCGGGCTTCCAAAAAATTTTGTGTTTCCGATTTGTGTCCAATTTTACAGGGTGGTTTTGCAGTCAAAAAGAGAGGCTGGCACAAATTTTTGTTGGGTTCGGTTAACCCGTTTGGGCACGAGGGCACAATGAAGCTTTTTCAATGTTTTTGATGTCGAGCCGAAACAGTTTGACCGATTGACTTAAAATTTTGCACAAATGTTCCTCTTAGCAACCGCAAATAGTTGCATAAATTTGGTTGGAATAATTTAACCCATTTCGGCCTGGCGGGCTTCCAAAAAATTTTGTGTTTCCGATTTGTGTCCAATTTTACAAGGTGGTTTCGCAGTCGAAAATAAAGTCTGGGACAAATTTTTGTTGAGTTCGGTTAACCCGTTTGGGCACGAGAGTGCAAAGGAGCTTTTTCAATGTTTTTGATGTCGAGTCAAAACTGTTTGACCCATTGACTTGAAATTTTGCACAAATGTTCCTCTTAGCAACCGCATTTAGTTGTATAAATTTGGTTGGAATAAATTAACCCATTTCGGCCTGGCGGACTTTCAAAAAATTTTGTGTTTTCGATTTGTGTCCAATTTTACAGGTTGATTTTGTAGTCTAAAAGAGAGGCGAAAAGTTTTAGTTAAGTTCGATTAACCTATTTTCCACGACGATGATAAGAAGTGTTCTGTATATTTTATTTTCTTATACGATTAAAAGTATTTTATTAAAAATTTTGTACCAGCATTTTAATTAAAACCCACAGGGTTAATTTGGTTTTGACCTGTTTGTGCGTTTTGAACAAAGATTCAATGAAATTTTCAGTTTTCTTCAAATGAAATCTAAAAATCAAAAAATTCAATTTGTTATATATAATGCTTAAATACATAGTATTTTAAAACAGTTTTTCCAAAAAATAAGCCTACATTTCTCTCATAAAATCATAAAAAAACGAGGAAGAGCGTATTACAACTTTCAGGTGAGTACTAAACAAAATATAAGTTGAAAAGCGAATTTTTAAACCTTTTCTAAACCATCGACTATATTTTATTCAAGCGTTGGCAATTCAAGAAAATCCCCTTTTGACCTATTTTCATTTTAATTCAGTTAACATTGTTCACCGGAAACCTACCATCCTCAACTATATCGTCAAGGAGCACCAAATTGTCAAGAAGCAGCATAAAAAAATTAGAGATAATCGCTCAAATTGTTTTGCAAACTGTTTTTTAAAGTTTTTGTTTCGCAATCGATTAAAAGAACTCGACAAACCTTTTTTTTAAGTATTCCCCTAATTCAAAGAAGTTGTACCTACTTTTTTTTGAACAATTGTCGGGTCGGCAGGGGTTAACAACTTTCAAGTCTGTTAGTAAATTGAACTTTATTTTCAAAGAAGAACACATATACGAAATTTGAAGTTAATCTGTTAAATCATTTCTAATATATAGCAAAGCAACGAAAAAACCTATAAAAAGCTGTTGGGCCACGATGGGTTAACGGAACTCCACAAATATTTTTTTGTGGCATTTATAGGCAAAGTAGTATCTCAAAAAATTGGCTGAAACTTGCTTTTTTACAATTTTCAAGCTTCCGGGCAACGCCGGGTAAATCTGCTAGTCTAATATATAAAGAAGAAAATTTGTTTGTTTATTTGTTTGTTTGTTTGTTTGTTTGTTTGTCCAGGATTCACGTGAAAACCACTGGTCCGATTGACACCAAATTTTAGAGGAATAATTTTGGGAGCCCGGGGGGTGACATAGGCTATGTCGCATTTTTATAAGTCAACAGGTTGCGACTCCAGAGCCGTTTTAAGCTTTTTCGTTTTTTTGATGTCGAGTCGAAACGGTTTGACCGATTAACTTGAAATTTTGCACGAATGTTCTTCTTATTAAACGGAATTAATGGTATAAAGTTGGTTGAAATAAATTAACCCCTTTCAGCCCGGCGGGCTTCCAAAAAATTTTGTGTTTCCGATTTGTGTCTAATTTTACAGGGTGGTTTTGCAGTCAAAAAGAGAGGCTGGCACAAATTTTTGTTGGGTTCGGTTAGCCCGTTTGGGCACGAGGGCGCAATGAAGCTTTTTCAATGTTTTTGATGTCGAGCCGAAACAGTTTGACCGATTGACTTGAAATTTTGCACGAATCTTCCTCTTAGCAAACGGAATTAGTTGTATAAAGATGGTTCGAAAATATTAACCCATTTCGGCCCGGCGGGCTTCCAAAAAATTATTTGTTTCCGATTTGTGTCCAATTTTACAGGGTGGTTTTGCAGTCGAAAAGAAAGACTGGCACTAATTTTTGTTGGGTTCGGTTAACCCGTTTGGGCACGAGGGCGCAATGAAGCTTTTTCAATGTTTTTGATGTTGAGCCGAAAAAGTTTGACCGATTGACGTGAAATTTTGCACAAATCTTCCTCTTAGCAAACGGAATTAGTTTTATACAGTTGCTTGGAATATATTAACCCATTTCGGCCTGGCGGGCTTTCAATATTTTTTTTGGCCGTTTGGGCAAGAGAGCGCAATGAAGCTTTTTCAATGTTTTTGTTGTTGAGCTTAAACGAACACTTTTTTCAGCTAATCTTGAACACATTTTTCAGCTAATCTTTATTAGCAAAGCTCACAGGGTTAATTTGATTTTTATCATTTAACCCCTTTTGTCACAAGGGTTCATTAAATTTGATCTCCTTAAAGAGTTCAATCTTTAATATAAATTTGTTTTTCTGTTGAAAAGGTTTAATCAATATGTTAAAAAAGAAACAATTGTTCGACTAACAGTTTAAAGTTAACGCAAACATTGCATTATTTCACAAGCTCACCAAAAAACATGATTGCGCTCTATTAACCCGTTTGGACCTAATGTATTTTTTTTAAGTTTTTGTTGGCCTGCTTAACGGTCGAAAACAATATTTTTAAAACTTTTAACTCATGTCTATTTGTAATTTTGTAAAAGGTTTTGAATGCAAATTTCTAATCTAATATATAAAGAAGAAAATTTGTTTGTTTGTTTGTTTGTCCAGGATTCACGTGAAAACCGCTGGTCCGATTGTCACAAAATTTTAAAGGAATAATTCTGGGAGTCCGGGGGGTGACATAGGCTATGTCGCATTTTTATAAGTCAACAGGTTGCGGCTCCAGAGGCGTTTTAAGCTTCTTCGTTTTTTTGATGTCGAGTCGAAACGGTTTGACCGATTAACTTGAAATTTTGCACGAATGTTCTTCTTATTAAACGGAATTAATGGTATAAAGTTGGTTGGAATAAATTAACCCCTTTCGGCCCGGCGGGCTTCCAAAAAATTTTGTGTTTCCGATTTGTGTCCAATTTTACAGGGTGGTTTTGCAGTCACAAAGAGAGGCTGGCACAAATTTTTGTTGAGTTCGGTTAACCCGTTTGGGCTAAAAGAACTCGACAAAACATTTTTTTAAGCATTCCCCTAATTCAAAGAAGTTGTACCTACTTTCAGAAATTGGACGTAATTTACTTACAAATTTTTTTTTGAACAATCGTCGGTTCGGCAGGGGTTAACAACTTCCAAGTCTGTTAGTAAATTGAACATCATTTTCAAAGAAGAACACATATAGAAAATTTAAAGTTAATCGGTTAAATCATTTCTAATATATAACAAAGCAACGAAATAACCTATAAAAAGCTGTTGGGCCACGATGGGTTAACGGAACTCCACAAATATTTTTTTGTGGCTTCATTTATAAGCAAAGTAGTATTTCAAAAAATTGGCTAAAACTTGCGTTTTTACAATTTGCAAGCTTCCGGGCAACGCCGGGTAAATCTGCTAGTTAATTATAAAATAAAGAATATTTTTGAAGTTTATAGCCACGAACAATTAAAAGAAACTAACAGAACCTCACAGCAAATTAAAACAAGTAATAGTAAAACTAAGGAAATAGGAAGAGGCACCCTGACACCAAATTTGGAGATTCTGTCTTCATTGGTTGCGAAATTATGCTCGTTTGGCCTAAATTCGTTCAAAAAGTTCTAGGATCTGAATCTATGCTCCGATCACGATCGTACCTAAACCCAGCCGTAGTTTTATTACTAGTAACGTACAACAAAAATTCCATGAAGTTAGCGTCATTAGTTGAGTCATCCTGATATTTTTTATATGTTCGTTAGCCCTAAGACGGATTAAAGCGTACAGAATCCGAACCCAAGGTCCGATTTGATCCATAAGCAATTCTCGCCCTAGTTTAAGTACTAGTAACAAAGAGTTTAGATTTCATCCATATAGCTCCATTAATTTTTAAGTTACCGTGTTTTTTGGATATATATTCGTTAGTCCTTGAACCGATCAAAAGATATTAATAAAAATAGTAACTTAAAATTATAGACAATTTGTTCCAATTGTGTACAAGCGTTTACTAGTATTGCAAGTGTGGCTGGGACTGCATATGGGCGAAATAAGACCATGGTTTAGAGTTCTGAAAACTTTGAAATGTTCAAAAACTAATGAAGCTAGTTTGATAAAATTTAAACTCTACGTTACTAGTAATGAAAGTACCGCAGGGATTGGTTCTGTTCGAGATCGCACAATAGGTTCGGATTCTGAAAGCTTTTGATCGAATTGAGTAAAACGAGTATCATTTAGACAACAAAAGGAGATAAAACTATACATTTTGGGGCATAGGTGTTTTTTCTTATTTGCTTTGTGTACGTGAAATTTTGGATTAATTGGAATAGCGGATTGCGTACCACCCCCACTACTTCCAAGACCTTAAAGCATATATTCGATATTAACAAAAATAGAAACTTCAAATTTGATATACTATTTCTTATTTACGTTCTTATTTACTTTGACTTTTATATTTTTAAAAAGCTAAGAATTTTATTTTAAACATATTATTTATTATATTTTATAAACTAAAATAAAATACTTTTTTAATAAACGACAAATTTTTTTTTTTTTATACCCTACACCTATAGAATAGGTAAAGGGGTATATTAACTTTGGTATGGTGTTTGTAACCACCTAAAGGAAGCGAGCTAGATATGGAAAAGTATATATATTTGTGATCAGCGTGACCGCCTTAGTCGATATAGCCATGTCCGTCCGTCCGTCCGTCCGTCCGTCCGTCCGTCCGTCCTTCCGTCCGTCCGTCCGTCCGTAGGCACGATAACTCAAAAAATAATGGAGCTATCTTGATGAAATTTTAACTGTAGGTTACTAGGACTGAAAGTACGGCGGGGATTGCATATGGGCGAAATCGGCCCATGGGTTCGGATTCTGGACCTTTTAATCGATCGAAGGGCTAACGAACATATATAAGAAATCACGATAACTCAACAACTAATGACGCTTTCTTCATCAAATTTGTGCTGTAGGTAACTAGTAATGAAACTACTTCGGGGATTCCGTAAGGTCGGGATTGGACCATGCGTTCGGAACCTAGAACTTTTTGATCGAATTTAGGCCAAACGAGCATAATTCCGAAACCAATGAAGATAGAACCTCCAAATTTGGTATCAGGGTGTCCCCTCCAATCTCCTAAGTGTCTTGAGAATTTGGGTCCCATTGGACTACTGGGTCGGGGACCAGCCACACATTTCCGAAGACCTTAAAACATATCTTTAAAATTAATAAAGATAACAACTTGAAAAAATGTAGAAGCTTCCAATTTGCCACAAGGGTGTTCTTTACTATCTCTTGCGTGTTCCCTTAATTTGGGATCAATTGGAGTGGTGGTTCAGTACCCCTCTCAGACCTCTCAAGTTTTAAAAGCTTATAATCGAAATTACTAAAAATAGTTACTTAAAATTAAGATAGATCGTTTAAATTGTGTACAAGTGTTAACTAGTACTATAAGTAAAGCGCGGGCTGTATAAGGGCGAAATCAGCCCATGGGTTCAGATTCTGGACCTTTTAGTCGGTGTCAGGGATAACGAACATATATTAAAAATCACGATAACTCACGAGGCTATCTTCATGAAATTTGTGCTGTAGGTTATTGGTAATGAAACTACGGCGGTGATTACGTACGGTGAGGATTGGACAATGGGTTCGGAACTGAGAACTTTTTTATCGAATTTAGGCCAAACTAGCGTAATTCGGAAACCAATGAAGATATAACCTCCAAATTTGGTATCAGGGTGTCCCTTCCTATTGCGTAAGTGTCTTTGAAATTTGGACCCCATTGGACTAGTGGGTCGGGGACCAGGCACTCAGTTCCGGGGACCTTAAAGCATATTTTCGAAATTAATAAAAATAGTAACTTGAAACAAATGTAGAAGCTTCAAATTTGGCCCAGGGTGTTCTTTACTATTTCTTCCATGCCCCCCTAATTTGGGATCATTTGGAGTGGTGGTTCAGGACCTCTCTTAGACCCCCAAATGTGTAAAAGCTTATCATCGAAATTAATAAAACTAGTAACTTAAAATTAAGATAGAACGTTCCAATTGTATACAAGGGTTAACTAGTATTGAAAGTATGACGGGACTGCATATGGGCGAAATCGTACCATGGTTTGGGGTTCTGGAACCCTTGAAAAGTTCAAGGACTAATAAACATATATCTTAAAACACCATAACTCAAAAAATAATGCCGGTATTTTGATGAAATTTAAACTCTAGGTTACTAGTAATGAAAGTACCATGGGAATTGGTTCTGGTTGAGTTTAATTTCAAAGCCAAAGAATATATTTCCTATGTCCTATGTGTCTCCGAAATCTAGACTTAATTGTAGTGGTTCAGCTATATTCAAAGGTACTTGCTGCATTTATGTAAAATTTATTTGAATATTTAAATGAATTATATGAAAAGTTCTAAATTTGTAATTGTATTTTAGAAATACATTTATTGCATATTTTCGTTTGTAAGCTTTTCTATTAGGTATATAAACTAACTACTTAAAATAATTGCAATTTTTAAAAATTTGGATTATTAAATATATTATGCTTTGATTATCTTTTTATCACAAAATTTAATAATTAGAATTTTTTCATTTTGTAATTGAGTTGGAATAAATATATTTTCATTTATTTCAAGTTTGCTTGTTTTTGAATATTTTTAAATAGACAAATTAGTAAGAATTTGTAATATTTTTTAATAGATAATATAATTAGAAAATGTTTTTAGTATTATAAAGTTAATTTGGTTAGCTATGTCTTACGATCAAATTAATAACAGCTTTTATGGTGTTAAAATGACTTATGGATATGTCCTTAAATTTGAACCAAATAGGTGTAGGGTATTTCTAAGTCGGTTGCACCGACTGACTGTTTCTTTACTTGTTTTAAATATTATTATATAATATTTACAATTATTGAATTATTACCGTAGGTAATTTATAAATAAGAAATTGTGTACGATATTTAAGTTGTGTTCAAAGGTATTTCCTGCATGTATGTAAAACTTATTTTTATATTTAGATGAATTATATGAAAAGTTATAAAATTGTCATGGTATTTTAAAAATACATTTATTGGATATTTTGCATTTATAAGGTTTTCTAATACGTACATATGCTAAGAATTTATTTTCTCAATTTTAAAAAATTTGGATTATTAAATTTCGTTTCGAATTTTGTAACTGATGTGAAATAAATGTAATCTACATTATATAATACGAGGATTGTGTGAAAAGTCAGTGATAAATGAAACAAAGGATTAAGTTATTGACCAGAAAACATTTTATTTTTCAACATAGTCTTTTCAGCTCAATAAACTTCGTCCAATGATTTTTCAACTTCTTTAAGCTATCTGCGTAGTACGATTTGTCGAAGCCTGCAAAATAGGCCTCTGTTTAAACTATAACTTTAGAATTCGATTTGAATATTTTTTCCAGCGATCCATTTCTTCATATTTGGAAACAGGAAAATGACAATGGGGACCAAATCTGGAGATAGTAGTGGATGGAGAAGCAATTCATAACGTAATTCCACTAATTTTGCTGTCACAATTGCCTATGAATGTGCAGGTGCATTGTCATGATGAAACAGAACTTGTTTCTTTTCTTTGATTTTATTGTTCAGCTGGTCCAATAACGCTACATAATATACTCCTGTTCTCGATTTCTCTTTTTCCAGATAGTAGATTAAGATTAATCCATGTGAATCCCAGAAAACTGAAGCCATAACCTTTCCTGCCAAAGGAACCGTCCTTGCATTCTTAAGTGCATTTCCACCAGCTTCTACCCATTGTTTTGACTGAACTTTTGTCTTTGATGTGTAATAGTGAATCCATGTTTCATCAACAGTTATAAATTGACGAATAATTCCTCTGGATTGCGTTGAAACATGGCCAAAGACTCCGTTGAAGTCGTCACACGAACTCGTTTTTGGTCAGTTGTTAGCAAACGCGGCACCCATCTCGCCGAAAGCTTTCTTATATCCAAAACATCATGTAAGATGTTGCCTACACGTTCTTTTGAGAAGTTTACCATGTCAGCTATCTCACGCACCTTCACTCGACTGTCGTTTAGAACTATATAATGGATTTTATTAATCATCTCTTCAGTTGTGACCTCTTTTGGACGTGCACTGCGTGGCGCATCACTTGTGTTTGTACGACCACAACGAAATTCAGTAAACCACTTCTGAATCATTCTATACGATGGCGAAGAGTCCCATAATATTTTATAAGCTTTGTTTTGGTTTCTGATATTGTTTTCTTTCTAAAGAAATAATGTTTTATTAACACTCGAAATTCACTTTTTTCTATGTTGAAGAAAAATACAATCTTCGACTACTTCAAACAGCTGCCAAAACAAAACTATCGTATCGAGTATCGTTTTACCAATATCAACGCCATCTCTTGGATTTATCACTGACTTTTCAGACAACCCATCAGTTAGAGAATGTTTTTAGTGTTATAAAGTTAATTTGGGTAGCTAGATCTTACGATCAAACCAATCTGCTGTTTTCTTTTTTAATATGTATTATTTTTCTTTCGTATTTGGGCTAAAGAATTCAAAAATCGAAATTTGTTATCAAAACAAATAAAGAAACAGTGAATCGGTGCAAGCGAATTACAAATACCCTACACTTATTTGTTTCAAATTTCTTGAGAAGTCCATAAGGCATTTTAAAACCATAAAAGCTTTTATTAGTTTGATCGTAAGAGATGGGTACCCAAATTAACTTTATAATACTAAAAACATTTTGTAATTATCTTATCAATTCAAAAATAAAAAATATCTATATAAAAATATTAAAAAACAAAAAAACTTAAAAACAAGTAAAGAAACAGTCAGTCGGTGCAACCGACTTAGAAATACCCTACACCTATTTGGTTCAAATTTAAGGACATATCCATAAGTCATTTTAACACCATAAAAGCTGTTATTAATTTGATCGTAAGACATAGCTAACCAAATTAACTTTATAATACTAAAAACATTTTCTAATTATATTATCTATTAAAAAATATTACAAATTCTTACTAATTTGTCTATTTAAAAATATTCAAAAACAAGCAAACTTGAAATAAATGAAAATATATTTATTCCAACTCAATTACAAAATGAAAAAATTCTAATTATTAAATTTTGTGATAAAAAGATAATCAAAGCATAATATATTTAATAATCCAAATTTTTAAAAATTGCAATTATTTTAAGTAGTTAGTTTATATACCTAATAGAAAAGCTTACAAACGAAAATATGCAATAAATGTATTTCTAAAATACAATTACAAATTTAGAACTTTTCATATAATTCATTTAAATATTCAAATAAATTTTACATAAATGCAGCAAGTACCTTTGAATATAGCTGAACCACTACAATTAAGTCTAGATTTCGGAGACACATAGGACATAGGAAATATATTCTTTGGCTTTGAAATTAAACTCAACCAGAACCAATTCCCATGGTACTTTCATTACTAGTAACCTAGAGTTTAAATTTCATCAAAATACCGGCATTATTTTTTGAGTTATGGTGTTTTAAGATATATGTTTATTAGTCCTTGAACTTTTCAAGGGTTCCAGAACCCCAAACCATGGTACGATTTCGCCCATATGCAGTCCCGTCATACTTTCAATACTAGTTAACCCTTGTATACAATTGGAACGTTCTATCTTAATTTTAAGTTACTAGTTTTATTAATTTCGATGATAAGCTTTTACACATTTGGGGGTCTAAGAGAGGTCCTGAACCACCACTCCAAATGATCCCAAATTAGGGGGGCATGGAAGAAATAGTAAAGAACACCCTGGGCCAAATTTGAAGCTTCTACATTTGTTTCAAGTTACTATTTTTATTAATTTCGAAAATATGCTTTAAGGTCCCCGGAACTGAGTGCCTGGTCCCCGACCCACTAGTCCAATGGGGTCCAAATTTCAAAGACACTTACGCAATAGGAAGGGACACCCTGATACCAAATTTGGAGGTTATATCTTCATTGGTTTCCGAATTACGCTAGTTTGGCCTAAATTCGATAAAAAAGTTCTCAGTTCCGAACCCATTGTCCAATCCTCACCGTACGTAATCACCGCTGTAGTTTCATTACCAATAACCTACAGCACAAATTTCATGAAGATAGCCTCGTGAGTTATCGTGATTTTTAATATATGTTCGTTATCCCTGACACCGACTAAAAGGTCCAGAATCTGAACCCATGGGCTGATTTCGCCCTTATACAGCCCGCGCTTTACTTATAGTACTAGTTAACACTTGTACACAATTTAAACGATCTATCTTAATTTTAAGTAACTATTTTTAGTAATTTCGATTATAAGCTTTTAAAACTTGGGAGGTCTGAGAGGGGTACTGAACCACCACTCCAATTGATCCCAAATTAAGGGAACACGCAAGAGATAGTAAAGAACACCCTTGTGGCAAATTGGAAGCTTCTACATTTTTTCAAGTTGTTATCTTTATTAATTTTAAAGATATGTTTTAAGGTCTTCGGAAATGTGTGGCTGGTCCCCGACCCAGTAGTCCAATGGGACCCAAATTCTCAAGACACTTAGGAGATTGGAGGGGACACCCTGATACCAAATTTGGAGGTTCTATCTTCATTGGTTTCGGAATTATGCTCGTTTGGCCTAAATTCGATCAAAAAGTTCTAGGTTCCGAACGCATGGTCCAATCCCGACCTTACGGAATCCCCGAAGTAGTTTCATTACTAGTTACCTACAGCACAAATTTGATGAAGAAAGCGTCATTAGTTGTTGAGTTATCGTGATTTCTTATATATGTTCGTTAGCCCTTCGATCGATTAAAAGGTCCAGAATCCGAACCCATGGGCCGATTTCGCCCATATGCAATCCCCGCCGTACTTTCAGTCCTAGTAACCTACAGTTAAAATTTCATCAAGATAGCTCCATTATTTTTTGAGTTATCGTGCCTACGGACGGACATGGCTATATCGACTAAGGCGGTCACGCTGATCACAAATATATATACTTTTCCATATCTAGCTCGCTTCCTTTAGGTGGTTACAAACACCATACCAAAGTTAATATACCCCTTTACCTATTCTATAGGTGTAGGGTATAAAAAGGCAATTGCAAAATTACATATTTAGAACTTTTTACCCAAATCAATAAAATTTTACACACATGCAGAAATTACTTCTTTTCACGATTTTTAGCTTTAGTGCATTTACTGTTGAATGATTTATTATCCTTGATTAATTATTTCAATTTTAAATAATTTTTAAATATATTTTTTTAATTTTTCAATTTTTGTAATGTTATATATAATTTAATTCTTAATATTTTAATTCCTTGAAGTAGAAAATTCCAGTAAGATTAAATTATTAGATTTTTAGGAATCCCATTTAGTTTTCTTGAAATATGACGTGATCCAGATTACAGGTAGGGAAAATATTAATTTCAGATTGAAATATAGCGATTAGGATTGGTTAATTCTCCTCTTTTATATTTATATTTACTTCTGTTATAAATAAGCATTAAAATCATGATGCTGTTGTTATATGTGGCACTAATTTTCATTAAACTAAAAGTTATTCGAAAAAAATATTAATTTAAATATATATATTTAAAAAAGTTTACAAATTTGATATATTCTTATTGTTAATTAAAAGCATTAATGTTTTGATTAGCTATTTATCACAAAATTCACTAATTTAAAATTTTTCAAAATTGAAATAAATTCAAATTCCTAGTATATGTACTTATAAGAAAGGCTTATAAATGCAAAATAAGTAAGAAATGTATTTCTAAAATACAATGACAAATTTAGACCTTTTCATATAATTAATTAAGTTATAAAAATAAATTTTACATACATGCAGCAAGTACTTTTGTACACAACTTAAGTATCGTAAACAATTTCTTAATTATATATTACCTATGGTAATAATTCAATATAATATATGAAATAATAAAAACTAGAAAAAAGAAATTTAATCGTTTATTAAAAAAATATCTGGTTTTAAATTTCTAAAATACTAGCAGATTTACCCGGCGTTGCCCGGAAGCTTGCAAAAAGTTTAAAAAACAGGTTAGCCAATTCTTTGAAATACTACTTTACTTATAAATGAAGCCACAAAAAAATAATTGTGGAGTTCCGTTAACTCATTGTGGCCCAAGAGCATTTTATAGGTTTTTTCGTTGCTTTGCTATATATTAGAAATAATTTAACCGATTAACTTCAAATTTTGTATATGTGTTCCTCTTTGAAAATGCAGTTCACTTTACTAACAGACTTGGAATTTGTTAACCCCTGCCGACCCGACGATTGTTCAAAAAAAAATTTGTAAGTAAATTACGTTAAATTTTTGAAAGTACACGATCAAATTGAGGATGGCAGGTTTTCGGCGAATAATGTTAACTGAATTAAAATTACTATAGGTCAAAACGGTATACTAAATTTGCCATTATGTCATTATACTATGTCAATAGTAGTTTTCTTGAATCACCAACGTATGAATAAAATATAGTCGACGGTTTAGAAAAGGTTTAAAAATCTGCTTTTCAACTTATATTTTGTTTAGTACTTACGTGAAAGTTGTACCAAGCTCTTCCTCGTTTTTTTATGATTTTATGAGAGAAATGTAGGCTTCTTTTTTGGAAAAACTGTTTTAAAATATTATGTATTTAGGCATTATATATACGAAATTGAATTTTTTGATTTATATATTTCATTTGAAGAAAACTGCAATTTCACACTGAAATCTATTTTTGAAAAACAACAACTGCAAAGTAGATAAAAAGCAAAGACTTACGAAATCATGTAGAGAAGGAAAATGTTATGTTATTTAATTTTAAAGATATTTTTATTCGGATTCTTTATTAGCTATATTTTTATAATTATTAATATTATCTCATTTAGCTTTTAACTATTTGAGACTCTTTAAGGAAAAAATTAGTCTTATTAATTAAATGAGCTTTTGGAATAAAGGTTAACTTGAGTTCATACCAAAAATTTAAAATTTCAATGAATCTTTGTGCAAAACGCGAAAACAGGTCAAAACCAAATTAACCCTGTGGGTTTTAATTAAAATGCTGGTACAAAATTTTCAATAAAATTTTTTTAATCGTTTAAGCAAATAAAATTTGCTTAAACTTCATGGAGTCGTCGTGAAAAACGGCTTTATCGAATTTAACTAAAATTTTTGTAGCCTCCTTTTTAAACAGAAAAATCAACCTGTAAAATTGGACACAAATCGGAAACACAAAATTTTTTGAAAGCCCGCCAGGCCGAAATGGGTTAATTTATTCCAACCAAATTTATACAACTAATTCCGGTTGCTAAGAGGAACATTTGTGCATAATTTCAAATCAATTGGTCAAACCGTTTTGAGTCGACATCAAAAACATTGGAAAAGCTTCTTTGCGCCGTCGTGCCCAAACGGGTTAACCGAACTCAACAAAAATTTGTGTCAGCCTCTCTTTTCGACTACGAAATTACCCTGTAAAATTGGCCAAAAATCGGAAACACAAAGTTTTTTGGCAGCCCGCGAGGCCGAAATTAGTTAATTTATTCTAACCAAATTTATACAACTAATTCCGGTTGCTAAGAGGAACATTTGTGCCAAATTTCAAGTTAATTGGTCAAACCGTTTTGGCTCGACATCCAAAAAACCAGAAAGCTAAAATGGCTCTGGATCTGCAACCTGTTGACTTATGAAAATCAAAAAAAAATTAAATACTATGTATTTAAGCATTATATATACGAAATTGAATTTTTTGATTTTTAGATTTCATTTGAAGAAAACTGCAATTTCACAATGAAATCTATGTAACAAAAAAAAAAAACAACTGCAAAGTAGATAAAAAACAAAGACTTACGAAAAAATGTGGAGAAGGGAAATGTTATGTTACTTAATTTTCAAGATATTTTTTTTCGGCTTCTTTATTAGCTATATTTTTATTATTATTAATATTATCTCATTTAGCTTTTAACTATTTGAGACTCTTTAAGAAAAAAATTAGTCTTATTAATTAAATGAGCTTTTGGAATAAAGGTTAACTTGCGTTCATACCAAAAATTTAAAATTTCAATGAATCTTTGTGCAAAACGCGCAAACAGGTCCAACCCAAATTAACCCTGTGGGTTTTAATTAAAATGCTGGTAAAAAAATTTTCAATAAAATTCTTTTAATCGTTTAAGCAAATAAAATTTATAGAAAACTTCATGGCGTCGTCGTGAAAAACGGCTTTATCGAATTTAACTAAAATTTTTGTAGCCTCCCTTTTAAACAGCAAAATTAACCTGTAAAATTGGACACAAATCGGAAACACAAAATTTTTTGAAAGCCCGCCAGGCCGAAATGGGTTAATTTATTCCAACCAAATTATACAACTATCTCAGGTTGCTAAGAGGAACATTTGTGCAAAGTTTCAAGTCAATTGGTAAAAACCATTTTGACTCGACATCAAAAACATTGAAAAAGCTTCATTGCGCTCTCGTGCCCAAACGAGTTAACCGAACTCAACAAAAATTTATGCCAGACTCTCTTCTCGACGGCCAATTTTTCGAAGTAGTGATTTGGTTAAAAAGAAAGCCTCAAAAAAATATTTGTAGAGTTCCGTTAACCCTTTGCGGCCCAACTGCTTTTTATAAGTTTTTTCGTTACTTTACTATAAATTAGAAATTGTTTAACCGATTGACTTCAAATATTGTATATGTGTTCCTCTTTGAGAATGGATATCACTATATTATCAGACTTGGAATTTGTTAATCCTTGCCGCCCAATAATTGTCCAAAAAAAATTTTTAGGAGGATATTACGTCCTCTTTTGCGAAATATTGCTTAGTCAAAGTCTCAAAAACAGGTTTGCTGAATTCCGTTAACCCATTCCGGCACAGCAGCTTTTTACAGATTTTTTCGTTACTTTACTCTTAAGCAGAAACGGTTTGACCAATTGACTTTAAATTTGGTATGCGTACATGTATATACTAACCATTCCTACGATTACTCAAAAAAAAATTTTTGTAAGTAAATTACTTCCAATTTTTGAAAGTAGGTAAAACTTCTTTGAATTAGGGGAATGTATAAAAAAAAGTTTTGTCCAGTTCTTTTAACCGATTGCGAAACAAAAACTTTAAAAAACAGTTTGCAAAACAGTTTTAACGATTATCTCTAATTTTTCTATACGTGGTGCTTCTTGATAATCTGTTGCTCCTCGATGATATAGTTGAGGATGTTGGGCTTTTGGCGAATAATGTTAACTGAATTAAAATTTATTTTCATTATCATTTAATAATTATGAAAAGTTTTAAGTGAAATTTGATAAATTTCTTAAAAAATTGCAAGAATAATCACATAAAAAACGTTTTAATAAAATTGCTTTTTTACATTTCAAAGATTCAACATAAACTTAAATTAAAACTCCATTGATAGGCGGAGCAACGTGCGCCGGGTAATAGCAAGTTTACATATAAGCATTATTATACCCGTTTGACTATAGGTCAAAAGGGTATATCAAATTTGCCATTATGTCATTATAATATGTTAATAGTAGTTTATTTGAATTGCCAACGTTTGAATAAAATATAGTCAATGGTATAGAAGAGGTTTAAAAATCTGCTTTTCAACTTATACTTTGTTTTGTATTTGCCTGAAATATCTACTACGCTTTTCCTCGCTTTCTAAAAATTTTTTGAGAGAAATGTACGCTACTTTTTTGGAAAAAAAGGTTTTAAAATACTATGTATTTAAGCATAATATATACGAAATTGAATTTTTTGATTTTTAAAATTTATTAAGAAAAACTGTAATTTTACACTGAAATCTATTTTTAAAGAACAAAACCTGCAAAGTAGATAAAAAACAAAGACTTACGAAAAAATGAAGCGAAGGAAAATGATATGCTACATAAATTTAAGAATAATATTATTCGGAGTTATTATTAGCTTTATTTCTATTGTTATTAATATTTTCTTTGTGCAAAACGCAAAAACAGGTCGAAACCAAATTAACCATTTGGTTTTTATAATTAAAATCCTGGTACAAATTTGTAAATAAAATTTTTTAATTGTTTAAGCAAATAAAATTTATAGAAAACTTCAAGGCGTAGTCGTGGAAAACGGGTTGATCGAACTTAATCCTAAAACTTTTTGCAGCCTCTCTTTTGGACTAGAAAATCAACCTGTATTGGATACAAATCGGAAACACAATTTTTTCTGGAGGCCCGCCGTGACGAAATTGGTTAATTCATTCCAACCAAATTTATACAACTAATTCCGGTTGCTAAGAGGAACATTTGTGCATAATTTCAAATCAATTGGTCAAACCGTTTTGAGTCGACATCAAAAACGTTGAAAAAGCTTCTTTGCGCCGTCGTGTCCAAACGGGTTAACCGAACTCAACAAAAATTTGTGTCAGCCTCTCTTTTCGACTACGAAATTACCCTGTAAAATTGGCCAAAAATCGGAAACACAAAGTTTTTTGGCAGCCCGCGAGGCCGAAATTAGTTAATTTATTCTAACCAAATTTATACAACTAATTCCGGTTGCTAAGAGGAACATTTGTGCCAAATTTCAAGTTAATTGGTCAAACCGTTTTGCCTCGACATCCAAAAAACCAGAAAGCTAAAATGGCTCTGGATCTGCAACCTGTTGACTTATGAAAATCAAAAAAAAATTAAATACTATGTATTTAAGCATTATATATACGAAATTGAATTTTTTGATTTTTAGATTTCATTTGAAGAAAACTGCAATTTCACAATGAAATCTATGTAACAAAAAAAAAAAAACAACTGCAAAGTAGATAAAAAACAAAGACTTACGAAAAAATGTGGAGAAGGGAAATGTTATGTTACTTAATTTTCAAGATATTTTTTTTCGGCTTCTTTATTAGCTATATTTTTATTATTATTAATATTATCTCATTTAGCTTTTAACTATTTGAGACTCTTTAAGAAAAAAATTAGTCTTATTAATTAAATGAGCTTTTGGAATAAAGGTTAACTTGCGTTCATACCAAAAATTTAAAATTTCAATGAATCTTTGTGCAAAACGCGCAAACAGGTCCAACCCAAATTAACCCTGTGGGTTTTAATTAAAATGCTGGTACAAAATTTTCAATAAAATTCTTTTAATCGTTTAAGCAAATAAAATTTATAGAAAACTTCATGGCGTCGTCGTGAAAAACGGCTTTATCGAATTTAACTAAAATTTTTGTAGCCTCCCTTTTAAACAGCAAAATCAACCTGTAAAATTGGACACAAATCGGAAACACAAAATTTTTTGAAAGCCCGCCAGGCCGAAATGGGTTAATTTATTCCAACCAAATTATACAACTATCTCAGGTTGCTAAGAGGAACATTTGTGCAAAGTTTCAAGTCAATTGGTAAAAACCATTTTGACTCGACATGAAAAACATTGAAAAAGCTTCATTGCGCTCTCGTGCCCAAACGAGTTAACCGAACTCAACAAAAATTTATGCCAGACTCTCTTCTCGACGGCCAATTTTTCGAAGTAGTGATTTGGTTAAAAAGAAAGCCTCAAAAAAATATTTGTAGAGTTCCGTTAACCCTTTGCAGCCCAACTGCTTTTTATAAGTTTTTTCGTTACTTTACTATAAATTAGAAATTGTTTAACCGATTGACGTCAAATATTGTATATGTGTTCCTCTTTGAGAATGGATATCACTATATTATCAGACTTGGAATTTGTTAACCCTTGCCGCCCAATAATTGTCCAAAAAAAATTTTTAGGAGGATATTACGTCCTCTTTTGCGAAATATTGCTTAGTCAAAGTCTCAAAAACAGGTTTGCTGAATTCCGTTAACCCATTCCGGCACAGCAGCTTTTTACAGATTTTTTCGTTACTTTACTCTTAAGCAGAAACGGTTTGACCAATTGACTTTAAATTTGGTATGCGGACATGTATATACTAACCATTCCTACGATTACTCAAAAAAAAATTTTTGTAAGTTAATTGCTTCCAATTTTTGAAAGTAGGTAAAACTTCTTTGAATTAGGGGAATGTATAAAAAAAAGTTTTGTCCAGTTCTTTTAACCGATTGCGAAACAAAAACTTTAAAAAACAGTTTGCAAAACAGTTTTAACGATTATCTCTAATTTTTCTATACGTGGTGCTTCTTGATAATCTGTTGCTCCTCGATGATATAGTTGAGGATGTTGGGCTTTTGGCGAATAATGTTAACTGAATTAAAATTTATTTTCATTATCATTTAATAATTATGAAAAGTTTTAAGTGAAATTTGATAAATTTCTTAAAAAATTGCAAGAATAATCCCATAAAAACGTTTTAATAAAATTGCTTTTTTACATTTCAAAGATTCAACATAAACTTAAATTAAAACTCCATTGATAGGCGGAGCAACGTGCGCCGGGTAATAGCAAGTTTACATATAAGCATTATTATACCCGTTTGACTATAGGTCAAAAGGGTATATCAAATTTGCCATTATGTCATTATAATATGTTAATAGTAGTTTATTTGAATTGCCAACGTTTGAATAAAATATAGTCAATGGTTTAGAAGAGGTTTAAAAATCTGCTTTTCAACTTATATTTTGTTTTGTATTTACCTGAAATATCTACTACGCTTTTCCTCGCTTTCTAAAAATTTTTTGAGAGAAATGTACGCTACTTTTTTGGAAAAAAAGGTTTTAAAATACTATGTGTTTAAGCATAATATATACGAAATTGAATTTTTTGATTTTTAAAATTTATTAAGAAAAACTGTAATTTTACACTGAAATCTATTTTTAAAGAACAAAACCTGCAAAGTAGATAAAAAACAAAGACTTACGAAAAAATGAAGCGAAGGAAAATGATATGTTACATAAATTTAAGAATAATATTATTCGGAGTTTTTATTAGCTTTATTTCTATTGTTATTAATATTTGCTTTGTGCAAAACGCAAAAACAGGTCGAAACCAAATTAACCATTTGGTTTTTATAATTAAAATCCTGGTACAAATTTGTAAATAAAATTTTTTAATTGTTTAAGCAAATAAAATTTATAGAAAACTTCAAGGCGTAGTCGTGGAAAACGGGTTGATCGAACTTAATCCTAAAACTTTTTGCAGCCTCTCTTTTGGACTAGAAAATCAACCTGTATTGGATACAAATCGGAAACACAATTTTTTCTGGAGGCCCGCCGTGACGAAATTGGTTAATTCATTCCAACCAAATTTATAAAACTAATTTCCGGTTGCTAAGAGGAACATTTGTGCACAATTTCAAATCAATCGGTCAAACCGTTTTGATTCGACATATAAAACATTGAAAAAGCTTCTTTGCGCCGTCGTGCCCAAACGGGTTAACCGAACTCAACAAAAATTTGTGTCAGCCTCTCTTTTCGACTACGAAATTACCCTGTAAAATTGGCCAAAAATCGGAAACACAAAGTTTTTTGGCAGCCCGCGAGGCCGAAATTAGTTAATTTATTCTTACCAAATTTATACAACTAATTCCGGTTGCTAAGAGGAACATTTGTGCCAAATTTCAAGTTAATTGGTTAAACCGTTTTGCCTCGACATCCAAAAAACCAGAAAGCTAAAACGGCTCTGGAGCTGCAACCTGTTGACTTATGAAAATCAAAAAAAAATTATATACTATGTTAATTAAGCATTACATATACGAAATTGAATTTTTTGATTTTTAGATTTCATTTGAAGAAAACTGCAACTTCACAATGAAATCTATTTAACAAAAAAAAAAAAAAACAACTGCAAAGTAGATAAAAAACAAAGACTTACGAACAAATGTGGAGAAGGGAAATGTTATGTTACTTAATTTTCAAGATATTTTTTTTCGGCTTCTTTATTAGCTATATTTTTATTATTATTAATATTATCTCATTTACCTTTTAACTATTTGAGACTCTTAAAAAAAAAATTAGTCTTGTTAATTAAAAGATCTTTTGGAATAAAGGTTAACTTGCGTTCATACCAAAAATTTGAAAATTCCATTGAATCTTTGTTCAAAAAGCGCAAACAGGTCAAAACCAAATTAACCCTGTGGGTTTTAATTAAAATGCTGGTACAAAATTTTCAATAAAATTCCTTTAATCGTTTAAGGAAATAAAATTTATCGAAAATTTCATGGCGTCGTCGTGGAAAACGGGTTATTCGAATTTAACTAAATTTTTTTGCAGCTGCTCTTTTAGACTGTAAAATCAACCTGTAAAATTGGACCCAATCGGAAAAACCAAATTTTTGGTAAGCCCGCCAGGCCGAAATGGGTCAATTTATTCCAACCAAATTTATACAATTAATTCCGGTTGCTAAGAGGAATATTTGTGCATAATTTCAAATCAATTGGTCAAACCGTTTTGAGTCGACATCAAAAACATTGAAAAAGCTTCTTTGCGCCTTCGTGCCTCAACAAAAATTTGTGCCAGACTCTCTTTTCGAATGCGAAACCACACTGTAAAATTGAACACAAATCGAAAACACAAAATTTTTTGAAAGCCCGCCGGGCCGCAATGGGTTAATTTATTCGAACCAAATTTATACAACTTATTCCAGTTGCGAAGAGGAACAGTTGTGAAGTCAATCCGTCAGACCGTTTCGACACGACATCACAAAAAAGAAAAGGCTTAAAACGACTCTGGAGCCGCAACCTGTTGACTTATAAAAATGTGACATAGCCTATTTCACCCCCCGGGCTCTCGGAATTATTCATTTGAAATTTTTTTACAATCGGACCAGTGGTTTTCACGTGAATCCTGGACAAACAAACAAACAAATTTTCTCCTTTATGTATTAGATAATATTTTAATATGTTTTATGATAAAATTCTTAGCCTTTTAAAAATATAAAATCGTTATATAAGAACCCTAGTGTATCAAATTTAAAGTTTCCAACTTCATGAAATCCGAAGATAAGGTTTCAATTTTTGGGATTTCTTAGGAGGCACATGAATCACCACTACAATTAGGTCGAAATATCGTGGACACAAAGTATAATGGAAAAAACACCGTTATAAGTTATTTCAAGCTTTTATATTTATTTTAAGTTACTATCTTTATTAGTTTCGATTATAAGCTTTTAGGTTCTGGGAATAACGGGGGTGGTACGCAAACCACTATTCCAAGTCATCCAAAATTTTACGGACACAAAGCAAATAAGAAGAAACAATTGTGCCCCAAATTTTAAGGTTCTATCTTTTTTGGTTTCGAAATTATGCTCGTTTGGCCTTAATTCGATCAAAAAGTTCTAGGATCCGAAGCTGGTTGGATCTCGACCGTACGTCCGCTGTTTTTTATTACTGATAACCTACAGTACAAATTTCGTGAAGAAACCGTCATTAGTTGTTGAATTATCCTGATTTATTTTATATTCGTTAGCCATTAGACGGATTAAAGGGTCCAGAATCCGAATTCATTAGCGGATTTCGCCAAATGCCCGCCGTAATTTAATTAATAGTAAATTACAGTTAAAATTTCATCAAGATAGCTCCTTTAGTTTTTGAGTTATTTTGCCTGCGAATGGACGCACCTACGGACGAACATTGCTATACCGACTTTAGGATGTCAAGCTGATCACAAATATATATATACATTTCCATATCTAGCTCACTTCCTTTAGGTGATTACAAACGCCATACTAAAGTTAATATACCCTTTTTCTATATGTATAGGTGTAGGATATATCAAGGAAAAAAACAATCAGTCGTTGGACCGACTTACAAAAACTTTACAGGCTGCACCTTCTTGCTTAAAGTTGAATGAGAAGTCCATAATTCATTTTAAAACCATAAAAGCTTTTATTAGTTTGATCGTAAGACATAGCTAACTAAATTAGCTTTGTAATACTAAAAACATTTTCTAATTATGTTATCTATTCAAAAATATTAAAAATTCTTACTAATATATCTATTTAAAAATATTAACAAAAAGCTTGAAAAAAATGTTGAATACATTTATTTTAATTCAATTACAAAATTTGGAAAATTTGAATTATGAAATTTTGTGATAAACGACGAAGATTATAGATGCCCTTGTCAACTTTTAGATACCCATGCATACCCACTATGATGTATACAATAAAATAAACCGTTATTTATTTCCCTTAAGCTTTTATATACATTACAAAAAAAAAATTTAAAAAGTAAAATAGTTAAAAATTTAACATTTTTGCTTACAAAAAAAAAAAACAAACCATAAAAAAAAAACAAACAAAAAAAAACCAAACAAAAAAAACAAAAAAAAAAATTTGAGTTCATTATCCCATAATTTTGGTTTAAAAAAACAACAAAAAAAAAAAAATTCGCCCAAGAAACCATAAAAAAAAATTTTAATTCATTATCCCGTAATTTTTGCTTAAAAAAACAATAAAAAAAATCATAAAAAAAAAATTGAAATTCGCCCACCCTAAAAGTTGGTCCGAGTGATGTCCAACTTTGTCAAGTAACTTGCCCTATTACTTTACCTGCCCAATTTGAATTTTAACCTCGTAGCTTCATTAGAATCATAGTTATTGAATTGAAAACTTTGTATGGCGATGCCCGAAAATGGGGCCGTAACATTTTGAAATTTCATATAAGTGCTCGATTCATTATACAACTCACCGTGTGTAATTTTCATCCTCGTTGTATAATTAGTTTTGAAGAAATACATATTGGTGCAAATAAGTTGTATGGCAGCCATCCGAAAATGGGGTCCTAACATTTTGAAACTTCATATAAGTGCTCGATTCATTTTATAACTAACCGTGTGTAATTTTCATCCTCGTTGTATAATTAGTTTTGAAGAAATTCATATTGGTGCAAAGAAGTTGTATAGCAGCCATATAACTTCATTTTTATTTTCATTCACGAGGATGAAAATTACACACGGTTAGTTATAAAATGAATCGAGCACTTATATGAAGTTTCAAAATGTTAGGACCCCATTTTCGGATGACTGCCATACAACTTATTTGCACCAATATGAATTTCTTCAAAACTAATTATACAACGAGGGTGAAAATTACACACGGTTAGTTGTATAATGAATCGAGCACTTATATGAAGTTTCAAAAGGTTACGGCCCCATTTTCGGAGGCTGCCATACAAAGTTTTCGATTCAATAACTGTGAATCTAATGAAGCTACGAGGTTAAAACTAAAAATGGGCAGGTAAAGGAATAGAACAAGCTACTTGGCAAATTTGGACATCACTCGGATCACCGGACTTTTTGGGTGGGCCAATTGTTTATTTTTTGGTTTTTATTTATGTTTTTTTTTTTTTGTTTCAGCGAAAATTATGGAACAATGAATAAAAAATTTTTTTTTATTTTGTTTTTTTGTTTTTTATGGCTTTTCTTTTATTTTTTTTTTTTAAGCCAAAATTATGGAGTAGTGTGTATGGACGTAAATTTACGGTATATTTTATACACCATAGTTGGTATGCACGGGTATCTAAAAGTTGACAAGGCCAACTATAATCTTCCTCGTTTTAACTTATTTTTAAAAGAAGTATTAGAGTAGCTGTCACACAAAGTTTATTTTTAATTGGGCATTACTGTATTTCTAATGAAGTTGAGTGTCTAAATTTTTGCGAAAAAAGTTTAGTTTTATGGCCAAAATTTGTGCAAAATTTAGTTGGATGCCATATAACTTCATTTTTAGCACATTTTCAAAAAATTTTGTAAAAATGTGCCTATATAGTTTCACTCTGTCCGTCCGTCCATCCGTCTGTCCGTCTATCCGTCTGTCCGCCTGTCCGTCTGCCCGTAAGTAAATTACGTCCAACTTTTGAAAGTAAGAACAACTTCTTTGAATTAGGGGAATGCTTAAGAAAATGTTTTGTCGAGTTCTTTTAACCAATTGCGAAACAAAAATTTTAAAAATCAGTTTGCAAAACAGTTTTAACTATTATCTTTAATTTTTCTATGCATGGTGCTTCTTGACAATTTGGTGCTCCTTGATGATAGAGTTGAGGATTATAGGTTTCCGGCGAATAATGTTATCTGAATTAAAATGACTATTGGTCAAAAGGGTATTCTAAATTTGCCATTATGTCATTATACTATGTCAATAGTAGTTTTCTTGAATTGCGAACGTTTGAATAAAATATAGTCGATGGTTTAGAAAAGGTTTAAAAATCTGCTTTTCAACTTATATTTTGTTTAGTACTTACGTGAAAGTTGTACTAAGCTCTTCCTCGTTTTTTTATGATTTTATGAGAGGAATGTAGGCATCTTTTTTGGAAAAACTGTTTTAAAATACTATGTATGTATTTACGCATTACATATACGAAATTGAATTTTTTGATTTTTAGATTTCATTTGAAGAAAACTGCAATTTCAAACTGAAATCTATTTTTAAAAAACAACAACTCCAAAGTAGATAAAAAATCAAAGACTTACGAAAAAATGTTGAGAAGGAAAATCTTATGTTATTTAGTTTAAAAGATATTTTTATTCGGCTTCTTTATTAGCTATATTTTTATTATTATTAATATTATCTCATTTAACTTTTAACTATTTGAGACTATTTAAGGAAAAAATTAGTCTTATAGTACAAAATTTTCAATAAAATTCTTTTAATCGCTTAAGCAAATAAAATTTATAGAAAACTTCATGGCGTCGTTGTGGAAAACGGATTAATCGAACTTAACTAAAACATTTTGCAGCCTCTCTTTTAGACTGCAAAATCAATCTGTAGAATTGCACACAAAACGGAAACACAAAATTTTTGAAAGCCCGCCAGCCCGCAATGGGGTAATTTATTCCAACCAAATTTATACAACTTATTCCGGTTGCGAAGAGGAACAATTATGCAAAATGTCAAGTCAATTGGTCAAACTGTTTTGACTCGACATCAAAAATATTTAAAAAGCTTCATTCCGCCCTCGTGCCCAAACGAGTTAACCGAACTCAACAAAAATTTGTGTCAGTCTCTCTGTTCGACTTCAAAATCACTCTGTAAAACTGGACACAAATCGGAAACACAAAATTTTTTGGAAGCCCACTAGGCCGAAGTGGGTTAATTTATTCAACCAAATTTATGAAACTAATTACGGTTGATAATAGGAACATTTGTACAAAATTTGAAGTCAATCGGTGAAAGGGTTTTGAATCGACATCCAAAAAACGAAAAAGCTTAAAACGGCTCTGGAGCCACAACCTCTTGACTTATAAAAATGTGACATAGCTTATATCATCCCCCGGGCTCTAAGAATTATTCCTTTAAAATTTTGTAACAATCGGACCAGTGGTTTTCACGTGAATCCTGGACAAACAAACAAACAAACAAAAAAATTTTCTCCTTTATATATTAGACAAGCAGATTTACCCGGCGTTGCTCGGAAGCTTGCAAATTGCTAAAAAGCAAGTTTCAGCCAATATTTTGAAATATCACTTTTCTTATAAATGAAGCCACAAAAAAATATTTGTGGAGTTCCGTTAACCCATTGTGGCCCAACAGCTTTTTATAGGTTTTTTCTTTGCTTTGCTATATATTAGAAACGATTTAACCGATAAACTTTAAATTTTGTATATGTGCTCCTCTTTGAAAATGATTTTCACTTTACTAACAGACTTGCAATTTGTTAGCCCCTGCCGACACGACAATTGTTCTAATTTTTGAAAGTAGGTATAACTTCTTTGAATTAGCGGAATGTTTAAAAAATGTTTTGTCGAGTTCCTTTAACCGATTGCGAAACAAAAACTTTAAAAAACATTTTTTCAAAACAGTTTGAACGATTTTTTCTAATTTTTCTATACGTTTTTCTTCTGCTTCTTGACAATTTGGTACTCCTTGAATTTTTATTGTTATTATTTAATAATTATGAAAAGTTTCAAGTGAAATTTAATAAATTTGTTGAAAAATTGCTAGAGTAATCCCTAAAAAACTCGTTTTAAAAAAAAAGCTTTATTATATTTTAAAATTAACATGTACACCATTCTTGTGTTAACTTTTTTCAATAACATCAAGTTAAATTAAAACTCCATTGAGAGGTCAAAAGGGTAGACTAAATTTGCCATTATGTCATTATACTAAATAAATAGTAGTTTCCTTGAATTGCCAGCGTTTGAATAAAATATAGTCGATGGTTTAGAAAAGGTTTACAAATCTGCCTTTCAACTTATATTTTGTTTTGTACTTACCTGAAAGTTCTACTACGCTCTTTCTCGTTTGTTTATGATTTTATGAGAGAAATGTAGGCTTCTGTTTTGGAAAAAATGTTTTAAAATACTGTGTATATAAGCAATATATACGAAATATAATTTTTTGAATTTTAAATTTTATTTGAAGAAAACGGAAATTTTACACTGAAATCTTTTTTTAAAAAACAACAACTGCCAAGTAGATAAAAAACAAAGACTTGCAAAAAAATGTAGAGTAGGAAAATGTTACGTTATTTAAATTTAAATATATTATCATTCGGATTCTTTATTAGCTTTATTTTTATTATTATTAATATTATCTCATTTAGCTTTTGCACTATTTGAGACTATTTGAGAGCAAAATAATTAGTCTTATTAATTAAAAGAGCTTTTGGAATAAAGGTTAACTTGCGTTAATACCAAAAATTTTAAAATTTCATTGAATCCTTCTGCAAAACGCACAGGTCAAAACTAAATTATTCCTGTGGGTTTTTATAACTAAAATGCTGATACAAAATTTTCAATAAAATATATGATAAAATTCTTAGCCTTTTAAAAATATAAAATTGTTTATAAGAACCCTCGTGTATCAGATTAAAGTTTCCATCTTCCTGAAATCTGAATATAAGGTTTTAAATTTTGGGATTTCTTAGGAGGCACTTGAACCACCACTACAATTAGCTCAAAATTTCGGGGACACAAAGGAAATAGGAAACAAGTAAAGAAATAGTCAGTCGAAAATAGTTAGAAATAGTCAGAAATACTCTACACCTTTTTGGTTCAAATTAAAGGGCATATCCATAAGTCGTTTTAACACCATAAAAGCTGTTATTACTTTAATGGTAAGACATAGCTAACCAAATTAACTTTATAATACTAAAAATATTTTCTAATTACACTATCTATTAAAAAATATTACAAATTCTTACTAATTTGTCTATTTAAAAATATTAAAAAACAAAAACACTTGAAATAAATGAAAATATATTTATTCCAATTCAATTACAAAATGAGAAAATTCTAATTATTAAATTTTGTGATAAAAAGATAATCAAAGCACAATATATTTAATAATCCAAATTTTTCAAAATTGCAATAATTTTAAATGGTTAGTTTATATACCTAATAGAAAAGCTTATAAACGCAAAATATGCAATAAATGTATTTCTAAAATACAATTATAAATTTAGACCTTTTTATATATTTCATTTAAATATAAAAATAAATTTTACATAAACGCAGCAAGTACCTTTGAACATAGCTGAACCACTACAATTAAGTCTAAATTTCGGGGACACATAGGAAATAGGAAATATATTCTTTGGCTTCGAAATTAAACTCGACCAGAACCAATTCCCATGGTACTTTCATTACTAGTAACCTAGAGTTTAAATTTCTTCAAAATAGCGGCATTATTTTTTTAGTTATGGTGTTTTTAAGATATATGTTTGTTAGTCCTTGAACTTTTCAAGGGTTCCAGAACCCGAAACCATGGTACGATTTCGCCCATATGCAGTCCTGTCATACCTTCAATACTAGTTAACCCTTGTACACAATTGGAACGTTCTATCTTAATTTTAAGTTACTACTTTTATTAATTTCGATTATAAGCTTTTACACATTGGGGGGTCTAAGAGAGGTAACCAGCACTCCAATTGATGCAAAATTAGAGGGACACGCAGGAAATAGTAAAGAACACCCATGTGCCAAATTTGGAGCTTCTACATTTGTTTCAAGTTACTATTTTTATTAATTTCGAAAATATGCTTTAAGGTCCTCGGAATTGAGTGACTGGTCCCCACCCACTACTCCAATTGGGCTAAAATTTCATGGAGACTAAAGAAATCGAAAGTCTCCATCTGATACCAAATTTGGAGGTTCTACCTCACACCCTGATACCAAATTTGGAGGTTCTATCTTCATTGGTTTCGGAATTATACTAGTTTGGCCTAAATCCGATCAAAAAGTTCTAAGTTCGGAGCCCATTGTCCATTCCTCACCGTACGCAATCGCCGCCGTATTTTCATTACCAATAACATACAGCACAAATTTGATGAAGATAGCGTCATTAGTTGTTGAGTTTTCGTGATTTTTTATATATGTTCGTTAGCCCTGAAAACGATTAAAAGGTCCAGAACCCGAACTCTTGGTTGATCTCACCCTTATACAGAAGGCGCTGTACTTATAGTACTAGCTAACCCTTGTACACAATTTGAACGTTCTATCTTAATTTCAAGTTACTGTTTTTAGTAATTTCGATTATAAGCTTTTAAAACTTAAGAGATCTTAGAGGGGTACTGGACCACCACTCCAATTAATCCCAAATTAGGGGCACACGCAGGAAATAGTAAAGAACACCAATGTGCCAAATTTGGAGCTTCTACATTTGTTTCAAGTTACTATTTTTATTAATTTCGAAAATATGCTTTAAGGTCCTCGGAATTGAGTGACTGGTCCCCACCCACTACTCCAATTGGGCTCAAATTTAATGGAGACTAAGGAAATCGAAAGTCTCCATCTGATACCAAATTTGGAGGTTCCACCTCACACCCTGATACCAAATTTGGAGGTTCTATCTTCATTGGTTTCGGAATTATGCTCGTTTGGCCTAAATTGGATTACAAAGTTCTAGGTTCCGAACCCATGGACCAATCCCGAACTTACGCAATCCCCAAAGTAGGTTCATTACTAGTAACCTACAGCACAAATTTGATGAAGATAGCATCATTTGTTGTTGAGTTATGGTGAGTTTTCATATATGTTCGTTAGCCCTTCGATCGATTAAAAGGTCCAGAATCCGAACTCATGGGCCGATTTCTCCCAAATGCAATCGCCGCCGCACTTTCAGTCCTAGTAACCGACTGTTGAAATATCATCAAGATAGCTCCATTATTTTTTGAGTTATCGTGTCTACGGACGGACGGACGGACGTGGCTATATTGACTCAGGAGGTCACACTGATCACAAATATATATACTTTTCCATATCTAGCTTGTTTCTTTTGATGGTTACAAACACTGTACCAAAGTTAATATACCTTTTACCTATTCTATAGGTGTAGGGTATAAAAACAACGTTATACGTTATTTCAAGCTTTTATATTTAATAGCTCCAAATTTTAAGGTTTTATCTTTTTTGGTTTCGAAATTATGCTCGTTTGGCCTCAATTCGATCAAAAGTTTCGAGAATCCGAAGCCATTGTCCGATCTTGACCGTAAGCAGTCATCGCTGTACTTTCATTAGTAGGAACCTAGAGCTTAAATTTCGTCAAAATATATTATCGTTGTAAAAATAGTAAACACCACCTTTGTGCCAAATTGGAAGCTTCTACATTTGTTTCAACTTATTATCTTTATTAATTTCGAAGATATGTTTTAAGGTGCTCGGTACTGTGTGGCTGGTCTCCGACTGTTTACTCCATATAGTCCTATATTTTAAGCACACTAGGAAAATAGGAAAAGACACCATGATACCAAATTTGGAGATTCTACCTTCATTGGTTTCGGAATTATGATCGTTAAGCCTTAATTCGATCAAAAAGTTCTAGGATCCGAAGCTGGTACGATATCGACCGTACGCGCGCTGTTTTTTATTACTGATAACCTACAGCACAAATTTCGTGAAGAAAGCGTCATTAGTTGTTGAATTATCCTGATTTATTTTATATTCGTTAGTCCTTAGACGGATTAAAGGGTCCAGAATCCGAATTCATTAGTGGATTTCGCCATATGCCCGCCGTAATTTAATTAGTAGTAAATTACAGTTAAAATTTCATCAAGATAGCTCCTTCAGTTTTTGGGTTATTTTCCCTACGAATGGACGGACGTAAGGACGGACAATGCTATATCGACTTTAGGATGTCAAGCTGATCACAAATATATATATACATTCCCATATCTAGCTCACTTCTTTTAGCTGATTACAAACGCCATACTAAAGTTAATATACCCTTTTTCTATATGTATAGGTGTAGGATATATCAAGTAAAAAACAAGGAAGATTAAAGTTCCCCCTGGTCAACTTTTAGATACCCGTGCAAACCACTATGATGTATACAATAAAAGAAACCGTTATTTATTTCCCTTAAGCTTTTATATACATTACAAAAAAAAATTTAAAAAGTTAAATAGTTAAAAAAATTTGACATTTTAGCTTAAAAAAAAAAAAAAAAAACCATAGAAAAAACAAACAGAAAAAAAACCAAAAAAAAAAAAACACAAAAAAAAAATTTAATTCATTATCCCATAATTTTTGCTTAAAAAAACAACAAAAACAAAAAAAATCATAAAAAACGAAAAAAGAATTCGCCCACCCTAAAAGTTGGTCCGAGTGATGTCCAACAAGTAACTTGCCCTATTACTTTACCTGCCCAATTTTAATTTTAACCTCGTAGCTTCAATAGAATCATAGTTATGGAATTGAAAACTTTGTATGGCAGCTGTCCGAAAATAGGGCCATAACATTTTGAAACTTCATATAAGTGCTCGATTCATTATATAACTAACCGTGTATAATTTTCATCCTCGTTGTATAATTAATTTTGAAGAAATTCATATTGGAGCAAAGAAGTTGTGTGGCAGCCCCCGAAAATGGGGCCCTAACATTTTGAAACTTCATATATGTGCCGGAGTCATTATAAAACTAACCGTGTGTAATTTTCATCCTCGTAGTATAATTAGTTTTGAAGAAATTCGTATTGGTGCAAAAAGTTGTATGGCACCTCCCCGGAGCCTTTGCCCGATTTTAACCAAAAACAATAGGGAACCTAGAAATTGTCTAAAAATGATTTTGTGTGAATTTCAAAACTCTAGCTCTTTTAGTTTTTAAGATAGCGTGCTGACACACGGACGGACGGACGGACGGACGGACTTACTTTTCGATTTACTTTTCGATGCTGATCCGATACGTACCCTTAGCACTATATCTAGCTCGTCTAGATCGATGCGTTGCAAACGGAGGAGCAATTTTAATATACCCGATGTCATATATGTGTGCATGGGTATAAACAGTCAGTCGTTGGAACTGACTTAGAAAAACCCTACGGGCTACACCTTTTTGCTTAAAGTTGAATGAGAAGTCCATAATTCATTTTAAAAACTTAAAAGCTTTTATTAGTTAGATCGTAAGACATAATTATTTTATTTATTCAAAAATATTAAAAATTCTTACTAATATATCTATTTAAAAATACTAACGAGGAAGATTATAGTTGCCCTTGTCAACTTTTAGATACCCGTGCATATCCACTAACCGTTATTTATTTCTTTTATGCTATTATAAATATTACAAAAAAAAATATAATTAATTAATATATATATAATTTTTAATTCATACCATAATTACCATAATTACCATAGGTACCATCATTATTGCTTAAAAACAAAAAAAACCCTAAGAGTTGGTCTGGATGATGTCCAACTTTGCCAATTTACTTGCCCTATTACTTTTCCTGCCCAGTTTTAATTTTAACCTCGTAGCTTCATTAGATTCACAGTTATCGAATCGACAACTTGGCATGGCAGCTCCCCGAAAATGGGGCCGTAACATTATGAAATTCCATATAAGTGCTCGATTCATTATATAACAAATCGTGTATAATTTTCATATTCGTAGTGTAATTAGTTTTAAAGAAATTCATATTGGTGCAAAGAAGTTGTATGGCAGCCCCCCGAAAATGGAGCCTTGACATTTTGAAACTTCATATAATTGCTCGATTCATTATATAACTAACAGTGTGTAATTTTCATCCTCGTAGTATAATCAGTTTCCAGGAAATTCATATTGATGCAAAGAAGTTGTATGGCAGCCCCCCGAAAATGGAGCCGTAACATTTTGAAACTTCATATAAGTGCTCGATTCATTATATAACTAACCGTGTGTAATTTTCATCTTCCTGGTATAATTACTTTTGAAGAAATTCATATTGGTTTAAATAAGTTGTGTGGCAGCTCCCCGAAACCTTGATCTGATCTTAACCAAAAAGAATAGGGAACCTCAAAAATGTCCAAAAAATGTTTTGTGAGAATTTCAAAACTCTAGCTCTAATTTTTCAATTCTATCTCTTTTAATTAATTTTTGATTTACGAATATATTAATCTTAAGCAAAATAAGCTTCATATGATATGATCATATTCATATAATAATCATCATGATAGATATTAATCATCATATTCATAATCATTATAACTATCAATATCAATAAGCCATTTACTTAAAAAAAATCTTTGTGTTCTTTTTTGCTTATCTTAAATAAACTACGCATCATTTAAATAACATGAAATTCTAACTCGAAATCGTTATCTACAAAAAAAAAACAAAAACAAAAAAACATAAAAACAAAATTGATATAATTTCATGTTAAATACAAGATGCATAGCAAAATTTCAAATTTTTATATGAAAATGTTGGAGTTAAAAAAGTTAGCTGTTCGAGAGCTACCCGAAGTTTTGGTCCGATCTTAACCAAAAAAAATAGGGAACCTAGAAATTGATTGAAAAATATTTCGTGAAAATTTCAAGACTGTAGCCCTTTTAGTTTTTGAGTTATCGTGCTGACACACAGACGGACGGACGGACAGACACACATAGCTAGATCGACTCATTTTTCAATTCTGAGCCGATACGTACCCTTGACACTATATCTAGCTCGTCTAGATCGATGCGTTACAAACGGAGGAGCAAATCTAATATACCCGATGTCATATATGTATGCACGGATATAATAAAAAGCTTGAAAAAAACGTTGAATACATTTATTTTATTCAATTACAAAATTTGGAAAATTTGAATTATGAAATTTTGTGATAAAAAAGGTATTTAAAGCATTAATGTTTTAAGGGAACCTAGAAATTGTCGAAAAATTACTTAAAATCGGACAAAGGCTTCGGGGAGCTGCCATACAACTTTTTTGCACCAATATGAATTTCTTCAAAACTAATTATACTACGAGGATGAAAATTATACACGGTTAGTTATATAATGAATTGAGCACTTATATGAAGTTCTTAAATGTTAAGGCCCCATTTTCGGGGGGCTGCCGTAGAACTTATTTGCACCAATATGAATTTCTTCAAAACTAATTATACAACGAGGATGAAAATTACACACGGTTGGTTATATAATGAATCGAGCACTTATATGAAGTTTCAAAATGTTAGGGCCCCGTTTTCGGGGGGCTGCCATACAACTTATTTGCACCAATATGAATTTTTTTAAAACTAATTATACAACGAGGATGAAAATTACACACGGTTGGTTATATAATGAATCGAGCACTTATATGAAGTTTCAAAATGTTAGGGCCCCGTTTTCGGGGGGCTGCCGTGCAACTTATTTGCACCAATATAAATTTCTTCAAAACTAATTATACAACGAGGATGAAAATTACTCACGGTTAGTTATATAATGAATCGAGCACTTATATGAAGTTTCAAAATGTTACGGCTCCATTTTCGAGAGCTGCCATACAAAGTTTTCGATTTAATAACTGTGAATCTAATGAAGCTACGAGGTTAAAATTAAAATTGGGCAGGTAAAGTAATAGGGCAAGTTACTTGGCAAAGTTGGTCATCACTCGGACCACCGGACTTTTAGAATGGACCAATTGTTTATTTTTTTTGGTTTTTATTTTTGTTTTTTTTCTTTTTTTTGTTTGTTTTTTTATTTGGTTTAAGCGAAAATTATGGGACAATGAATTAAAAATTTTTTTTTGTTTTGTTTTTTTATGGCTTTCTTTTTGTTATTTTTTCTAAGCCAAAATTATGGGATAATGAGTTAAATATATGGGAAGTAAATTTACGGTATATTTTATACACCATAGTGGGTATCTAAAAGTTGACAAGGGCAACTATAATCTTCCTCGTTTTAATTTATTTTTATTAGAAGGGTTAGAGTGGCTGTCATACAAAGGTTTTTTTATATGGGCATTACTGTATTTCTAATGAAGTTGAGTGTCTAAATTTTTGCGAAAAATAGTTTAGTTTTATAGATCTTAATTTTTAGCACATTTTCAAAAAATTTTTTAAAAATGTGCCTAAATAGTTTCACTCTGTCCGTCTATCCGTCTGTCCGTATGTCCGTCTGTCCGTCTGTCCGTATGTTTACAAAAACTTTTACATCGTTTGAAATAGAAAATAAAAATTTTAACCACGAGTAGGTATTTCATAAAAAACCATTTCGTAGAAGAAGTTTTTTATGTAGCCCCACTCGTTACGGAGTTGCAGCCCCCCAAACTTGGAAAAAGCCCTTTATTAAAATTGTTATAACAAGAGTTATATTAAGTGTATTTTGAATCTGAAAAAACGGCGAAAGATAGCTGGTTTTATAAACTTTATAAATTTTTAAAAGACAAATGTTCAGGGTTGCCATACGATACTAAAATTTACCATTGTGAAACTCAATATTTGGAAAAATATTTTGCTAAGCATATCTTCCAAACGATTCAAGCTAAGGTCTTGAAATTAGTAGTTAGATCCTCAGAAATAAGTAGAAGTCGGTTAACAAAATTTTTTTGTCACGTCCCCTGTTTAGCAGCTATAAGGGCTCGAAAATTGAAATTGTGCTATTTTTAAACACCGGTAACTTGAATACCTGTTCAAATTGTTTTTTCGTGATTTACAAAATTGAAAGCTCCTTAATTACATTTCAACATGAGTCAATGGTTTTTCTTATTTTTTAAGGGTGACGGAGCTACAGCCCCCGCAAATTCCAAAAAAGGCCTATATTTAAATTAGTATAATAAGAGTTCTGTTAGCTATATTTTCAATCTAAAAACAATGAAAGAGAGCTGCTTTTTTATGCTTTACAAAAATACATCACTAAAATGTACAGGGTTGCTATACGGTACCAAAATTTACAATTATGCAAAACTCAATTATTGCAAAATTTTTGGCTCCACAGATCTTCTAAACGGTTTAAGCTAGGGTGTTGAAGTTTTAGAAGAAGTTAGATCCTTAGAAATTAGTAGGAGTCGGTTAACAAAATTTTTTTGTCACGTCCCCTGTTTAGCAGCTTTAAGGGCTTGAAAATTTAAATTTTGCCATTTTTAAACAGCTGTAATTTGAATATCTGTTCAAAGGTATTTTTGTTAATATACAAAATTTAAAGGTCCAACATTATACTTTAACATATGTCAAAAGATTTTCTTAAATTTAAAAACGGTTCTTTAAATTGAAGAAAGTGTCTGTCAGTTTTAACCATTTTTGCTTATATAGTAAAATTCAAAAAAAATAAATTCCAAAATTGGCAGAATTCACAATTTAATTCCTTGAACCTAAAAAAGTTGTGGGACGGGGAGTAGTGAGGATTAGGTCCTTGAGAAATTGGCGACTTTCTTCATATAGGGGCTATTGGGTCTTAAAATTTAGAATTTAATGTTTTTATAAATAAGTAGTAACTTAGTCACCAACGTATATATTTCCTAAATTAAACGTTAACATTGAACATTATATTCCGATAAAGTACTCAGTATGAAAAACTATATTATTTTGAAAATATGCTTTTTAAAAACCCTTGGTTTTTTTCATCACTTGCTTGCATAAGCATTACTCTTTACCTAATAAAGGTCGTTAACTCGTATTTTTTTAAAAATCATTCAAAGAAAGGTAAAATGTCGATATTGCGGTCATACGGGTATTCCAGAGTTGATACTCTACTCAGTCTACTCTACTAGACTCTTCCTTATTTTATACTGAAACTAATATCATTGTTTTATGAATTTAGAGTGTTAGCCAACCATTCCAATTGTTTTTCATTGACACATTTATATTGGAAAATATCGCTTCTTTGGGTCCCGATATGTATTTTGGGAATTTTCTAAGTATTCTTACTCTAAAATTGGGATATTTTCATTTTTAAATTTCAAAATTTATAGTATTAAACACTCCCGTTATTTCTGGTACAATCAATCGATTCCTGAATCACAGTATATAGTGAGTTTTTGTACGCCATTTATAACACTCTTCCTGTTGAGCTAAAAACTTAAATTTGGAACACAGGTCAGATTCCGAGGGCAATATATAATATTAAATATTGTCAACAAACATAAGAGAAGCTAACTAAATTAACAAAATTAAATTTCCATACCAAGATATTACTGATGTTTTAACAGAATTTTTACAGAATAAAGTAAAATTATACGAAATAAGAGGGTTTTGCTTAATAGAGTTATAAACTTTAGTTCTGTATTTCGATTTATACGGTTAATACCTTGTTATATTAAAAATAATTTTTCAAAATAATTTTGTCACTTGCTAAACAATCACAGGTTCTGGTTTCCCAATCCCAATGTGGTTTAGGATTATTCACCTAAATTTTGTTTTCTTTCTAAAAAAAGTTAAACTTATACCGCTTTTATGAAACCTTTTATAAGGACATTTTTATTTCATTTAAATACCCTACACCAAATGAAATAGGAAAAGGGTATAAAGGTATATTATATTTGGTAATGTCTTTGTAACCATTTAAATTAAGCGAGCTAGTTATGAGAAAGTATATATGTTTGTGATCAACGTGATCTCTTGAGTCCGTACGCTATGCCCGTCCGTCCGTCCTTCCGTAAGCACGATAACTCAAAAGCTGATGGAGCTATCTTAATGCAATTTTACTGTAGGTTACTAGTACTGCAAGTACTGCGGGTATAGCATATTGCTGAAATCGGAACATGGGTTCGGATTGTAGAGCTACTAATCGTTCTAAAGGCTAACGATCATATAAAAAAAAAATAGAATAACTCAACAACTTATGAAGATATTTTCATAAAATTTGTGCTGTGAATTACCAGTAATAAAAATACGGCAGGTATCAAGCCATGGGTTCGGATCCTAGAACTTTTTGATCGAATTTAGGCAAAACGTGCATAATTCCCAAACCAATGAAGAAATAACCTCGAAATTTGGTATCTCTTCGTATTTCCTTAGTGTCCTTTAAATTCAGGACCAATTAGGGTAGTGAGTCAGGGACCATCCACACAGTTTTGAAGACCTTAAAGCATATCATCGAAATTAATAAAAATAGTAACTTAAAATTAAGATAGAACTTCCAATTATGTATAAGGGTTAACTGGTATTGAAAGTACGGCGTGGATTTCATATGGGCGAAATCAGACCACTTGCTCGGGATCTGGAACTTTTGATCGGCTCATGGGCCAACGAACATGTATCAAAAACACGTAATTTTATATGTACATACATAGTATGTGCTACACATATGTGGAATTAAGAATTTTAAGTTATTATGGTGTCGTACACAAACGGGTTTATGTAGAGCAACCAAATTAGTTAAGTGAAGTTGTACAGAATACGGCAACATTTTTAAATTTGGCTCATGGGCCAGCGAACATGTATCAAAAAACACGTCAATTTATATGAACATACGTAGTATGTACTACACATATGTGGAATTAAGAATTTTAAGTCATTAGGCTCTCGTGCAGAAATGGGTGTATGTAGAGCAACCAAATTAGTTAAGTGAAGTTTTACATAATACGGCAACATTTTCAATTTGTTAAACGATTTAGGACACCAACGATTTAGGACACACAACGAAGATAGGACAAACAAAAAATTTAAAAAACTTTATTTTATCCTTGCCCCCAAAAAGGTTAATGGATCGTAGCCAAATCATTTTGGACATTTTTTGGAAAATGAATAATATCTGCGGGAGCTTTTAAATCAATGAGTCAAACCTTTTTTAAACAGAACAGCAAAAATTTTAAAATAATTTTTAAGCCCTTGTACCGAAAAAAGTTAATGAGTCAACACCAAATTAACCCACTAAGCTTTTGTGATTACGATTGACGCTTCTAAAAATTTAGAGTCCAATTGATTAAATCTGTTAAGCACAACAACAAAACCATTAAAAAAAGTTCGCAGTGTCCTCCTGCAGAAAACTGTCGGTCGAATTTAATAAAAAGTGGTTTCAGTCGCATTTCTGGGCTACCTGAAAAATCACTTTGTAAAATTGGAAACTAATTGGAAACAAATATTTTTTTGAAACCGAAGTGAATTAATCCCAGCACAACCAACTTTGTACAGTAAATCCCGTTAGCTAATTGCAATATTATTGCGAAGCCTTAATTCAATTGACCTAACTGAATAAGCCGAAACTTTTTGGCGTATAAAAACTTGGAGCCTATAGAATACGGTGGGCTCCCATAGTTTTTCCTATAAAATATGTGTATAAAAAAATGTTTTTTAATATTTGAGCGTTTAGCCTATTTAGTTCTTTTAAATAATATTTCTTTTTTTTTTTTATTTTGTGAAAGCAAGCATTTTTTTGATGTAATAAAAACTGTGAACCAAAAACTATTGACTTATTTGAATACATTAGACAACAATAGAAAACTCAAAATCAAAATCAGCCATAGCGCTGGTGTGCAGGGCTAACCGTTCACGATTAATGTAAATTTTTATTGTTATTATTTTTTAAGGATATATTTTTTTAAATTAGAGTCTAATCACTAGTTTGAATATTTTTACTTCTCTTTACACCCGCCTTAATTATCTTACTTTTGCATAAAATTCTAATAATATTATAATTTATCCAATCACTCCCATTATTATTAAATTTCACTTTTACTTAGCTTTATACTTTTATTTTACAAAGTTTTCTCATATAGTACGCAAAATGTTACTAAAAATATTGTTATACTACAATCTACAAAACAAGTTGTAGCAATATCATTGAAAATTTTTTATTTATATTTATTACTAGCAGATTTACCCGGCGTTGCCCGGAAGCTTGCAAATTGTAAAAACGCAAGCTTCAGCCAGTTTTTTGAAATACTACTTTGCTTATAAATGAAGCCACAAAAAAATATTTGTAGAGTTCCGTTAACCCAACGTGGCCCAACAGCTTTTTATAGGTTTTTTCGTTGCTTTGTTATATATATTAGAAATGATTTAACCGATTAACTTCAAATTTTGTATATGTGTTCTTCTTTGAAAATGAAATTCAATTTACTAACAGACTTGGAAGTTGTTAACCCCTGTCGACCAAACGATTGTTCAAAAAAAAATTTTTAAGTAAATTACGTCCAATTTCTGAAAGTAGGTACAACTTCTTTGAATTAGGGGAATGCTTAAAAAAATGTTTTGTCGAGTTCTTTTAACCGATTGCGAAACAAAAACTTTAAAAAACAGTTTGAACGATTATCTCTAATTTTTCTATACATGGTGCTTCTTGAGAATTTGGTGCTCCTTGACGATAGAGTTGAGGATGTTAGGTTCCCGGCGAATAATGTTAACTGAATTAAAATGACTATAGGTCAAATGGGGATACTAAGTTTGCCATTATGTCATTATACTATGTCAATAGTAGTTATCTTGAATTGCCAACGTTTGAATAAAATATAGTCGATCGTTTAGAAAAGATTTAAAAATTTGCTTTTCAACTTATATTTTGTTTAGTACTCACCTGAAAGTTGTAATACGTTCTTTCTCGTTTTTTTATGATTTGATGAGAGAAATGTAGGCTTATTTTTTGGAAAAACTGTTTTAAAATACTATGTTTTTAAGCATTATATATAAGAAATTGAATTTTTTGATTTTTAGATTTCATTTGAAGAAAACTGAAAATTTCATTGAATCTTTGTTCAAAACGCACAAACAGGTCAAAACCAAATTAAACATGTGGGTTTTAATTAAAATGCTGGTACAAAATGTTCAATAAAATACTTTTAATCGTATAAGAAAATAAAATTTATAGAAAACTTCATGGCGTCGTCGTGGAAAACGGGTTAATCGAATTAACTAAAACTTTTTGCAGCCTCTCTTTAGACTGCAAAATCAACCTGTAAAATTGGACACAAATCGAAAACACAAAATTTTTTGAAAGTCCGCCAGGCCGAAATGGGTTAAATTATTCCAACCAAATTTATACAACTAATTTCGGTTGCTAAGAGGAACATTTGTGCAAAATATCAAGTCAATTTGTCAAACGGTTTTGACTCGAAATCAAAAACATTGAAAAAGCTTCTTTGCGCCCTCGTGCCCAAACGGGTTAACCGAACTCAACAAAAATTTGTGCAAGACTCAATTGTCGACTGCGAAACCACCTTGTAAAATTGGACACAAATCGGAAATACAAATTTTTTTGGAAGCCCGCCACGTCGAAATGGGTTAAATTATTCCAACCAAATTTATACAACTAATTGCGGTTGCTAAGAGGAACATTTGTGCAAAATTTCAAGTCAATCGGTCAAACCGTTTTGACTCGACATCAAAAACATTGAAAAAGCTTCATTGGCCCTCGTGCCCAAACGGGTTAACCGAACCCAACAAAAATTTGTTCCAGCCTATCTTTTCGACTCCAAAACCACCCTGTAAAATTGAACACAAATCGGAAACAAATAATATTTTGGAAGCCCGCCGGGCCGAAATGGGTTAATATTTTCGAACCATCTTTATACAACTAATTCCGTTTGCTAAGAGGAAGATTTGTGCAAAATTTCAAGTCAATCGGTCAAACTGTTTCGGCTCGACATCAAAAACATTGAAAAAGCTTCATTGCGCCCTCGTGCCCAAACGGGTTAACCGAACCCAACAAAAATTTGTTCCAGCCTCTCTTTTTGACTGCAAAACCACCCTGTAAAATTGGACACAAATCGGAAACACAAAATTTTTTGGAAGCCCGCCGGACCGAAAGGGGTTAATTTATTCCAACCAACTTTATAACATTAATTCCGTTTAATAAGAAGAACATTCGTGCAAAATTTCTAGTTAATCGGTCAAACCGTTTCGACTCGACATCAAAAAAACGAAAAAGCTTAAAACGGCTCTGGAGCCGCAACCTGTTGACTTATAAAAATGCGACATAGCCTATGTCACCCCCCGGGCACCCAGAATTATTCCTTTAAAATTTTGTGACAATCGGACAAGTGGTTTTCACGTGAATCCTGGACAAACAAACAAACAAACAAACAAATTTTCTTCTTTATATATTAGACTAGCAGATTTACCCGGCGTTGCCCGGAAGCTTGCAAATTGTAAAAACGCAAGCTTCAGCCAATTTTTTGGAATACTACTTTGCTTATAAATGAAGCCACAAAAAATATTTGTAGAGTTCCGTTAACCCATCGTGGCCCAATAGCTTTTTATAGGTTTTTTCGTTGCTTTGTTATATATATTAGAAATTATTTAACCGATTAACTTCAAATTTTGTATATGTGTTCTCCTTTGAAAATGAAGTTCAATTTACTAACAGACTTGGAAATTGTTAACCCCTGTCGACCCGACGATTGTTCAAAAAAAAATTTTTAAGTAAATAACGTCCAATTTCTGAAAGTAGGTACAACTTCTTTGAATTAGGGGAATGCTTAAAAAAATGTTTTGTCGAGTTCTTTTAACCGATTGCGAAACAAAAACTTTAAAAAACAGTTTGAACGATTATCTCTAATTTTTCTATACATGGTGCTTCTTGAGAATTTGGTGCTCCTTGACGATAGAGTTGAGGATGTTAGGTTCCCGGCGAATAATGTTAACTGAATTAAAATGACTATTGGTCAAATGGAGATACTAAGTTTGCCATTATGTCATTATACTATGTCAATAGTAGTTATCTTGAATTGCCAACGTTTGAATAAAATATAGTCGATGGTTTAGAAAAGATTTAAAAATTTGCTTTTCAACCTGTATTTTGTGTAGTACTCACCTGAAAGTTGTAATACGCTCTTCCTCGTTTTTTTATGATTTGATGAGAGATATGTAGGCTTATTTTTTGGAAAAACTGTTTTAAAATACTATGTTTTTAAGCATTATACATAAGAAATTGAATTTTTTGATTTTTAGATTTCATTTGAAGAAAACTGAAAATTTCATTGAATCTTTGTTCAAAACGCACAAACAGGACAAAACCAAATTAACCATGTGGGTTTTAATTAAAATGTTGGTACAAAATTTTCAATAAAATACTTTTAATCGTATAAGAAAATAAAATTTATAGAAAACTTCATGGCGTCGTCGTGGAAAACGGGTTAATCGAATTAACTAAAACTTTTTGCAGCCTCTCTTTAGACTGCAAAATCAACCTGTAAAATTGGACACAAATCGAAAACACAAAATTTTTTGAAAGTCCGCCAGGCCGAAATGGGTTAAATTATTCCAACCAAATTTATACAACTAATTGCGGTTGCTAAGAGGAACATTTGTGCAAAATTACAAGTCAATTTATCAAACGGTTTTGACTCGAAATCAAAAACATTGAAAAAGCTTTTTTGCGCCCTCGTGCCCAAACGGGTTAACCGAACTCAACAAAAATTTGTGCCAGACTCTATTGTCGACTGCGAAACCACCTTGTAAAATTGGACACAAATCGGAAATACAAAATTTTTTGGAAGCCCGCCACGTCGAAATGGGTTAAATTATTCCAACCAAATTTATACAACTCATTGCGGTTGCTAAGAGGAACATTTGTACAAAATTTCAAGTCAATCAGTCAAACCGTTTTGACTCGACATCAAAACCATTGAAAAAGCTTCATTGGGCTATCGTGCCCAAACGGGTTAACCAAACCCAACAAAAATTTGTGCCAGCCTTTCTTTTCGACTGCAAAACCACCCTGTAAAATTGGACACAAATCGGAAACAAATAATTTTTTGGAAGCCCGCCGGACCGAAATGGGTTAATATTTTCGAACCATCTTTATACAACTAATTCCGTTTGCTAAGAGGAAGATTTGTGCAAAATTTCAAGTCAATCGGTCAAACTGTTTCGGCTCGACATCAAAAACATTGAAAAAGCTTCATTGCGCCCTCGTGCCCAAACGGGTTAACCGAACCCAACAAAAATTTGTGCCAGCCTCTCTTTTTGACTGCAAAACCACCCTGTAAAATTGGACACAAATCGGAAACAAATAATTTTTCGAAAGCCCGCCGGGCCGAAATGGGTTAATATTTTCGAACCATCTTTATACAACTAATTCCACTTGCTAAGAGGAAGATTTTTGCAAAATTTCAAGTCAATCGGTCAAACTGCTTCGGCTCGACATCAAAAACATTGAAAAAGCTTCATTGCGCCCTCGTGCCCAAACGGGTTAACCGAACCCAACAAAAATTTGTTCCAGCCTCTCTTTTTGACTGCAAAACCACCCTGTAAAATTGGACACAAATCGGAAACACAAAATTTTTTGGAAGCCCGCCGGGCCGAAAGGGGTTAATTTATTCCAACCAACTTTATACCATTAATTCCGTTTAATAAGAAGAACATTCGTGCAAAATTTCAAGTTAATCGGTCGAACCGTTTCGACTCGACATCAAAAAAACGAAAAAGCTTAAAACGGCTCTGGAGCCGCAACCTGCCGACTTATAAAAATGCGACATAGCCTATGTCACCCCCCGGACTCCCCAAATTATTCCTCTAAAATTTGGTGTCAATCGGACCAGTGGTTTTCACGTGAATCCTGGACAAACAAACAAACAAACAAACAAACAAATTTTCTTCTTTATATATTAGATCATATTTTAGATATTTACTGGTTTGATTAATAATATATGATACTAGCAGATTTACCCGGCGTTGCCCGGAAGCTTGCAAACTGTAAAAATGCAAGCTTCAGCCAATTTTTTGAAATACTACTTAATACTTTGCTTATAAATGAAGCCACAAAAAAATATTTGTGGAGTTCCGTTAACCCATCGTGGCCCAACAGCTTTTTATAGGTTTTTTCGTTGCTTTGCTATATATTAGAAATGATTTAACCGATTAACTTCAAATTTTGTATATGTGTTCTTCTTTGAAAATGAAGTTCAATTTACTAACAGACTTGGAAGTTGTTAACCCCTGTCGATCCGACGATTGTTCAAAAAAAAATTTGTAAGTAAATTACGTCCAATTTCTGAAAGTAGGTACAACTTCTTTGAATTAGGGGAATGCTTAAAAAGATGTTTTGTCGAGTTCTTTTAACCGATTGCGAAACAAAAACTTTAAAAAACAGTTTGAACGATTATCTCTAATTTTTCTATACATGGTGCTTCTTGAGAATTTGGTGCTCCTTGACGATAGAGTTGAGGATGTTAAGTTTCCGGCGAATAATGTTAACTGAATTAAAATGACCATTGGTCAAATGGGGATACTAAGTTTGCCATTATGTCATTATACTATGTCAATAGTAGTTTTCTTGAATTGCCAACGTTTGAATAAAATATAGTCGATGGTTTAGAAAACGTTTAAAAATTTGCTTTTCAACTTTTATTTTTTTTTTAGTACTCACCTGAAAGTTGTAATACGCTCTTCCTCGTTTTTTTATGATTTTATGAGAGAAATGTGGGCTTATTTTTTGGAAAAACTGTTTTGGAAAAAATTTTTGATTTTTAGATTTCATTTTAAGAAAACTGAAATTTTCATTGAATCTTTGTTCAAAACGCACAAACAGGTCAAAACCAAATTAAACATGTGGGTTTTAATTAAAATGTTGGTACAAAATTTTCAATAAAATACTTTTAATCGTATAAGAAAATAAAATTTATAGAAAACTTCATGGCGTCGTCGTGGAAAACGGGTTAATCGAACTTAACTAAAACTTTTTGCAGCCACTCTTTAGACTGCAAATTCAACCTGTAAAATTGGACACAAATCGAAAACACAAAAGTTTTTGAAAGTCCGCAATGCCGAATTGGGTTAAATTATTCCAACCAAATTTATACAACTAATTGCGGTTGCCAAGAGGAACATTTGTGCAAAATTTCAAGTCAATTTGTCAAACGGTTTTGACTCGACATCAAAAACATTGAAAAAGCTTCTTTGCACCCTCGTGCCCAAACGGGTTAACCGAACTCAACAAAAATTTGTGCTTGACACTATTTTCGACTGCGAAACCACCTTGTAAAATTGGACACAAATCGGAAACACAAAATTTTTTGGAAGCCCGCCACGCCGAAATGGGTTAAATTATTCCAACCAAATTTATACTACTAATTGCGGTTGCTAAGAGGAACTTTTGTGCAAAATTTCAAGTCAATCGGTCAAACCGTTTTGACTCGACATCAAAAACATTGAAAAAGCTTCATTGGGCCCTCGTGCCCAAACGGGTTAACCGAGCCCAACAAAAATTTGTGCCAGCCTTTCTTTTTGACTGCAAAACCACCCTGTAAAATTGGACACAAATCGGAAACAAATAATTTTTTGGAAGCCCGCCGGGCCGAAATGGGTTAATTTATTCCAACCAACTTTATACCATTAATTCCGTTTAATAAGAAGAACATTCGTGCAAAATTTCAAGTTAATCGGTCAAACCGTTTCGACTCGACATCAAAAAAACGAAAAAGCTTAAAACGGCTCTGGAGCCGCAACCTGTTGACTTATAAAAATGCGACATAGCCTATGTCACCCGCCGGGCTCCCAGAATTATTCCTTTAAAATTTTGTGACAATCGGACTAGTGGTTTTCACGTGAATCCTGGACAAACAAACAAACAAACAAACAAACAAATAAACAAACAAATAAACAAATTTTCTTCTTTATATATTAGACTAGCAGATTTACCCGGCGTTGCCCGGAAGCTTGCAAATTTTAAAAACGCAAGTTTTAGCCAATTTTTTGAAATACTACTTTGCTTATAAATGAAGCCACAAAAAAATATTTGTGGAGTTCCGTTAGCCCATCGTGGCCCAACAGCTTTTTATAGGTTATTTCGTTGCTTTGTTATATATTAGAAATGATTTAACCGATTAACTTCAAATTTTCTATATGTGTTCTTCTTTGAAAATGAAGTTCAATTTACTAACAGACTTGGAAGTTGTTAACCCCTGCCGAACCGACGATTGTTCAAAAAAAAATTTGTAAGTAAATTACGTCCAATTTCTGAAAGTAGGTACAACTTCTTTGAATTAGGGGAATGCTTAAAAAAATGTTTTGTCGAGTTCTTTTAGCCCAAACGGGTTAACCGAACTCAACAAAAATTTGTGCCAGCCTCTCTTTGTGACTGCAAAACCACCCTGTAAAATTGGACACAAATCGGAAACACAAAATTTTTTGGAAGCCCGCCGGGCTGAAAGGGGTTAATTTATTCCAACCAACTTTATACCATTAATTCCGTTTAATAAGAAGAACATTCGTGCAAAATTTCAAGTTAATCGGTCAAACCGTTTCGACTCGACATCAAAAAAACGAAAAAGCTTAAAACGGCTCTGGAGCCGTAACCTGTTGACTTATAAAAATGCGACATAGCCTATGTCACCCCCGGGCTCCCAGAGTTATTCCTTTGGTTTTCACGTGAATCCTGGACAAACAAACAAACAAACAAATTTTCTTCTTTATATATTAGATTAGAAATTTGCATTCAAAACCTTTTACAAAATTACAAATAGACATGAGTTAAAAGTTTTAAAAATATTGTTTTCGACCGTTAAGCAGGCCAACAAAAACTTAAAAAAAATACATTAGGTCCAAACGGGTTAATAGAGCGCAATCATGTTTTTTGGTGAGCTTGTGAAATAATGCAATGTTTGCGTTAACTTTAAACTGTGTTAGTCGAACAATTGTTTTTTTTTTAACATATTGATTAAACCTTTTCAACAGAAAAACAAATTTATATTAAAGATTGAACTCTTTAAGGAGATCAAATTTAATGAACCCTTGTGACAAAAGGGGTTAAATGATAAAAATCAAATTAACCCTGTGAGCTTTGCTAATAAAGATTAGCTAAAAAATGTGTTCAAGATTAGCTGAAAAAAGTGTTCGTTTAAGCTCAACAACAAAAACATTGAAAAAGCTTCATTGCGCTCTCTTGCCCAAACGGCCAAAAAAAATATTGAAAGCCCGCCAGGCCGAAATGGGTTAATATATTCCAAGCAGCTGTATAAAACTAATTCCGTTTGCTAAGAGGAAGATTTGTGCAAAATTTCAAGTCAATCGTTCAAACCGTTTTGACTCAACATCAAAAACATTGAAAAAGCTTCTTCGCACCCTCGTGCCCAAATGGGTTAACCGAACTCAACAAAAATTTGTGCCAGACTTTATTTTCGACTGCGAAACCACCTTGTAAAATTGGACACAAATCGGAAACACAAAATTTTTTGGAAGCCCGCCAGGCCGAAATGGGTTAAATTATTCGAACCAAATTTATGCAACTAATTGCGGTTGCTAAGAGGAACATTTGTGCAAAATTTTAAGTCAATCGGTCAAACTGTTTCGGCTCGACATCAAAAACATTGAAAAAGCTTCATTGTGCCCTCGTGCCCAAACGGGTTAACCGAACCCAACAAAAATTTGTGCCAGCCTCTCTTTTTGACTGCAAAACCACCCTGTAAAATTGGACACAAATCGGAAACACAAAATTTTTTGGAAGCCCACCAGGCCGAAATGGGTTAATTTATTCGAACCAAATTTATACAACTAATTCCGGTTGCTAAGACGAACATTTGTGCAAAATTTCAAGTGAATCGGTCAAACCGTTTCGACTCGACATCAAAAAAACGAAAAAGCTTAAAACGGCTCTGGAGCCGCAACCTGTTGACTTATAAAAATGCGACATAGCCTATGTCACCCCCCGGACTCCCAAAATTATTCCTCTAAAATTTGGTGTCAATCGGACCAGTGGTTTTCACGTGAATCCTGGACAAACAAACAAACAAACAAACAAATTTTCTTCTTTATATATTAGATAAAAACAAGTAAAGAAACAGTCAGTCGGTGCAACCGACTTAGAAACACCCAACACCTATTTGGTTCAAATTTAATGACATATCCATAAATCATTTTAACGCTATAAAAGCTGTTATTAATTTGATCGTAAGACATAGCTAACCAAATTATCTTTATAATACTAAAAACATTTTCTAATTACACTATCTCTTAAAAAATATTACAAATTCTTACTAATTTATTTATTTAAAAATAAAAAACAAAAAACTTGTTATAAATGAAAATATATTTATTCCAATTCAATTACAAAATGAAAAAATTCTAGTTATTAAATTTTGTGATAAAAAGCTAATCAAAGCATAATATATTTAATAATCCAAATTTTTCAAAATTGCAATTATTTTAAATGGCTAGTTAATTTACCTAATATAAAAGCTTATACGCAAAATATGCAATAAATGTATTTCTAAAAAACAATTAGAAATTTAGACCTTTTCATATAATTCATTTAAATATTAAAATAAATTAGCATAAATGCAGTAAGTACCTTTGAACATAGCTGAACCACTACAATTAAGTCTAAATTTCGGGGACACATAGGAAATAGGAAATATATTCTTTAGCTTCAAAATTATACTCGTTCGGCCTCAAATCGATCAAAAGCTTCTAGAATCCGAACTCATTGACCAAACTCTACCAGAACCAATTCCAATGGTACTTTCATTACTAGTAACCTAGAGTTTAAATTTCATTAAAATAGGGGGATTATTTTTTGAGTTATGGTGTTTTTAAGATATATGTTTGTTAGTCCTTGAACTTTTTAAGGGTTCCAGAACCCGAAACCATGGTACGATTTCGCCCATATGCAGTCCTGTCATACCTTCAATACTAGTTAACCCTTGTACACAATTGGAACCTTCTATCTTAATTTTAAGTTACTAGTTTTATTAAATTCGTTGATAAACTTTTACACAATTGGGGGGCCCAAGAAAGGTACAAAATAAGAGGCACATGCAGGAAATAATGAAGAACACCCATGTGCCAAATTTGAAGCTTCTACATTTGTTTCAAGTTACTATCTTTATTAATTTCGAAAATATGCTTTAAGATCCTTGGAACTGTGTGGCTGGTCCACACCCACTATTCCAATTGGGCTCAAATTTCAAGGACACTAAGGAAATCGAAAGCGACACCTTTAAACCAAATTTGGAGGTTCTATCTTCATTGGTTTCGGAATTATGCTAGTTTGGCCTGGATTAGATCAAAAAGTTCTAAGTTTCGAACCCATTGTCCAATCCTCACCGTACGCAATCGCCGCCGTAGTTTCATTACCAATAACCTACAGCACAAATTTCATGAAGATAGCGGCATTAGTTGTTGAGTTATCGTGATTACTTATATATGTTCGTCAGCCATGAAACCGATTAAAAGGTACAGAATCCGAACCCTTGGGCTGATTTCGCCCTTATGCAGTCCACTCTTAACTTTAAGCACTAGTTAACCCTTGTATACAATTTGAACGTTGTAACTTAATTTTAAGTTACTATTTTTAGTAATTTCATTTATAAGCTTTTAAACCTTTGGAGGTCTAAGAGGGGTACTGAACCACCACTCCAATCGATCCCAAATTAGAGGGGCACACAAGAAATAGTAAAGAACACCCTTGTGCCAAATTTGAAGCTTCTACATTTTTTTAAGTTGTTATCTTTATTAATTTTAAAGATATGCTTTAATGTATGCACTACTCCAATAGGGCCCACATGTCAAAGACATTAAGGATATAGGAAGGGACACCCTAATACAAAATTTGAAGGTTCTATCTTCTTTGGTTTCGGAATTATGCTCGTTTGGCCTAAATTCGATCAAAAAGTTCTAGGTTCCGAACCCATGGTCCAATCCCGAACTTACGCAATCCCCGAAGTAGTTTTATTACTAGTAACATACAGCACAAATTTGAAGAAGAAAGCGTCATTAGTTGTTAAGTTATTGTGATTTTTTATATATGATCGTTAGCCCTTCCATCGATTAAAAGGTCCAGAATCCGAACCAATGGGCCGATTTCGCCCATATGCAATCCCCGCCGTACTTTCAGTCCTAGTAACCTACAGTTAAAACTTCATCAAGATAGCTCCATTATTTTTATACCCTACACCTATAGAATAGGTAAAGGGGTATATTAACTTTGGTATGGTGTTTGTAACCACCTAAAGGAAGCGAGCTAGATATGGAAAAGTATATATATTTGTGATCAGCGTGACCGCCTTAGTCGATATAGCCATGTCCGTCCGTCCGTCCATCCGTCCGTCCGTCCGTCCGTCCTTCCGTCCGTCCGTCCGTCCGTCCGTCCGTCCGTCCGTCCGTCCGTAGGCACGATAACTCAAAAAATAATGGAGCTATCTTGATGAAATTTTAACTGTAGGTTACTAGGACTGAAAGTACGGCGGGGATTGCATATGGACGAAATCGGCCCATGGGTTCGGATTCTGGACCTTTTAATCGATCGAAGGGCTAACGAACATATATAAGAAATCACGATAACTCAACAACTAATGACGCTTTCTTCATCAAATTTGTGCTGTAGGTAACTAGTAATGAAACTACTTCGGGGATTCCGTAAGGTCGGGATTGGACCATGCGTTCGGAACCTAGAACTTTTTGATCGAATTTAGGCCAAACGAGCATAATTCCGAAACCAATGAAGATAGAACCTCCAAATTTGGTATCAGGGTGTCCCCTCCAATCTCCTAAGTGTCTTGAGAATTTGGGTCCCATTGGACTACTGGGTCGGGGACCAGCCACACATTTCCGAAGACCTTAAAACATATCTTTAAAATTAATAAAGATAACAACTTGAAAAAATGTAGAAGCTTCCAATTTGCCACAAGGGTGTTCTTTACTATCTCTTGCGTGTTCCCTTAATTTGGGATCAATTGGAGTGGTGGTTCAGTACCCCTCTCAGACCTCCCAAGTTTTAAAAGCTTATAATCGAAATTACTAAAAATAGTTACTTAAAATTAAGATAGATCGTTTAAATTGTGTACAAGTGTTAACTAGTACTATAAGTAAAGCGCGGGCTGTATAAGGGCGAAATCAGCCCATGGGTTCAGATTCTGGACCTTTTAGTCGGTGTCAGGGATAACGAACATATATTAAAAATCACGATAACTCACGAGGCTATCTTCATGAAATTTGTGCTGTAGGTTATTGGTAATGAAACTACGGCGGTGATTACGTACGGTGAGGATTGGACAATGGGTTCGGAACTGAGAACTTTTTTATCGAATTTAGGCCAAACTAGCGTAATTCGGAAACCAATGAAGATATAACCTCCAAATTTGGTATCAGGGTGTCCCTTCCTATTGCGTAAGTGTCTTTGAAATTTGGACCCCATTGGACTAGTGGGTCGGGGACCAGGCACTCAGTTCCGGGGACCTTAAAGCATATTTTCGAAATTAATAAAAATAGTAACTTGAAACAAATGTAGAAGCTTCAAATTTGGCCCAGGGTGTTCTTTACTATTTCTTCCATGCCCCCCTAATTTGGGATCATTTGGAGTGGTGGTTCAGGACCTCTCTTAGACCCCCAAATGTGTAAAAGCTTATCATCGAAATTAATAAAACTAGTAACTTAAAATTAAGATAGAACGTTCCAATTGTATACAAGGGTTAACTAGTATTGAAAGTATGACGGGACTGCATATGGGCGAAATCGTACCATGGTTTGGGGTTCTGGAACCCTTGAAAAGTTCAAGGACTAATAAACATATATCTTAAAACACCATAACTCAAAAAATAATGCCGGTATTTTGATGAAATTTAAACTCTAGGTTACTAGTAATGAAAGTACCATGGGAATTGGTTCTGGTTGAGTTTAATTTCAAAGCCAAAGAATATATTTCCTATGTCCTATGTGTCTCCGAAATCTAGACTTAATTGTAGTGGTTCAGCTATATTCAAAGGTACTTGCTGCATTTATGTAAAATTTATTTGAATATTTAAATGAATTATATGAAAAGTTCTAAATTTGTAATTGTATTTTAGAAATACATTTATTGCATATTTTCGTTTGTAAGCTTTTCTATTAGGTATATAAACTAACTACTTAAAATAATTGCAATTTTTAAAAATTTGGATTATTAAATATATTATGCTTTGATTATCTTTTTATCACAAAATTTAATAATTAGAATTTTTTCATTTTGTAATTGAGTTGGAATAAATATATTTTCATTTATTTCAAGTTTGCTTGTTTTTGAATATTTTTAAATAGACAAATTAGTAAGAATTTGTAATATTTTTTAATAGATAATATAATTAGAAAATGTTTTTAGTATTATAAAGTTAATTTGGTTAGCTATGTCTTACGATCAAATTAATAACAGCTTTTATGGTGTTAAAATGACTTATGGATATGTCCTTAAATTTGAACCAAATTGGTGTAGGGTATTTCTAAGTCGGTTGCACCGACTGACTGTTTCTTTACTTGTTTTTAATTTATCGTGCCTACGGACGGAAGGACGAACATGGCTATACCAACTATACCAACGGACGGACATGGCTAGCTCGCTTCCTTTAGGTGGTTACAAACAACATACCAAAGTTAATATACCCTTTTACCTATTCTACTACGACCTTTTAATCGATCGAAGGGCTAACGAACATATATAAAAAATAACGATAACTGAACAAATAATGACGCTATCTTCATCAAATTTGTATTGTAGGTTACTAGTAATGAAACTACGGCAGTGATTACGTACGGTGAGGATTGGACAATGGGTTCGAAACTTATAACTTTTTGATCGAATTCAGGCCAAACTAGCATAATTCCAAAACCAATGACGATAGAACCTCTAAATTTGGTATCAGGGTGTCCCTGCCTATTTCGGACATGTCTTTGAAATTTGGGCCCCATTGGAGTAGTGGGTCGGGGACCAGCCACTCAGTTCCGAGGACCTTAAAGCATATTTTCGAAATTAATAAAGATAGTAACTTGAAACAAATGTAGAAGCTTCAAATTTGGCCCAGGGTGTTCTTTACTATTTCGTGCGTGCCCCTTTAATTTGGGATCAATTGGAGTGATGGTTCAGTACCTTTCTTAGACCCCCAAATGTGTAAAAGCTTATCATCGAAATTAATAAAACTAGTAACTTCAAATTAAGATAGAACGTTCCAATTGTGTACAAGGGTTAACTAGTATTGAAGGTATGACAAGACTGCATATGGGCGAAATCGTACCATGGTTTCGGGTTCTGGAACCCTTAAAAAGTTCAAGGGCTAACAAACATATATCTTAAAAACACCATAACTCAAAAAATAATGCCGCTATTTTGATGAAATTTAAACTCTAGGTTACTAGTAATGGAAGTACTATGGGAATTGGTTGTGGTCGAGTTTAATTTCGAAGCCAAAGAATATATTTCCTATGTCCTATGTGTCTCCGAAATCTAGACTTAATTGTAGTGGATCAACTATGTTCAAATGTACTTGCTGCATTTATGTAAAATTTATTTTTATATTTAAATGAATTATATGAAAAGGTCTCAATTTGTAATTGTATTTTAGAAATACATTTATTGCATATTTTGCGTTTATATGCTTTTCTATTAGGTATATAAACTAACCATTTGAAATAATGGCAATTTTTAAAAATTTGGATTATTAAATATATTATGTTTTGATTATCTTTTTATCACAAAATTTAATAATTAGAATTTTTTCATTTTGTAATTATTGAATTGGAATAAATATATTTTCATTTATTTCAAGTTTGTTTGTTTTTTAATATTTTCAAATAAATAAATTAGTAAGAATTTATAATATTTTTGAATAGATAAAGTAATTAGAAAATGTTTTTAGTATTATAAAGTTAATTTGGTTAGCTATGTCTTACGATCAAATTAATAACAGCTTTTATGTTGTTAAAATCACTTATGGACATGTCCTTAAATTTGTACCAAATAGGTGTTGGGTATTTCTAAGTTGGTTGCACTGACTGACTGTTTCTTTACTTGTTTTATTTCAAACAGTGTAAATGTTTTTGACATAGCAAAACTAATAAGCAAATTTTTGACTTCTTTTGTTTTCATAAAATGGGTGATGTAAAATACTAGGCGCATAAAAAATCAGAAATTTTCTCTATTTTCTTCATAATATATGAAAAATATAAAGATTTTTCCATTTAAACTTTTCAGTGAAGAGATATAGAAATATTTTTTTTTAAAAAGAAAGGTTCCGAACCCATGGTCCAATCCCGAACTTACGCAATCCCCGAAGTAGTTTTATTACTAGTAACATACAGCACAAATTTGAAGAAGAAAGCGTCATTAGTTGTTGAGTTATTGTGATTTTTTATATATGATCGTTAGCCCTTCCATCGATTAAAAGGTCCAGAATCCGAACCAATGGGCCGATTTCGCCCATATGCAATCCCCGCCGTACTTTCAGTCCTAGTAACCTACAGTTAAAATTTCATCAAGATAGCTCCATTATTTTTTTTAATTTATCGTGCCTACGGACGGAAGGACGGACATGGCTATACCAACTATACCAACGGACGGACATGGCTAGCTCGCTTCCTTTAGGTGGTTACAAACACCATACCAAAGTTAATATACCCTTTTACCTATTCTACTACGACCTTTTAATCGATCGAAGGGCTAACGAACATATATAAAAAATAACGATAACTGAACCACTAATGACGCTATCTTCATCAAATTTGTACTGTAAGTTACTAGTAATGAAACTACTTCGGGGATTGCGTATGGTCGGGATTGGACCATGGGTTCGGAACCTAGAACTTTTTGATCGAATTTAGGCCAAACGAGCATAATTCCGAAACCAAAGAAGATAGAACCTCCAAATTTGGTAGCAGGGTGTCCCTTCCTATTTCCTAATTGTCTTGGGAATTTGGGCCTTATTGGAGTAGTGGGTCGGGGACCAGCCACACATTTCCGAAGACCTTAAAGCATATCTTCAAAATTAATAAAGATAACAACTTGAAAAAATATAGAAGCTTCCAATTTGCCACAAGGGTGTTCTTTACTATCTCTTGCGTGTTCCCCTAATTTGGGATCAATTGGAGTGGTGGTTCAGTACCCCTCTCAGATCTCCCAAGTTTTAAAGGCTTATAAACGAAATTACTAAAAATATAAACTTAATTTTAATTTAGAACGTTCAAAGTGTGTACAAGGGTTAACTAGTACTATAAGTACAGCGCGGACTGTATAAGGGCGAAATCAGCCCAAGGGTTTGGATTCTGGACCTTTTAATCGGTGTTAGGGCTAACGAACATATATTAAAAATCACGATAACTCAACAACTAATGAGGCTACCTTCATGAAATTTGTGCTGTAGGTTATTGGTAATGAAACTACGGCAGTGATTACGTACGGTGAGGATTGGACAATGGGTTCGAAACTTATAACTTTTTGATCGAATTCAGGCCAAACTAGCATAATTCCGAAACCAATGACGATAGAACCTCTAAATTTGGTATCAGGGTGTCCCTGCCTATTTCGGACATGTCTTTGAAATTTGGGCCCCATTGGAGTAGTGGGTCGGGGACCAGCCACTCAGTTCCGAGGACCTTAAAGCATATTTTCGAAATTAATAAAGATAGTAACTTGAAACAAATGTAGAAGCTTCAAATTTGGCCCAGGGTGTTCTTTACTATTTCGTGCGTGCCCCTTTAATTTGGGATCAATTGGAGTGATGGTTCAGTACCTTTCTTAGACCCCCAAATGTGTAAAAGCTTATCATCGAAATTAATAAAACTAGTAACTTAAAATTAAGATAGAACGTTCCAATTGTGTACAAGGGTTAACTAGTATTGAAGGTATGACAGGACTGCATATGGGCGAAATCGTACCATGGTTTCGGGTTCTGGAACCCTTAAAAAGTTCAAGGACTAACAAACATATATCTTAAAAACACCATAACTCAAAAAATAATGCCGCTATTTTGATGAAATTTAAACTCTAGGTTACTAGTAATGGAAGTACTATGGGAATTGGTTGTGGTCGAGTTTAATTTCGAAGCCAAAGAATATATTTCCTATGTCCTATGTGTCTCCGAAATCTAGACTTAATTGTAGTGGATCAGCTATGTTCAAATGTACTTGCTGCATTTATGTAAAATTTATTTTTATATTTAAATGAATTATATGAAAAGGTCTAAATTTGTAATTGTATTTTAGAAATACATTTATTGCATATTTTGCGTTTATATGCTTTTCTATTAGGTATATAAACTAACCATTTAAAATAATTGAAATTTTGAAAAATTTGGATTATTAAATATATTATGCTTTGATAAGCTTTTTATTACAAAATTTAATAATTGAAATTGGTTCACTTTTGTAATTGAATTGGAATAAATATATTTCTGTTTACTTCAAACTTTTTGAAAATTCAATATTTTTTATTGATCTTAGCCTAAGCTGTCTTGATCTTATAACTTTAAAATAATGGAATAAAAAAAAAAAAAAATTTTAATTTAACTTAGTATTATAGGTTTTTTTTTTTTAAAACAGAAAATTTTATAAAAAAAAAAACAAAAAATATTAGAATATTAATAATATTATAATATGTAATATAGATATTTAAATACAAATTTCAATTCCTATAGAATTATTTAGTTATAATTTTTATTTTTTTATTTTTATTTTCTATTTTATTTTTTACTGCAATCATTTTGCATCTTTAGAAATATATTTTCGCAATTTACGTAGTAAAAAGAGCATCGGTGAAATTTTTTTCATAACATGCTAGACATGGTCAACCCATTTTAATTTTTTGTCAATTATTAATCCTAGATAGCTATTTACTATTTCAATTATTTTTGTTTTCTAATAAAGATTTTCTACACTATACATTTTGTTGCCTAGCAAAAGAATTTTAATTTTTTTTATATTTAAGCTTAGCTTATGTTTTGTGATCCATAAATCGTATATTTAGATAATACACAATGTGCCTTTTTAATTCGCTTTGGGTTGTAGCTGAATATTTAATTGCTGCATCGTCGGCATACAATTGGATTGAACCTGTAAGCTCCGAACGAGATATATCATCGATATAAATTTTAAAGAGATCTGGACCTAAAATGGATGGTTGGGGACACCTTTTTTAATTCTAAGGTCCTCGCTGAGAATATTACCTATTTTGACTTTTTGTGTCCTATTGGTTATCGTACGAACTGACGGACGGACGGACATACATAGCGATATCGATTTATTTTTTGATTCTGATCCGATCCATACACTTGAGTCTATATCTACTCCTCTATTTCTCTGCGTCAAAAACGAAGTTGCAAATTTATTATACACTTTGACCTAATAGTTATACGAGTATAAAAATTTGGTATTAAAAATTGAAAAATTAAAAGAAAATAAAATAATATTTTCAACACAAAATAAAAACGAGGAAGAGTGTAGTATAGTAGACTGTGGCAACTCTGGGATACCCGTGTGCCCGTAACATATAGATTATATCTTCCGGTTAATTACTTTTGGCAAAACTTCAAACATACAGCTTTATTAAGTGGAATACTCATATAAAAGAAGGAGTTGTATGGCAGTTACTCGAACCCTCTGCAGTAGACCAAAAATTTCAGACACACAGCTTTAATAGGTACAGGGTGATACTCATATAAAAAACAAAGTTGTATGGAAGCTCCCCAAACCCACTGCAGTAGACCAACCAAATTTTGCAGAAACTTTGGTCATTACACTAAACTATTTTTAGCAAAATTTCATACACTCAGCTTCATTAGGTGTAGTGTAATGCTCATATAAAAGAAGGAGTTGTATGGCAGTTACTCGAAGCCTCTACAGTAGAACAACCAAATTTTGCAGAAACTTTGGCCATTACGCTAAACTATTTTTAGCAAAATTTCAGACACCCAACTTCATTAGGTGGAGAGTAATGCTCATATATAATAAGAAATTGTATGGCAGCTACTCGAACCCACTGCAGTAGACCAACAAAATTTTGCAGAAACTTTGGCCATAAAACTAAACTACTTTTGGCAAAATTTCAGACGCACATCTTTAATAGCTTCTCAATTGAGTCAGATTCAAAAAGAAAAGGCGAACTTGTTTGGCAAACAATTTTTCCAGCCAAAAATTCGATAATGCAGAGAAACAAAAATGGCGGATAGTAATATACTGCCGCAAACTAAACGATATTATCGCTAATGATAAGTTCTCTAATTCCAACATTGAATCTTTGTTCGGCAAACTCAAACGAGTGCAATATTTTTTAACCTTAGATCTCGCTAAGGCTTTCCATCAAATATTAGTGGACGAAAAAGATAGAGCAGAGACCGCGTTTTCCACACCGCAAGACTATTTTGAATTCAAATGAATGCCGTTTGCACTCAAAAACGCACCTGGTATTTTTTAAAGGATGATTAATTTTCTGCTAAGACATCAGATAAATAAAATTTGCGTCGTCTACCTTGACGACATTCTGATATTATCAACATCTATTCAAGAGCATTTTGAAGCAATTAAGGAAATTTTTAAAAAAATAAGGGAATACAACTTAAAAATTCAGATCGACAAATGCAAATATTTTGCAAAATTAACGTAATACTTAATAACTATTTTAACACCAGAAAGTATTAAACCGAACGACAAAAAAATTGAATCTATTAAATACTTAGAACTCCGCAAAACATGCAAACAAATTAAAAATGTTTCCTCGGTATAACAGGCTACTATTGTAAGTTCATACAGGACTACCTTAAAGTAGCTCAACTGCTTACAAAATGCCTAAGGAAAAATAACTAAATCGATTTAAAGGACATATCGTATAAAGATTCATTCAAAAAACTTAAGGACCTAACATCAAATAACATAGAAAGAAATTAACATCAAATTATGCTATTGGTGCCGTAATGCAACAAGATGTACGACCAATATGTTTCGCAAGTAGAACTCTAAGTGAACACGAGATAAAATATTCGACTATAGAAAGGAACTATTGACCATAATATAGACAACTAAATACTTTAGAGTCTACTTGTATAGTGTAAAATTCTTAATTAAAACTAATTATCAAATATTAGTTTGGCTCAATTCTCTCAAAGAACCTAACGCAAAATTACAACGGTGGGGAATAAAACTTAATGAATATGACTTCGATATCGAATACGTGAAAGGGAAGAAAAAAAAGGTTGCGGATTTTCTAAGTCGCAACATTTCGGAAAAATTTGAGATTAACACTCTCGAATACAATACAAATAGACAAACAATAAAACGATCTAAAAACGACGAATACGTCCTATCAGCTATGTATAGCATGAACGAATGAAAATATTTGCTCATATAAAACCATGGAAACACGAAATAAATATTGTAGAAAAAAATATTTCTGAAATGGCAACAATTCATAGTGGTGTCGAAAATTTGGACGACCACTTTCCCATTTGAGAAAACATAGTTAATAAATACTTCAGTCAAATTCATTAAGTAAAAGAAAAAAAAAACAAGAAATAATAACAAAGTATAATTCTTTTAGACAAATTTACATATCAGACAACGAACTAAATAATAAAGAATACCTACTTAAATAATATTTTAAGAAGATATAAAAAGACGGACAACGGAAATCTTTTCGGAACTGAAAGATTCTCGATACAACGCATTGCAACAAAAACTAATAGAACTGTCGAATGACAGAAAAGTTAAATTTATAAAATATTCTAATAAGGCAATTGACTTAAGTACTGAAGAAGAAGCAATAAAAATAATTGAAGATACCCATAAACGAACCAATCATAGAGGTATCCTTGAAAATTATAATGAACTAAAATCCACCTACTTCTTTTCTAAATTGCGACCCATGTAACTTAACGAAATATGATAGACAACCAATTAAATATAAATTTGAAATTATAGAGACACCCTCTAAACCCAACTAAATCCTACACGGAGATTTATTCTTCTGTTGTAAAAAGGTTTATCTCACCCTCATCGATAAGTTTACAAAACATATAATGATTCAAAGACTAAATGATAGAAACGCTATCACTATCACTCATTCTTTAAAAAATAGATTTTCTGTATTTGGGAAACCAAAAAAAATTGTGTTTGATAACGAATTTAATAGCATCAAACTAAAAGATTGTTTGAGACAAGAAGGTATTGAAGTATATTTCACTTCACCTCGTTCACACACGGGTAATTCGCCCATTGAAAGAGTTCATGGGACGCTGAACGCACACCTACGAATTCTAGAAGCTCAAAACTGTAAACTTCCTCCTCTAGAAAAGGTTTTATTTGCAGCCCAAAATTATAACAGTTCAATTCACTCCCTAACGTTAGTAAGACCAATTGACTTTCTAAGAAACAAAGTTCCAAGTGTATCTGTTATCAAGGAAAGATTAGAAAATGTAAAAAATAAAACAATAGGTAAAACGAATTCAAATAAAACCTTTATACGAAATGGAAACTCAGAAATCCTTATAGAAAAGCAAGAAGCAGTCCGTTATATACATAAACAAAAAAATATTAAAATAAAACCTAAACTTCTATATAATAAACTAAAAGATATTAGAAATAAAAATATCCACCCATCTCGGATTAAAAGAAGTTTTAAATTTTTTTCAGATTACAAAAGCACCAAAATTAATAATAAAATCATTTCTATACAAAGTTATACTAACAAGCCTAATACTACGAATTGCTCTACCAATTAATTTTACTAATGCAGACATTGGAATAGCAAAACTAGAAGAACAAAGTGGATTTCAAAATATCAAACAAGACGAAATACCTTTAATTTAAAATTTCTCAAAAATTTTACATATTATCGATTCTTACGAACTAGACAGCACTACATAAAATTGACGAAACAATAACCACCAAATTCTCATTAGACGAAGATAAATTAGTAAAAAATTCACTTGTAAATCAGGTGACTCAAACTAGACATATTATTCAAGCTAAAATTTCTCACCGTCATAAACTAAGACTTTTGAACATAGGCGGGAAAGTTGCAAACATGCTTTTGGTCCTTGTAGATAACGACGACAAAATTGAAATTGAAGAACATTTAAAAAACTTAGAATTGAACAACCATCAACTTATAGCAAATTCGAACAGACAAATTCAAATTAACTAGAATTTTGAAAACAATATCGAAACATTGAACCAACATCTTACAGAAAATAGAGTCTTAACTTTAAAAGCATTAAATAAAACACCTGATATAACGAAAAAAAGTAAAAAAAATATACACTTTCTTTCTGAACTATCTAATATTAATCTTCTAAATTCAGAAATAGTCAAAATCATTTATTACAAAATATAATATTATGAGTAACTCTCTTCTAATAATTGAAGAAATCGACGAATATAATATAGAAATTTAAAAAAACAAGAATATAAAATGCCCTTTTCTAAAATTTAATAATATATTCATTTTTGTAATATTAATTCCAAATTTTACAAAAGATCTTGCCGTAAAGTACAAAGTAATTCAGTTCCTAATAACAATTTTTAGGAAATTCATATAGAAAATAATATTTTAAAATTCAAAAGCAATATATTTATTTATAATGAGGAAATTAATATTAAATTAATAAAAGAGTAGTAGATTGTACAAATAGCCTAATAAATGAAAATTATTATAATTGTAAAAAAGTAATAAACAAAAATTACGAATGAATAGAAATTCTACCAAATATGATATTGGTTAAAAATGCAAAGAATATAACTCTATCAAATAATTGTAATAACGTTGATTATAAGTTAGAAAAAAATAATATTATAACATTCAACAATTGTACCATAAAAACTGATGATGTAACATTTACAAATTTAGAAAAATCTATAAAAAACCATATAATTTTACCTACCTACATATTGGATAAAATGTTACTCTAAAAACAAATACCGAAAAAATTCATATGCAACAAATTAAAAATATAAAAGAAATAAATGAAATCAAATATAAAACCAATAATCATTCAATAATATATTACACTAGCAGATTTACCCGGCGTTACCCGGGAGGTTGCAAATTGTAAAAAATTTTGGAAGAGCTAAAAAGCTTTGGTTGAAAAGAAAGAAAAAATAGTTGTGGGGTTCCGTTAACTCATTGCGGCCCAACAGCTTTTTATAGGTTTTTTGCCGCTCGACACCTGATTGGCAATTGCCGCCCGACAATTGCCGCCCGACAAATACTTATCATTCCTACGATTATTCAAAAGAAAAATTTTGTTGTTTTACATTTTTAAATTAACATGTAGGTACACAATATGAAATTTTTGGGTATCCGGCTAGTTTATCGCAATAATAAATTCACAGCAAAGCTCATCGCAAGCAATTCATCGCAAGCAATTCATCGTAAGCAATTCATCGCAAGGAAATATTCATCGCGAAGTTTATTGCGATGAATATTCTTGAGAAGCATGGCTCATAATTTTGATATTGGAAGGGTTACAAAAATGTATGATGATGTCAATAATTAAAAACTTTATTACTATATTTTGTTTTGTTTTTGTTTTTTCATTTTTTATTTTTGTGTACACAATAAATTTCGTTATGTTTAATTTATCATTATTTGAATATTTAACTCAATTTATTATTATTTAATTATTTAATTCTGGTAGCCGAAACAATCCCGCGATAATTTATTAATATTAATATAGTAATAAAGTTTTTAATTATTGACATCATAATTTATCATATAATTTATTAAAAAATATTAATAATTTAGAACGTTGTAATAAATAAATTATTTATTATATAATTTATCATTATTTCAATATTTAACTCAATTTATTATTATTTAATTATTTAACTCTGGTAGCCAGAACAATCGCGCGATTGTTCTGGCTACCAGAGGTAAATAATTAAATAATAATAAATCGCTTACGATGAATTGCTTGCGATGAATTGCTTACGATGAATTGCTTGCGATGAATTGCTTGCGATGAATTGCTTGCGATGAATTGCTTGCGATGAATTGCTTGCGATGAATTCCATCGCGATGAAATGCTTGCGATAAACGAGCCTAGAATCAATTTTTGTGTTAACTTTTTTCAATAACATCAACTTAAATTGAAACTCCATTGAGTGGCTGGGCAACGTGCGCCGGGTAATAGGTAGTTTACATATAAGTATTATTATACCCGTTTGACTATAGGTCATAAGGGTACACTAAATTTGCCATTATGCCATTATACTATTTCAATAGTAGTTTTCTTGAATTGCCAACGTTTAAATACAATTTAGTCGATGGTTTAGAAAAGGTTTAAAAATCTGCTTTTTAACTTATATTGTGTTTTTTACTTAGCTGAAAGTTCTACTACGCTCTTCCTCGTTTTCCTATGATTTTATGAGAGAAATGTAGGCTTCTTTTTTGGAAAAGCTATTTTAAAATCATGTGTATTAAAACATAATATATACGAAATTGAATTTTTTGATTTTTAGATTTTATTTGAAGAACTGCAATTTTACACTAAAATCTATTTGTAAAAAACAACAACTGCAAAAAAGATAAAAAACAAAGACTTACGAAAAAATGTAGAGAAGGAAAATGCAACGTTATTTAAATTTAAAGATCCATTCAAATTTATACAGCAAGTTCCGGTTGGTAAGAGGAACATTTGTGCAAAATTTCAAGTCAATCGGTCAAACCGTTTTGACTCGACATCAAAAAAGTTGAAAAGGACTCATTGCGCCCTCGTGCCCGATCGGATTAACCGAACGCAACAAAAATTTGTGTCATCCTCTCTTTTCGACTGCAAAATCACCATGTTGTATAAATTAGGCTGGCATGAATTAACACATTTCGTTCTGGCGGGACCCAAAAAAAATTGTGTTTCCGATGTCTGTCCAATTTTACAGGTTGATTTTGCACTCCAAAAGAGAGGCTGCAAAATGTTTTAGTTAAGTTCGATTAACCCGTTTTCCGCGACGACGCCATGAAGTTTTCTGTAAATTTTATTTGCTTAAACGATTAAAAGAATTTTATTGAAAATTTTGTATCAGCATTTTAATTATAAAAACCCACAGGATTAATTTGGTTTTGACCTGTTTACGCGTTTTGCACAAAGATTCAATGAAATTTTCAAATTTTTGGTATTAACGCAAGTTGACCTTTATTCCAAAAGCTCACTTAATTAATAAGACCAATTTTTTTGCTCACAAATAGTCTCAAATAGTGCAAAAGCTAAATGAGATAATATTAATAATAATAAAAACGAGGAAGAGTGCAGTAGAGTACACTGTGTCAACTCTGGGATACCCGTATGACCGTAACATATACATTATATCATCTGGTTAATTACTTTTAAAAAAATTTCAAACTTACAGCTTTATTAGTGTAGTGGAATACTCATATAAAAGAAGGAGTTGTATGGCAGCTACTCGAACCCTCTGCAGTAGATCAACCAAATTTTGTTGTAATTTTGGCCATTACACTTAACAATTTTTGACAAAATTTCACACACCCATCTTCATTAGGTGGAGAGTAATGCTCATATAAAATAAGAAATTGTGTGGCAGCTACTCGAACCCACTGCAGTAGACCAACAAAATTTTGCAGAAACTTTTGCCATAAAACAAAACTACTTTTGGCAAAATTTCAAAATTTCAGACACGCAGCTGTAATAGGTACAGAGTAATACTCATTTAAAAAAGAAGTTGTATGGCAGCTACCCGAACCCATGGACCAAAATAAGTTTATTTAAATGGCGATGACAGTTATTGCAAAAAAACGAATTTGCGAAAATTTCAAGATCCTAGGTTCTTTAGTTTTTTAGTTATCGTGCGGACGGACAGACGGACGGACGGATGGATGGACATACCTAGCTAAATCGATTTTTTTTTCCGATCCTATCCATACACTTGAGTCTATATCTACCCCCCCCCCCCCTCCCCCCTTTTTCTCTGCGTCACAAACGTAATGGCAAATTTATTATACCCTTTGACTATATAGTCATACGGGTATAATAACGCTAATAAAGAATCCGAATAATAATATCTTTAAATTTAAATAATGTAACATTTCCCTTCTCTACATTTTTATACCCGTATGACTATATAGTCCAAGGGTATAATAAATTTGCCATTACGTTTGTGACGCAGAGAAGGAGGGGGGGTAGATATAGACTCAAGTGTATGGATCGGATCAGAATCGAAAAATAAATCGATTTAGCTATGTATGTCCGTCCGTCTGTCCGTCTGTCCGTCCGTCCGTCCGTCCGTCCGTCTGTCCGTCCGTCCGTCTGTCCGTCCGCACGATAACTCAAAAACTAAAGGAGCTAGGATCTTGAAATTTTCGCAAATTAGTTTTTTTGCAATAGCCGTCATCGCTATTTAAATCCAGCCATTTTGGTCCATGGGTTCGGGTAGCTGCCATACAACTTCTTTTTTTATATGAGCATTACTCTGTACCTATTACAGCTGCGTGTCTGAAATTTTGCCAAAAGTAGTTTAGTTTTATGGCCAAAGTTTCTGCAAAATTTGGTTGGTCTAGTGGAGTGGGTTCGAGTAGCTGCCATACAACTTCTTATTTTATATGAGCATTACTCTCCACCTAATGAAGCTGGGTGTCTGAATTTTTGCCAACAATTGTTTAGTGTAATGGCCAAAGTTTCTGCAAAATTTGGTTGGTCTGCTGCAGAGGGTTCGAGTAGCTGCCATGCAACTCCTTATTTTATATGAGCATTACTCTCCACCTAATGAAGCTGGGTGTCTGCATTTTTGCCAAAAATTGTTTAGTGGAATGGCCAAAGTTTCTGCAAAATTTGGTTGGTCTACGACAGAGGATTCGAATAGCTGCCATACAACTCTTTATTTTATATGAGTATTCCACTACACTTAATAAATCCAAAAGTAATTAACCCGATGATATAATGTATATGTTACGGTCATACGGGTATCTCAGAGTTGACCCAGTCTACTCTACTACACTCTTCCTCGTTTCGTAAGTTTTTGTTTTTTATCTACTTCGCAATTGTTGTTTTAAAAAAAAGATTTCAGTGTAAAATTGCAGTTTCCTTCAAATGAAGTCCAAAAATCAAAAAAATTCAATTTCGTATTATATTATTCTTAAATACATAGTATTTTAAAACAGTTTTTCCAAAAAAGAAGCCTGCATGTCTCTCATAAAATCATAAACCAACGAGGAAGAGCGTAGTAGAACTTTCATGTAAGTACAAAACAAAATATAACTTGAAATACAGATATTTAAACCTTTTCTAAACCATCGACTATAATTTATTCAAACGTTGGCAATTCAAGAAAACTACTATTGACATAGTATAATGACATAATGGTTAATTGACCTATAGTCAAACGGGTATAATAATACTTATATGTAAACTAGCTATTACCGGCGTACGTTGCTCCGCCACTCAATGGAGTTTTTATTTAAGTTGATGTTATTGAAAAAAGTTAACACAAAAATTACAGATAGTGTACATGTCAATTTTAAAATGTAATACGCTTTTATTCTTGAATTTTTTCAACAAGTTTATCAAATTTCACTTGAAACTTTTCATAATTATTAAATAATAATAAAAATAAAAATTTTAATTCAGTTAACATTATTCACCGGAAGGCCACCATCCTCAACTCTATCGTCAAGAAGCACCAAATTGTCACGTATAGAAACATTAGAGATAATCGTTCAAAATATTTTGCAAACTGTTTTGTAAAGTTTTTGTTTCGCAATCGGTTAAAAAAACTCTACAAAACATTTCATTAAACATTCCCTATTTCAAGGAAGTTTTACCTACTTTCAAAAATAGGACGTAATTTACTTACAAATTTTTTTTTGAACAATCGTTGGGTCAGCATGGGTTAACAAATTCCAAGGCTGTTAATAGTGTGAACTCCATTCTCAAAGAGAAACACATACACCAATTTTGATGTCAATAGGTTAAACCATTTCTAATTTATACCAAAGTAACGAAAAATCCTATAAAAAGCTTGTAGGCCACAATGGGTTAACGGAACTCCACAAATATTTTTTTTAAGCTTTCTTTTTAATTAAAGTAGTACTTCAAAAAAATGGCGGAAAGTTGCTTTTTTACAATTTGCAACCACCCGGGCAACGCCGGGTAAATCTGATTGTTAGATTATAATATTCTTAATATTAATTTCAATAAAACTAAGGTTAAATGTTATTTTAATTTATGTAAAACCCAAATATTTCAAAACAAGAAAAAATGAAACTAAACTCAAGAATGCTCATGAGAGTGTTGAGCCTGACATTGGGGGGATTATATTCCCATAAAATATCAACGTCTAAAAATATTTTTTTATGTATAATTTTTTATACCCTACGCCTATAGAATAGGTAAAGGGGTATATTAACTTTGGTATGGTGTTTGTAAGCACCTAAAGGAAGCGAGCTAGATATGGAAAAGTATATATATTTGTGATCAGCGGAACCTTCTTAGTCGATATAGCCACGTCCGTCCGTCCGTCCGTCCGTAGGCACGATAACTCAAAAAATAATGGAGCTATTTTGATGAAATTTCAAGTGTAGGTTACTAGGCGCGGATTGCAAATGGGCGGAATCGCTCCATGGTTTTGGATTCTGGACCTTTTAATCGGTCTAAGGGCTAACGAATACATATAAAATATCTGGATCACTCAACAACTAACGACGCTATCTTCATAAAATTTGTGTTGTAGGGTACTAGTAATGAATCTTCGGCGGTAATTTCGTACGGTGGGTAATGTACAATGGAGTCGGAACTTAAAACTTTTTGATCGAATTTAGGCCAAACGAGCATAATTTCGAAACCAATGAAGATAGAACCTCCAAATTTGGTATCAGGGTGTATGTTTCTTTTTCCTTAGTGTACTTGAAATTTGGGCCCCATTAGAGTAGTGGGACGGGGACCAGCCACACATTTCTGAAGACCTTGAAGAATATCTTTAAAATTAATAAAGATTGCAGCATGAAAAAATGTAGAAGCTTTAAATTTGGCACTTTACTATTTCTTGTGTCCCCCTAATTTGGGATCGATTGGAGTGTTGGTTCAGTACCCCTCTTAAACCTCCCAAGGTTTAAAAGCTTATAAATGAAATTACTAAAAATAATAATTTAAAATTAAGATATAACGTTCCACTTGTGTACAAGGGTTAACTGGTATTTAAAGTACAGCGCGGACTGCATATGGGCGAAATTGGCCCATGGGTTCGGATTCTAGACTTTTTAATGGGTCTAAGGACTAACGAACATATATAAAAAATTACGATAACTCAACAACTAATGACGCTTGTTTCATTAAATTTGTGGTGTAGGGTACTAGTAATGAAACTAGTAATGAATTTAGGCCAAACGAGCATAATTCCGAAACCAATGAAGATAGAACCTCCAAACTTTGGTATCAGGGTGTATGTTTCTTTTTCCTTAGTGTCCTTGAAATTTGGCAATAAATTGGAGTAGTGGGTTGGGGACCAGCTACACAGTTCCAAAGACCTTAAAGCATATTTTCGAAATTAATATTGATAGTAACTTCAAGCAAATTTAGAAGTTTCAAATTTGGTACATGGGTGCTCTTTACTATTTCCTGCGCATTCTCCTAGTTTTGGGTCAATCAGAGTGGTGGTTCAGTACCGCTCTGACATCCCTTAAGGTTTAAAAGCATCATCGAAATTAATAAAAATATTAACTTAAAATTAAGATAGAACGTTCCAATTGTGTACAAGGGTTCACTAGTATTTAAAATACAATGCGGAATGCATATGGGGGAAGTCGTACAATGGTTTCGGGTTCTGGAACCTTTAAAAGTTTAAAGGCGAACAAACATATATCTTTAAAGCCGTATAACTCAAAAAATAATGCCGCTATTTTGAAGAAATTTATACTGTAGGTTTCCAGTAATGATAATATCATGAGAATTGGTTCTGGTCGAGTTTGGTTCATGAGTTCGGATTATAGAAGCTTTTGATCGATTTGAAAAATTTGAATTATTATTTATATTATGCTTTGATTAGCTTTTTATCACAAAATTTAATAATTTAAATTTTTTAACTTTTGTAATTGAATCGAAATAAATATATTTTAATTTATTTCAAGTTTTTTTGTTTTTTAGTATTTTTAAATAGATAAATTAGTAAGAATTTGTAATTTTTTTTAATAGATAAAGTAATTAGAAAATGTTTTTTAGTACTATAAATTTAATTTGGTTAGCCATGTCTTAAGATCAAACTAATAAAATCTTTTATGGTTTTTTTTTTTTTTTTTTTTATTTATTTATTGTTTAAATTTACTTAGTGGTATACATAGTTTTTTTTACATTTTTTTTTTTTTTTTCCCTTAAAAGTACAGCATTTATTTTTGTAATTTTATTTTTTGTTTTATTTTATAACTTTGATATAAACAAAACTTATAGTTTTGGTATAAAACATCGCAGTTACTTCCTAATATTATTAACAAAGTAAATTTAAAATTTTAATATATTTACATAGATACATATATAATTACATAAATACAATATCGTAGCTCATAACATTAAATGCTATAAGCATTGTTTCACTCCTGCGTTAAGCCATTTACAAATGTAGCATTATTCTTTAGTAATTATTTCAGTTTTTTGACAAAAATATTCAAGTTTGAGCTTCTTTTTAAATCCATTGGCAATTTATTATAAATTCTTATTGATGACAAGAGACAGCTATTGCGTGATAACTCTATTCTTGATTTGGCATGATTTAAATTGTTCAACCTTCTTGTATTGTAATTATGAATATTATTTCTTTTGGTAATTATGACGTTTTTTTTATAAACCCCTTTTTCTATTTTGAAAATTAGTTTAGATTTTTCCAAAATGATGAGTTCGTGTAACTTCAGATATCCGGTGCGCTTAAAAATTTCGTTTGTTGGGGTAAGCCAATCGTACTTATGTAAGCATTTTATGGCTTTGTTTATTAAAACACAAATTTTATCTTTCAACCGTAATGAACAGCTGGACCAATTACATAAATTGTATCTGATGTGTGAGATAATATGAGAATAATAAAGCTTATCTGCAGTTTGTTTATTCAACATAATTCCACATCTTTTGAAGGCACCAAGCAGAGGCACAATTTTTTTTACTAATCTATTAATATGATCTTCCCATTTCAGTTTTTCATCTATTACAACCCCAAGGTATTTATAAGTAGTAACTCTTTCAATTTTAGTCTTATTTACCAATAGATTCGGATTTATATCAATTTTGTTTTTTATTTTATATACTATATTTTGTTTTTTCCGCATTGATAGTTAATTTATTACCTTTAAGCCAACTTTCATATATCCCCAAATCAGTATTTACAAGACTTTCAAGTTCTTCACAGGTTCTAGCATTATAAATAAGTAGAGTATCATCAGCAAAGATCTTATAGTCAGCACTCAAATTCGTATACTGGATATTATGAATGTAAAGTAAGTACAGTGTGGGACCAAGTACTGATCCTTGAGGAACACCAATATTTATAATATTTTCATTACTGAAAACTCCATTAATTTTTGTCATAGTTTTTCTATTATTAAGATATGAGGAAAGTAAATTATTAGCAGTACCCCTTATTCCGATTTTGTGCAATCTGTCAAGTAAAATATTATGGTCCACTGTATCAAAGGCTTTCTTTAGATCAACGAATACCGAACATACATAATTTCCCTGATCCAGTTTATTTATAATTGAGTTGGTGGATTCAAGGACTGCAGAGTCAGTTCCAATTTTCTTTTGAAAACCAAATTGATTTATATCAAATCCTACAACTTTTTGCACGAACTCCTGTATTCTAGAGTTAATTACCTTTTCAAATACTTTTCCAATACAGCTTGAGAGAGTAATCGGTCTATAATTTGATACATCTGAGGTTGATCCCGATTTAAATATAGGTACAACAATACTTGATTTTAAACACTCGGGATATATACCAGTATTTAGACACCTATTTATCAAGCATACAATTGTAGGTGTTATTAAAGTTGCAACATGTTTTAAATCTGAAGCTGAAATATTATCACCTCCTGGAGAACTATTTTTTAACTGCATGATAATGTTATGTATTTCCGTTTCATCTGTTGGTTTAAGAAAAATAGACTGTTCAACAAATCTATTTTTTATTATGTATTTTTCAGCATCAACAATTTTATCAGCTAGTTTGTTTCCGATAGAACTGAAGTAAGAATTGAATGAGTTTGCAATTTCAAAACTATCGCATGTTCTGATTCCATTACTGTTTATTTCGTTGATAATCTTGCTTAACTCAGTTGATTTTTTCAAGATGAGATTATTTAGTACTTTCCAAATTTTCCTTTGATCACCACCAGCTAATTGTAGTTTATCATTAAAATAATTTTGTTTGGCTTTAGTTATTTCATAATTAACCTTGTTCTTTGCATTTTTAAAACTAGATTGAATATCTATATTGTTAGGCTGCTTTTTCAACTTTTTGAACAGGTGATTCCTCTTTTTGATCATATTCAATAATTCCTTTGTCATCCAATGACTGTTGTTCCTCACTCTTCTGTGCGTTTTAATTGTAGAATAAACCTTCGCTTTTTGCAATATTTTAATAAGGTCATCCACATTTTGACATTTATTTATTTCAAGTAGTTTTCTTACATTTTCTTTATATTTCTTAAAATTTGTGGTGTAGAATTCCCTTTTAAAAATAGGCTCAACTTTTTTTAAAACTTTATTTAATTTGACACTAATAGCTTTATGATCTAGATTTACTATATCGTGAAGCTTAATATCAAAGTCAAACTTATCTATATTTGTCAGAATATGATCAATGATCGTAGAAGTATTTTCAGTCACTCTAGTAGCAGATTCATAACTTAGTACGTTCCTTATAGTTACTCCGTTAGATTCTAACATCAATTTATATGATCTGGAGAGCTCTGTGTCCGTTAATAAATCAATATTTATATCATCCATCAGAACTATATTCTTGTATTTATCAAAAATTAAATCTAGATGTGCTAATAAATCGCTGTTGTTATCACTTGGTTTTTTGTAACAAACTGCAATTTTTAAAGATGGAGAAGTATTATTTAATGAAACAATTATAGTATTAAATTGATTAAATACTTCTAAAACCGTATACTGAATATTCTGCTTAATAAAAATAGCGGTTCCACCTCCTCTCGATTCATTATTAGAATTAAAAAATGCTGAGAAACCAGGTATATTAAAAAATCTTTCTTCATCTGTATATAACCAAGTTTCACCAATCATAATAATATCAATATCTATCCTGTCTTTTACAAAAAGTTCGATTTCAGTCATATTTTTCCTTAAACTTCTAGCATTAAAATGCACCATATTTATATTATTGTATTTGTTACGTATCATGGTTTACTAATCATGTAATTTTGCCAAGATTCTCTAATTTTTTGTAGGTGTTCTCTGAATTTATTATCAATATGTCTTCTATAATAAGTTAAATCTTTAAGTACTTCCTTTTTGGGTATCCCTGTGTTATCATGATAAGTAAAATATAGCTGACTAAGTTCTTCATAGTTATTTGGCAACCCTTCTTGATGAATAAGTACTTTCAAACTAGTTTGAGTAATACCATCATAACAAATGTCATCTTTATCATGGAAATAAGATAAGAATAACCTTACATTGTTATAAATCCTGTGCTCTCTTAATCTAGATAAGGCATACGTATTTTCACCAGACTCAATCGCTTTTTTTGTTAATCTAACAATTGGTGGAACCATGGGGTTAACAAAACTTTTCCTGCTGTCTTCTGTACTTAAACGTTTACCTTCATCATTAGTTTTACCCAGTTTAGAATAGCTTTGAATGTTAATGGTTTCTCCTTTGACCCAATTTGAGTAGTCATTACTTAGAAGCTCTTTTGATCTAATGTTTTTATTGACTGACACGATTTCTCGATCCTTCAAACTAAGTGAGATTTTATTATCGTTTTTAGAATCTTTATCTATTAAATTATTAGTTTTACCAGGTTTATTTTTACTAAAATGTATTAATTTTGAAAATAAACTATTTTTTTTGTTAATAGCATGATGGGTATTTTTAATATTACTGCTTTTATTATTATTCTTGTTATTATTATAATTATTATTGTTGTTATTATTTGTATTATTATTGTTATTATTATTATTGCTATTATTATTGTTTTTATTGTTATTATCGATATTATCAATATTATCATGATTACTATCAAATTTATTATTAATATTAATATCTTCTTTTAATTTAGCTTCGGTGTTAATTACGTTATCTTTTTTTAAATTTTTGGTATTAAGATAAATTTTATAAGTACTTATATAATGTTTTGGTTCATAAGTATTTTTATTCGTAATTTCTTTATTTCTTAAAGACTTTCTTATTTCTTAAAGACTTCTTAAAGTTTTAATATGACTTATTAACTTCCCGTTAAATATGAACCAAATAGGTGTAGGGTATTTTTAAGTCGGTTGCACCGACTGACTGTTTCTTTTCTTGTTTTATTTTAAATTAGAATATTTCGTTACAATGTGAAAATTCTGATTAGACTATAGGTCAAAAGGGTCTACTAAATTTTCCATTATATCATAATACTATGTCAATAGCAGTTTACTTGAATTGCCAACGTTTGAATAAAATATAGTCGATAGTTTTGAAAAGGTCTAAGAATCTGCTTTTCAGCTTATAGTTTGTTTTGTACTTATCTGAAAGTTATACTACCCTCCTACTCGTTTTCTTAAGATTTTATGAGAGAAATGCAGCCCTACTTTTTGGAAAAAAAGTTTTAAAATACATATACACGAAATTGAATTTTATGATTTTTAGATTTTATTAGAAAAAACTATCATTTGGAGTGGTGGTCAATTGGGTGATCAATTGGAGTGGTGGTTCAGTACTCCTCTCAGACCTCCCAAGTCTCAAAAGCTTATAATCGAAATTACTAAAAATAGTAACTTAAAATTAAGATAGACCGTTCAAATTGTGTACAAGGGTTAACTAGTACTATAAGTACAGCGCGGACTTTATAAGGGCGAAATTAGCCCAAGGGTTCGGATTCTGGATCTTTTAATCGGTGTCAGGGCTAACGAACATATATAAAAAACCACTATAACTCAACAACTAATGACGCTATCTTCATGAAATTTGGGCTGCAAGTTATTGGTAATGAAACTACGGCGGTCATTACGTACGGTGGGTAATGTACAACGGGTTCGGAGCTTAGAACTTTTTGATCGAATTTAGGCCAAATTAGCATAATTCCGAAACCAATGAAGATAGAACCTCCAAATCCGGTATCAGGGTGTCCCTTCCTAATTCCTAAGTGTCTTGGAATTTGGGCCCCATTGGAGTAGTGGGTCGGGGACCAGCCACTCAGTTCCGAGGACCTCAAAGCATATTTTCGAAATTAATAAAGATAGTAACTTGAAACAAATGTAGAAGCTTCAAATTTGGCACATGGGTGTTCCATACTATTTCCTGCGTGACCCTCTAATTTTGGATCAATTGGAGTGGTGGTTCAGTACCTCTCTTAAGCCCCTAATGTGTAAAAGCTTATCATCGAAATTAATAAAACTAGTAACTTAAAATTAAGATTGAACGTTCCAATTGTGTAAAAGGATTAACTAGTATTAAAAGTATGACGGGGACTGCATATGGGCGAAATGGTTTTGGGTTCTGGAACCCTTAAAAAGTTCAAGGGCTAACAAACATATATCTTAAAATCACCAAAACTCAAAAAATAATGCCGCTATTTTGATGAAATTTAAAATCTAGGTTACTAGTAATGAAAGTACCATGGGAATCAGTTGTGGTCGAGTATAATTTCGAAGCCAAAGAATATATTTCCTGTTTCCTATGTGTCCCCGAAATTTAGACTTAATTGTAGTGGTTCAGCTATGTTCAAAGGTACTTGCTGCTTTTATGTAAAATTTATTTTTATATTTAAATGAATTATATGGAAAGGTCTAAATTTGTAATTGTATTTTAGAAATACATTTATTGAACATTTTGCGTTTATAAGCTTTTCTATTAGGTATATAAACTAATCATTTTAAATAATTGCAATTTTAAAAAATTTAGATTATTAAAATAAAGATTATTATTAGCTTTGATTATCTTTCTATCACAAAATTTAATAATTAGAATTTTTTCATTTTGTAATTGAATTGGAATAAATATATTTTCATTTATTTCAAGTTTTTTTGTTTTTTAATATTTTTAAATAGATAAATTAGTAAGAATTTGTAATATTTTTTAGTAGATAGTTTAATTAGAAAAAGTTTTTAATATTTTAAAGTTAATTTGGATAGCTATGTCTTACGATCAAAGTAATAACAGCTTTTATGGTGCAAAAATTTCTTATAGATATGTCCTTAAATTTGTACCAAATAGGTGTAGGGAATTTCTAAGCCGGTTGCACCGACTGACTGTTTCTTTACTTGTTATTATTTTTAATATTATCTTATTAACCTTTTGCACTATTTGAGACTATTTAAGGAGAGAAAAAAATTAGTCTTATTAATTAAGTAAGCTTTTGGAATAAAGGTTAACTTGCGTTAATACCAAAAATTTGAAAATTTCATTGAATCCTTGTGCAAAACGCGTAAACAGGTTAAAACCAAATTAACCCTGTTGGTTTTTATCATTAAAATGCTGGTACGAAATTTTTAATAAAATTCTTTTAATTCAAATAAAATAATTATAAAAATTCATGGCGTCGTCGTGGAAAACGGGTTAATTGAACATAACTAAAACTTTTTGAAGCCTCTCTTTTAGACTTTAAAATCACCCTATAAAATTGGATACAAATCGGAAACACAAAATTTTTTGGAAGCGCGCCAGACCGAAATGGGCTAATTCATTTCAACCAAATTTATACAACTAATTTCGGTTGCTATGAGGAGCATTGTGCAAAAATTCAAGTCAATCGGTAACAACAGACTTAGAATTTGTTAACGCTTGCCGCCCGACAATTTTGCAAAAAAAAATTTTGGAAGTATATTACGTCCAATTTTGCGAAATATCAAAAACTCAAAAACTCAAAAACAGGTTTGTTGAGTTCCGCTAACCCATTGCGGCACAGCAGCTTTTTAAAGATTTTTTCGTTACTTTACTCTTTAACAGAAATGGTTTGACAAATTGACTTTTAATTTTTTATGCGTACATTTATATACTTGTCATTCCTACGATTGGTGAAAAAGAAAATTTTATAAGTAAATTACGTCCAATTTTTGAAATTAAGTACAATTTGTTTAAATTAGGGGAATGTTTAAAAAAATGTTGGGTCGAGTTCTTTTAACCAATTGCGAAACAAAAACTTTGAAAACCGTTTGAACGATTATCTCTAATTTTGTTGCTTCTTGACAATTTGGTGTTTCTTGACGATAGAGTTGAGGATGGTGGGCTTCCGGTGAATAATGTTAACGGAATTAAAATTTTTTTTTTTATTATTAATAAAATGGGTGATAGCTAGTTTACATATAATACTATAGGTCAAAAGGTTATACTAAATTTGCCATTATTTCATTACACTATGTCAATAGTAGTTTACTTGAATTGCCAACGTTTGACTGAAATATAGTCGATGGTTTAGAAAGGGTTTAAAAATCTGCTGTTCAACTTATATTTTGTTTTGTATTAGCTTGAAAGTTCTACTACGCTCATCACCCTTTTTTTAAGATTTTATGAGAGAAATGTAGGCTTCTTTTTTGAAAAAACTGTTTTAAATTACTATGTTTTTAAGCATATGTTCAGTGTAAAATTTAAATTGCAATTTTACACTGATATCTACTTGTAAAAAACAACAACTGCAAAGTAGATAAAAAACAAAGACTTACGAAAAAATTAAGAGAAGGAAAATGTTACGTTATTTAAATTTAAAGATATACTTAGTAAAAGTAAGTAATACTTAGTCTTACTAAGTAAGTTTTTGGAATAAAGGTTAACTTGCGTTATTACCAAAAATTTGATAATTTCATTGAATTTTTGTGCAAAATGCGTAAACAGGTTAAAACCAAATTTACCCTGTGGGTTTTTATAATTAAACTGCTGGTATAAAATTTTCAATAAAAATCTTTTAATCGTTTCAGCAAATAAAATTTATAGAAAACTTCATGGCGTCGTCGTGGAAAACGGATTAATCGAACTTAAATAAAACTTTTTGCAGCCTCCCTTTAAAACCGCAAAATCAACCTGTAAAATTGGACACAAATCGGCAATACAAAATTTTGTGAAAGCCCGCCAGGCCGAAATGGGTTAATTTATTCCAACCAAATTTATACAACTAATTCCGCTTGCTAAGACGAACATTTGTAAAAAATTTCAAGTAAATTTGTCAAACCGTTTTGACTCGACATCAAAAACATTGAAAAAGCTTCATTGCGCCCTCGTGCCCAAACGGGTTAATCGAACTCAATAAAAATTTGTGTCAGTCTATCTTTTTGAAAGCGAAACCACCCTGAAAAATTGGACACAAATCGGAAATACAAAATTTTTTGAAAGCCCGCCAGGCCGAAATGGGTTTATTTATTCCAACCAAATTTATACAACTAATTGCGGTTGCTAAGAAGAACTTTTGTGCGAAATTTCAAGTCAATCGGTCAAACCGTTTTGACTCGACATCCAAAAAACGAAAAAGCTTAAAACGGTTCTGGAGCCGCAACCTGTTTACTTAGAAAAATTTGACATATGTCACCCCCCGGCTCTCAGAATTATTGCTTTAAAATTTTGTGACAATCGGAACAGTGGTTTTCACGTGAATCCTGGACAATACAACAAATTTTCTCTTTTATATATTAGACTAGCAGATTTAACTGGCCTTGCCCGGGAACATGCTGTAAAAAAGCAAGTTTCAGCCAATTCTTTAAAGAACTACTTTGGTTAAAAAGAAAGCCTCATAAAAATTTTGTGGAGTTCCGTTAACTCATTGTGGCCCAACAGTTTTTATAGGTATTTTCGTTACTTTGCAATAAATTAGAAATGGTTTAACAGAAATTATTTACTTCAAATTTTTGTATATGTGTTCCTCTTGGAGAATGGTGTTCACTCTATTAACAGACTTGGAATTTGCTAACCCATACTGATCCGACGATTGTTCAAAAAAGTATATTACGTCCAATTTTTGAAAGTAGGTAAAAATGCTTTGAATTAAGGGAAAGTTTAAAAAAATATTTTGTCGAGATCTTTTAATCGATTGCGAAACAAAAACTTTTGCAAAACAGTTTGAAAGATTATCTATAATTTTTCTGTACGTAGTGCTTCTTGAGAATTTGGTGCTCCTTGACGATAGAGTTGAGGATAGTAGGTTTCCGGCGAATAATGTTAACTGAATTAAAATTTATATTATTATTAAATTTTTTATTATTATTATTCAATAATTATGGAAAGTTTGTAGTGAAATTTGATAAATTTGTTAAAATATTGTAAGAATATTTCTAAACAAATTGTTTTAAAAAAATTTCTTTATTACATTTTCGAATTAACATGTACACCATGTGTTATTTTTGTGCTAACTTTTATCAATAACATCAACTTAAATTAAAACTCCATTGAGTTGCGGGAAAACTTGCGCCGGGTAATAGGTTGTTTACATATAAGTATTACTATACCCGTTTGATAATAGGTCAAAAGGGTATACTAAATTTGCCATTATGTCATTATACTATGTCAATAGTAGTTTCTTGAATTGCCAACGTTTGAATAAAATATAGTCGATGGTTTAGAAGAGGTTTAAAAATCTGCTTTTCAACTTATATTTTGTTTTGTACTTACCTGAAAGTTCTACTACGCTCTTCCTCGTTTTTGATATTATGAGAGGAATGTAGGCTTCTTTTTTGAAAAAAATCCAATTTTACACTGAAATCTATTTTTAAAAAATAACAGCTGCAAAGTAGATAAAAAACAAAGACTTACGAAAAAATGTAGAGAAGAAAATGTTACGTTATTTAAATTTAAAGATACATATTATTATTCGGATTTTTTATAGGCTTTATTTGTATTATCTAATATATAAAGGAGAAAATTTTTTTGTCTGTTTGTTTGTTTGTCCAGGATTCACGTGAAAACCACGGGTCCGATTGTCACAAAATTTTAAAGGAATAATTCTGAGAGCCCGAGGGTGATGTATTGTTTTTATAAGTCAACAGTTTGCGCCTCCAGAGCCGGTTTAGCTTTTTCGTTTTTTGGATTTCCAGTCAAAACGGTTTGACCGATTGACTTGAAATTTTGCACAAATGATCCTCTTAGCACCCGGAATTAGTTGTATAAATTTGGTTGGAATAAATTGACCCATTTCGGCCTGGCGGGCTTCCAAAAAATTTTGTGTTTCCGATTTGTGTCCAATTTTACTGGCACAATTTTTATTGAGTTCGGTTAACCCGTTTGGGCACGAGGGCGCAATGAAGCTTTTTCAATGTTTTTGATGTCGAGTCAAAACGGTTTGACCAATTTACTTGAAATTTTTTACAAATCTTCGCCTTAGCAAGCGGAATTAGTTGTATAAATTTGGTTGGAATAAAATTTATAAAAACCGACAGGGTAAATTTGGTTTAGACCTGTTTACGCATTTTGCACAAAAATCCAATGAAATTTTCAAATTTTTGGTAATAACGCAAGTTAACCTTTATTCCAAAAACTTACTTAGTAAGACTAAGTATTACTTACTATTACTAAGTATATCTTTAAATTTAAATAACGTAACATTTTCCTTCTCTACATTTTTTCGTAAGTCTTTGTTTTTTATCTACTTTGCAGTTGTTGTTTTTTAAAAGTAGATATCAGTGTAAAATTGCGATTTAAATTTTACACTGAACATTTAAAAAAGTTTTTTCAAAAAGGAAGCCTACATTTCTCTCATAAAATCTTAAAAAAAGGGTGATGAGCGTAGTAGAACTTTCAAGTAAGTACAAAACAAAATATAAGTTGAACAGCAGATTTTTAAACCCTTTCTAAACCATCGACTATATTTCAGTCAAACGTTGGCAATTCAAGTAAACTACTATTGACATAGTGTAATGAAATAATGTAAACTAGCTATTACCCATTTTATTAATAATAAAAAAAAAATTTTAATTCCGTTAATATTATTCACCGGAAGCCCACCATCCTCAACTCTATCGTCAAGAAGCACCAAATTCTCAAGAAGCAACAAAATTAGAGATAATCGTTCAAACGGTTTTCAAAGTTTTTGTTTCGCAATTGGTTAAAAGAACTAGACATAACATTTTCTTAAGCGTTCCCCTAATTTAAAGAAATTGTACCTACTTTCAAAAATTGGACGTAATTTACTTATAAAATTTTCTTTTTCACCAATCGTAGGAATAACAAGTATATAAATGTACGCATAAAAAATTTAAAGTCAATTTGTCAAACCGTTTCTGCTAAAGAGTAAATGGGTTATCGAAACTTAACAAGCCTGTTTTTGAGACTTTAACTAAGCAATATTTCGCAAAATTGGACGTAATATCCTTCCTTAAATTTTTTTTTGGAAAATTGTCGGGGGCAAGCGTTAACAAATTCCAAGTCTTTTGCTATCGATTGAATTGAAATTTTGCACAAATGTTCCTCATAGCAACCGGAATTAATTGTATAAATTTGGTTGAAATAAATTAACACATTTCGTCCTTGCGGAGCCCAAAAAAAAATTGTGTTTCCGATTTGTGTCCAATTTTAAACGTTGATTTTGCAGTCCAAAAGAGAGACTGGAAAAAGTTTTAGTTAAATTCGATTAACCCGTTTTCCACGACGACGCCATGAAGGTTTCTATAAATTTTATTTGCTAAACGATTAAAAGAATTTTATTGAAAATTTTGTATCAGCATTTCAATTATAAAAATTTCAAATTTTTGGTATTAACGCAAGTTAACTTTTATTCCAAAAGCTCTTTTAATTAACAAGACTAATTATTTTGCTCTCAAATAGTCTCAAATAGTGCAAAAGCTAAATGAGATAATATTAATAAAAATAAAAATAAAGCTAATAAATTATCCGAATAATAATATATTTAAATTTAAATAACGTAACATTTTCCTTCTCTACATTTTTTTGTACGTTTTTGTTTTTTATCTACTTTGCAGTTGTTGTTTTTTAAAAAAAGATTTCGGTGTAAAATTGCAGTTTTCTTCAAATAAAATCTAAAAATAAAAAAAATTCAATTTCGTATATATTATGCTTAAATACATAGTATTTTAAAACAGTTTTTTTAAGAAAAAAGCCTACATTTCTCTCATAAAATCATAAACAAACGATGAAAAGCGTAGTAGAACTTTCGGGTAAGTACAAAACAAAAAATAAATTGAAAGGCATATTTTTAAACGTTTTCTAAACCATCGACTATATATTATTCAAACGCTGGAAATTCAAGTAAACTACTATTTACTTAGTATAATGACATAATGGCAAATTTAGTCTACCCTTTTGACCTCTCAATGGAGTTTTAATTTAACTTGATGTTATTTAAAAAAGTTAACACAAGAATGGTGTACATGTTAATTTTAAAATGTAATAAAGCAATTTTTTTAAAACGAGCTTTTTAAGGATTGCTCTAGCAATTTTTCAACAAATTTATTAAATTTCACTTGGAACTTTTCGTAATTATTAAATAATAACAATAAAAATTCAAGGAGCACCAAATTGTCAAGAAACTGAAGAAAAACGTATAGAAAAATTAGAAAAAATCGTTCAAACTGTTTTGAAAAAATGTTTTTTAAAGTTTTTGTTTCGCAATCGGTTAAAGGAACTCGATAAAACATTTTTTAAACATTCCCCTAATTCAAAGAAGTTTTACCTACATTCAAAAATTGGACGTAATTTACTTACAAAAATATTTATTTTGAACAATCGTCGTGTCGGCAGGGGTTAACAAATTCCAAGTCTGTTAATAAAGTGAACTTTTTTTTTAAAGAGGAGCACATATACAAAATTTGAAGGTAATCGGTTAAATCATTTCTAATATATAGCAAAGCAACGAAAAAACCTATAAAAAGCTGTTGGGCCACAATGGGTTAACGGAACTCCACAAATATTTTGTTGTGGCTTAATTTTTAAGCAAAGTGGTTTTTTTGTTTTTTTTTTCTTTATTTATTTACAAAACTTCAGTGTTACACTTTCTTATATACTAATATTATAAATTCTTGTTTTTTATTGATCTTAGCTTAAGCTGATTGATCTTGTAGTTTATCAAATAACAAAGTGTTGTATTAGATAGAATAATATTACTTACATGAAATTTAAAAAAAAATTATACAAATAATAAAAAAAAATTAAAATGGAAAATAATAATTCATTTATTTAAAAAGTTTTTTTTTTTTGTTTTTTTCTTCTATTCTGTTTTCAACATACCTTTCTTTGTTTTTGCTTTTTTTTTGTTTTTGCTGCATAAAAGATATTGGTAATGATAATGAGGTGATTTTTAATTATTTAAAATATATTCAATTATTTTGTCCTTAAAAGAGGAAATACTTGTTATTTCTTTTGAATCGGTTGGTAATTGATTAAATATTTTCAAACCAGTAAAAAGGCAATTGTTTATCTGATTATTTGAAAAAAAATTGAATTAAACTTGCTTTTTTACAATTTTCAAACTTCCGGACACCGCCGGGTAAATCTGCTAGTCTAATATATAAAGAAAAAAATTTTTTTGTTTGTCCAGGATTCCCGTGAAAACTACTACACCGATTGTCACATAATTTTAAAGGAATAATTCTGAGAGCCCTATGAAAGTTGACATAGGCTATGTCAAATTTTTATAAGTCAACAGATTGCGGGTCCAGAGCCGTTTTAAGCTTTTTCGTTTTTTGGATATCGAGTCAAAACGGTTTGACCGATTGACTTGAAATTTTGGACAAATGTTCCTCTTAGCAACCGGAATTAGTTGTATAAATTTGGTTGGAATAATTTAACCCATTTCGGCCTGGCGGGCTTCCAAAAAATTTTCTGTTTCCGATTTGTGTTTAATTTTACAAGGTGGTTTCGCATTCGAAAATAGAGTCTGGCACAAATTTTTGTTGAGTTCCGTTAAACCGTTTCGGCACGAGGCCGCAAAGAAGCTCTTTCAATATTTTTGATGTCAAGTCAAAACCGTTTGACCAATTGACTTGAAATTTTCCTCAAATGTTCCTCTTAGCAACCGGAATTTGTTGTATATATTTGGTTGAAATAAATTAACCCATTTCGGCCTGGCGGAAAAAATAAACAAACAAACAAATTTTCTCCTTTATATATTAGATTAGATAGGCTCCAAACTTGCTCAGTCAATTATCATAAAAATTTGTATTAAAAAGGTTTTTGGGTACGGGGAGTGTTCTATACTTAAAGTTGAAACAGTTTCATACTTCTTTGTAAATACGGGTGGCCAACTGCCTGCAAATATTATACGTGTTGCTGTTAGACAATGCAGTTCAATCTTTTAATAAACTTAAAATTTGTTATCCGATATTGGTATGATGATGATTATTAAAAAAATTTATAAATCCACAAAAATTTTTAAAACGCTTTTCTCGAATTCCATTAATTTACTCCGGCACAATTTAGAAATTGTACATTTGCTTTCTATCAGAATCAAGTAAACTACTTTCAACCGTGTATTATCACGAAGAAATCATATACATAGAGTATTCACGTATTCACTTAAAAGTTAGAAAAGTTTTTTTATTTCGTAAATTCAATTTGATCGTATTTTCGTTTATTTTTATTTTTAGTTTTTTTTATGTTTTTGTTTTTATGTCAATTTATGTGAACATGTGTATATATTTCTTTTCTTTTTTGTTTTCTGTTTTTTGTTTTTTTTTTTTAGATGTACGAATACCATATCAGTCGCTGTATCATGTATTTTCAGGGACAAACCTTTAATGCTGGCACTCCGTGTACTCAGAGCTTAAACGTAAACTGTAACACGACTTCAATTAACGATAAGCCAATTGCATCGGTTTCATCCCAATCTATTGCAAGTTTTGTTAATCCTATGTTACCTCCTATAGTCAGATTAACGAAAAATGCTGTAGCTAATGACGATCATACGTATGTTTTATCACGTTTTAGAGATCAAAAAATATACGAAAATGTAAGGCTATATTTAGCTTACTTACATAAGGAGGATGACGACCTTTGTGTAGATGGTAAAACCAAACTCAATATTAAAATTTTTATTGATCAAGAAGGTTTGCCTTCTAACCCTAAGGAATTAATGAAATTATACTTAAAATATCATGAAGGTTTCGGTGCTTCGTCCAAATCGGTTGAAAAAGATTTACAAGCTTATTGTAGTCACCTTAAAAGTAAGAGAATCGATTATTTGCAAAAAATTAGGAAAAGTAGTAATGATTTTTTTCGTCCTCTTAGCGGAAGAAAATAACATTAACACTAATCTTATTTTAGTAAATACAAGATCTAGCTTTAAGAAGTTAAAACCAATAGATAATAAATGTAATCTTAGTGACAATCTCAAAATCTTCTACCACAACTGTAGTGGTATGAGAGGTAAACTAAAAAAATTATATGTTGATGCTAAGTCTTGTGACTTCGTTGTGCTTGCTATTACCGAAACATGGCTAAACGATTCCTTCATAAATGAAGAAATACTGGACAATAATTGGTCGATTTATAGAAAGGATAGGGATTTTTTCTCTACAAACTGCACCCGTGGAGGCGAGGTTTTACTTGCAGTAAATAATAACCTTTCTAGTATTCCACTAATCACTAGGACCTCCCACACTTTCGATCACCAATTTATTAGAGTAAACTTAGGTAATAATTTTCTTTACCTAGGAATTGTTTACTTTCTACCAAATTCTGACAATTCCTCATATTCTGATTTTTTCGATATTTATCACGATATTATATCTAAAATGAATGAGGATGAATCAATTTTTAATTTTTGGCGATTTCAATCGTCCATCATTATCTTTTATAGAAGATGATTCAGATAATTTGTTATTACCAATTAACTTTCATGATGAAATTGATTTTGACATTATTTCGGAGTTCTATGGTAATGATTTACAACAAATTATAAATTTTCCAAATAAAAACAATAAGTGGCTAGATCTTGCATTTTCAAATGCATATGACAGAGTGGTGGTAAAACTCGCTGATGATGCAGTCAACCTGTTCACTAACACTCCTCATCATAACGCAGTCATCTTCGAAATTTCCACTTCTATGCCACAATTCGCGAAATCTTACAATAATAATATTGTATATGACTTTTTTAACGCTGATTATCAAAGAATTAATAATGCTTTATCAATTTTAAATTGGGACGACCTGTTAATACAACGGGATATTAACTCTTCAATCTCTATCTTTTACTTAAAAATATTTGACATAATTAACTGCTTTGTGCCAAAAATTCGTAAAAAAGATAAAACAACAGAACCTTGGCTTAATAGAGAAATTAAGACATTGCGTAATCAACGCAATAAACTTTACAAAAAAATTAAAGTTACGAAGGACCCTGATGTTATTTTACTGAACAGGTACAACGATCTTGTTATAGAATTTAAACAGAAATCAAATCTAGCATACGATAATTATGTCAATGAAATTGGTAATAAATTAATTACAGATCCAAAAAAGTTTTTTGACTTCATTAATACAAAGCGAAAAACATATGGATATCCAAGTTCTATGTCTAAAGATAATGTTTTTTCTTCTTGCCCTGTAATTTCTTTGCAGATTGTTTTCAAAAAGTTTATAGGCCATTAGATTCGCGTATCAATTTCGCTTTTCCTATCTCACTTAATAGATCTAATTCAATTATTACAGATCTATATCTTTCTGAAAACGAAATATTTGAAGCAATTACCAACCTTGATACAAAAAAAGGTGTAGGACCCGACTTGATCCCACCTTCTTTTTTATATAATTGTGCCAATTATTTGACGCAACCGCTTCATTTTATTTTTAATCTATCGCTTTCGACAGGCATTTTTCCGTATGCGTGGAAATCTTCTTTTTTGACCCCCATTTATAAAAAGGGTGACAAAGCTTCCGTCGAAAACTACCGTGGTATAGCTTTCTTATCCACTATTCCAAAATTGTTCGAAAAAATTGTAGTTAGTAAAATTACACCCGTCATAAATACAAAATTAAACGAACAACAACATGGATTTAGAAAAGGTCGTTCTACTACAACTAATCTTACGGTTTACACATCTGAAATACTAAATGAAATGGAAAATGGTTATCAAGTTGATGCTATCTACACGGATTTTAGCAAAGCTTTCACAATATTTTGCTTAAAAAGCTTGAAACTTTAGGCATTTCAGGTTCTTTCCTCGCTTGGCTTTGCTCTTATCTTACTGAAAGAACTCAAAATATTAAATTTCAAGGTTATTTATCAAACACCTCAGAACTCCCGCAAGGTAGCCATTTAGGCCCACTTCTATTTAATATTTTTATTTCAGACCTTTCTAGAAAATTAGAGGGTGTATCACATATTGCATTTGCTGACGATCTTAAAATTTTCCACGTTATCAAAAACAGTTCTGATTTGTCATTACTTCAATCAAATTTACATTCTTTACAAGAATGGTGTTTCTACAATAAATTAGAGCTTAACATAGCGAAATGCAAGGTCATAAGCTTCACACGTAAAAGATCTACAATGTTTTTCGACTATGCAATAGATAACATAGTTCTTGAAAGGGTGTCCAGTATAACCGATCTTGGCATTCTTCTGGACTATAAGCTTAACTTCCATCTTCACTATGATCATATAATTTAAAAAGCAAGCAAAATGTTAGGTTTTATTAAGAGAAGAGCTAAAGAATTTAATAACACAGCAGTAACAAAGCTCTCTATTGCTCGTTAGTTCGATCTTTTCTAGAATACGGTAACATCGTATGGGATCCAGCGTTTCAATTTCATTCCAATAGAATAGAATCCGTTCAGAAACAATTCCTTTTGTTTGCCTTGAGAAACCAATATAATCCTACAAACTATTCTACTCTTCCAAGCTATGCTGTAAGACTTAATTCATTGAATATGTTAACCTTATCTTCACGTAGGCAAATGCTTTCATCTTGCTTTACCTTTGACGTCATAAAAAAAAGTATTGACGTTCAATTCTTAGTAAATAAGATTAGACTAAACAATGTAGTCAGAAATACAAGAAACACTAAATTTTTATTAGAAAATACAAACAGAACAGAATACGGAAGAAATGAGCCAATAAACAGATGTTGCACTATATTCAACAAACACAGTCATCTTTTTTCATCAGACATATCAAGAAACTCTTTTAAACATAAATTAAAACAGAAATTCCTAAATGACCTAAATACTTAAATTACCTAATTACTTTGTAAACATTTAAAATTATTTCAAGTTCAAGTTCATATACATATCACATACATTCCAATTATTTATATCTCATACTGTGTTTTTGTCCTGTAAGCATTTTTGTTTTTTTGTTTTAAAATTTAGTATATAGTACAACTTTTTAATTTTTCATTGTAAATTTTTAACTTAGTAATCAAATTTGTATTTTTTTTTTTTGTTTGTGCATTTTGTTAGCTTTAATTTTTTTTTTGTTTTTTTCAATAGCTGTAAGATATTTTTTGTAAAAACCTTGTTTTGGTTTAATAAATAAAAAAAATAAAATATATGTAGTTTGTGTATATTTTTATTAAAAAAATATTATTGATAGAAAAAGAAGAATGAAATTTCTTTTTTTTGCTTTATATTTTTTTACTTGCATTATTTACTTATTCGACATCTTTCAAATCGTTAGAAAATAATTCCATAAATTGTCTTCTAATGTACCTATGTATTTTAAAATTTCGTTAGTTTACTTTAAAATAGGTATGTAAAATTTTTTTATAATTTTTAGGTGCTTAACTACCTACTAAAAAAATATAATTAAAAATTTTTGTTTATCTTATTGAAAATTTGTTTTATTATTTTATTATTTAATTTAGAATTCTAAAAGGGAAAAAGGCGGGTAAAATATATTATGCAAAAGTATATAAATAAGCTTTCAAAATTCATATTCCATTCGGCAAAAAAAAACCCTTTAAGTATGTAAATACACATTTTAAAATATACATACATATGTATGTATTTTGTGATGTCTTTTGTTCTGCCAGAACCATAATCAGAAAAATCATTAATTCAATCCAGTGCACTTTATAGTATAGCTTTCTAAATTTACATTTTTGTCGTTAAGACCTATATTTAAATATAGGTCTTATATTTAACTATATGTAACTAAAATGGGGTAAAACAAACCTTACTCCATTTCTCAAAAATTTATAACCCTTTTGGTGAATTAGAATGAATATTTATTGCTACGTTTTTTTCATCTTCGGACCATTTACTAACACTTTTAAAATTCATTTTTAAAAATTGTTTGGCTTCGATACGCAAGTGAGACAGCCTATTAATAATGCTACAGAAAGATAAATCCTGTTTTTCTTTTTTAAATTTTTGCCTTTACTTTTTATTTTTTCAGTAAAAAATTTTTTTTTTTAATTAAATTTTGTTTCTTAAAGAAAGCTTACCTTTTAAGAACTGTCGAATAATTTTTTAAATAAAAATCTGCACTCCTCTTAAATTTCAAACAATGCCTGCAAAACTAACTTTTTTCATCTGACGAGACAGTTTAAAAATTTTAAAAAAGTACATTGAAATTTCTTACATTTTTTTTAAATAACATTTAGTGCTTGAATAAAAAAAAAAACAACAATTAAAATATTAAATAAAATTTTTTCAAAAGAAATCGTCCAACTTGATAAGGAATTTAAACAATTATACATACATCGATTGGCAAACAAACAAAATAAAAATAAAGCAAAAAAATAATCTCAATTTTATTTTACTGTGTATACCAAAAATATTACGATAATGCGGTGATTTCAAATATCGTATTTGGGTGATTTCAAATACCGTATTGGGGTGATTTCAAATCAACAAAATTGAGTAACATTTTTTGTTCTAGATGAATACTCTATGTATATGATTTCTTTACGGTATTATCTAATTTACATGTATGTATTATGTTACCCGTACGACTATAGGTCATAAGGTTATTTAATAAACAATTTATGAGGAAGTAATATATTGCTCTTGCCGCTGTGTGGATGGGAATTGCTACGTTACTGTTAGACGAAGGAAAGACTGTACATAAAACGTTTGGTTTACCTGTTCCAATATCACATACTCCAGTTCCTTCTATAAAAGCGAGTTCTCAAACAGCTAATGTATGTCGTAAAGCAAATCTTATTTTAATTAATGAGGCTTCAATGCTGTTTGTTTGTTGAAATATATAACTTAATTTAATGAACCAATGCGTTGAAAGTAATTGTATTTGGTGGTGGTTTTCGAGAAATCCTTCTACATGTTTCCCATGCAGACAGAATTAGAATAGTTGAAGCATGTATACAAAATAGTGTAATCTGGCCTAATGTAGCTTTAATACAATTTAAAAAGAATATGAGATCAAATCCGAATTAAATAAACTTTTTAAAATCGCTTTGCTATTAGGTAATCATGAGGTTAGCATTAAATTGAGTGAAGAGATTATTAAAATACCCGATAAATATATTTTTACCGGTTCAATAATAAATAATATGTTTGAGAAAGCGATTGATGATTTTCAGTATATTGCTTCAAAAGTTATTATGTGCTCTTTAAATGAGAGTTGTTTTAAAATAAATAAAGAGATTTTAAAACTAATTAACGGACCTGGAAAATTTTATTATAGTGCGAATTCCGTCATAACATATTCAACAGATAATATTATTTCAAAAATAAAAAGGTCTGTAGTTATTAAAAAGGTCTGTAGTCATTCGAATTAGGGATATAAATATAAGTTTTGGTTTAGTAAACGGAACTCGATTAATTGTTCAAGAAAATTGTTTAAAATTAGAAAGTTTCACAGAGAATTCCCTTGGTAAAGTAGTTTTTCATCTTTATACTGACGCCAATATGCCATTTACTTTAAAAAGAAAGCAGTTTCCTATTTGATTAGTTTTTGATATGTTTTTTATTACCACATCCTCCTGGAGCTTTTAAGAAAAAAATTTTATTAACAGATTCCATTCTTAGAGATAATAAAACTTGATCTACAACTAATTTTTGTTCCTCATTCCTATTTGCATATATCTTTCAGCCAAAATATTTCGTTTATTTATAGATTCATTTCCTAAAATTATTTCAGAGGAAAGTACTACAGAATTAACAGAAGGAGAAGGCAAGCCTAAAATCGCACAACTTAAACCATTATCACAAAAAATTTTTTCTAATTCAGACAATGCCATAACAATCGCTTCACATTCAGTATAGTTTCTAATTAAATCTTCGATCATTTCATTTGTTCCTAATGCATGACCCACAGAGAAAGAGGTTGGGCTGCCTCACAAAAACAACAAATATATGCAAACAACATTCGAAGTGTTTTTAGCGACAATGTTTCTACTTTTATTTAACAGGGTGGAAATTTTAGCATGAGATTCTACACAACTTAAGTATCGTACACAATTTCTTAATTATATATTAGTTCTGGTTATAATTTAAACAATATATATTCATATACTCGTATAAAAAAATTGAATCGGTTATTAAAAAACTATTTATAAAATATAATACATAATAACTTATAAAATATAATACATAATATGTTTTATAGTAAAATTATTCGCCTTTTAAAAATATAAAAGTATTAAATAAGAACGGAAATAGGAAATAGTGTATCAAATTTGAAGTTTTTATCGTTGCTAATTTCGAATTTAAGCTTATTAAATTTTGGGATTTACTTTCTTAGGTGGCATCAGAACAACCAATTCAATTAAGTCTAAATTTCGGAGAATTTAAAGGTTTTATATTTATTTCAAGTTACTATCTTTATAAATTTCGAATACATGCTTTAAGTTTTTGGGAGTAGTGGGCGTGGTACGTCAACCTCTATTTCAACTCATTCAACATACTAAGGACACAAAGAAAGTAATAAGAAACTCCTGTGCTCCAAATTTTAAGGTTCTATCTTCTAATATAATAATACTCGTTTGGCCACAATTTGATCAAAAGCTTCTAGAATCCGAACTCATTGTCCGATCTCGATCAGAATCAATACGTGCGGTACTTTCATTACTAGTAACCTAGAATTTAAATTTCATCAAAATAGCGTAATAAGTTTTTGAGTTATGGTATCTTTTAGATATATGTTCGTTAGCCCTTGAACTTTTCAAAAGTTTCACAACCCGAAACCATGGTTTTCAATACTAGTTAACCCTTGTACACAATTGGAAAGTTTTATCTTAATTTTAAGTTACTATATTTATAATTTTGGTGATAAGCTTTTAAACCTTGGGAGGTCTAAGAGAGCAACCCGAACCACCACTCTAGTTTTGACTTCGTTCACACAAAACGTAAACCTTTATTTACGGTTATCCAAGCTTAATGTCAAAAGACAATACGTTTTCTAATTGTCCTAAAACTATCTGCAATTTCTTTGCTAAATCTTTTCAAAAAGTTTATCGTCCACACGAGTCTCCAATTAATTTCGATTTCTCTAACTTAATTAATAATTCAAATCCTATTATTACGGAAAGGTATAAACCTTTCCGAAGTTGAAATATTTGAAACAATTACTAAACTTGATACCAAAAAAGGTATAGGACCTGACCTGATTCCACCTACTTTTTTATTCAACTGTGTCAGTTATCTCACTTATCCGCTTCATTTTATCTTAAACAAATCTCTTTCCTCAGGTATTTTTCCTCTTTTCTGGAAATCCTCTTATCTAACCCCTATCTACAAAAAGGGTGATAAATTATACGTCAAAAATTACCGTGGTATAGCTATTCTATTAACTATTCCAAAGTTGTTTGAAAAAATGATTGTAGACTAAATTACATCCATCATAAATACAAAACTAAACGAACAACAACATAGATTCAGAAAAGGTCGTTCAATAAACAACAATAAACCTTTTAGTTTACACTTCTGAAATCCTTAATGAAATGGAAAATGGGCACCAAGTTGATGCTATTTACACGGACTTCAGCTAAGCATTCGATCGTGTTGATCACAAAATTCTACTAAACAAACTTGCAGCCTTAGGAATTTCCGGCCCTTTTCTTTTTTGAATATTCTCCTATATTACAAATAGGACGCAAAATATCAAATTTCAAGGATTTTTCTCGGACTCAATCAATGTTACATCAGGAGTACCGCAAGGTAGCCACCTGGGTCCACTCTTGTTTAATATATTCATTTCCGATCTTTCTAGTAAACTTCCCGTTGTGTCACATGTTACAGTTGCTGATGATCTCAAGATTTATCATGTAATTATAAAGAGTTCCGATGTTGCACTACTTCAGACAAATCTCAATAGTCTGCAAGAATGGTGCTTCTCTAATAAGTTAGAACTAAACATTGAAAAATGCAAGGTTCTAAGTTTTACACGTAAGAGATCTACCATTACTTTCGGTTATAAAATAAATAATGTAAACCTTGAAAGAGTTAAAAATATTACCGACTTAGGGATTCTGTTGGATGATAAATTGAACTTCCATCTTCATTATGAGTATACTATTTCTAGGGCAAACAAAATGCTCGGGTTCATAAAAAGAAGAGCTAAAGAATTCAGCAACATCGCTGTAACTAAAGCTCTTTACTGTTCCTTAGTACGATCTATTCTTGAATATGGTAACATAGTGTGGGATCCCGCATTTCAAATACATTCTGATAGAATAGAATCCGTGCAAAAGCAATTTCTTTTATTTGCTTTGAGAAATCAATATAATCCTAGAGATTATTCAATTCTGCCTCTCGTAAGGCTTAAATCATTAAATATCCTAACTTTATCCTCACGCAGGCAAATTTTTTCTTCTTGTTTTACTTTTGACGTCTTAAGAAAAAACATTGACGTTCAGTTTTTAGCAGATAATTTTAAAATAAATAATGGGGGCAGAAATACGAGAAGCACTAAATAATTTTAACCTTCAATATATTATACTCATATCACACTTCAAGTTCACATAATTTTATGTTTCTATAATTTAGTTATTTTTGTTTTTTTTTTATTTAATAAATTGCATTTTAACTGTGTTTTCGCTATGTATGCATTTTTTACAATCTACAAAAAAAAAAAAAATAAATAAATAAACTTTTGATTTTTATGTATTTAAATTTATGTTTTGTAATCAAATTTCATGTTAATTTTAAGTTTTAGCTATAAGAATTTTTTTTTGGATCAAAATAAAAAATAAAAAAAAATTTATCATAAATTAAGGGAAGACGTAAGAAATAGTAACGAACACCTTTGTGCTAAATTTGAAGTTTCTTCATTTGTTTGAAGTTACTATCTCTATTATTTTCGATGATATGCTTAAAGGTCTTCGTTAAGTTAAAGGTCCCACTACTTCAATTGGTTCCAAATTTCGAGGACACTAAGGGGATAGGAAGAGACACCCTGATACCAAATTTGGAGGTTCTTTCTTTTTTGGTTTCGGAGTTACGCTCGTTTGACCTAAATTCGATCAAAATCCTGAAAAGAAGTAATTAAAAAAACAGGGCGTAAAATTTTATTGAATTGCATAAAAAGTTTTAAATGTGTAATTTTGTAATTGCATTTTTCGAATCCATATATTTCAAGTTTATTTTTTGTTCGATCTATAGATAAATTGGTAAGAATTTTTAATATATTTGAAATGATAAAATAATTGGAAAATGTTTTTAGTATTATAAAGTTAATTTCGTTAGCTATGTCTTACGATTAAACTAATAAAAGCTTTAATGGTTTTAAAATGACCTTTGGACTTTTCATTAAATTTGAACCAATTTCGTGTAGGGTATTACGTAGTAGGTTGCACCGACAGACTGTTTCTTTACTTGTTTTATATGTTCGTTAGCCCTTAGAAGGATTAAAAGGTCCACAATCGTCCAAAAAGGTCCAAAAAACTAAAATCATAATTCAATTCAAAGTTATTTTTATCAGACAAAAACAAAGTAGGTATGTTATAAAATATTTAGACAGAAAAACAAGCAGACAGCAAGACTAAATAAAAATATTATGTAGTTCAGCCTTAAAGTTGTAATAATATTGTTTGTGCTTATATACATTTATTTGTTTTCTGCTTACTTATAGTTAACAAAGAGACAGCAATACTAAATAAAAATATTATGTACTACAGCTTAAAGTGTCTCGAGTGTCTCACATATATGATACAATTTTAAAATAATCGAGTTATCTTTATTATACCCTTATGACTATAGGTCAAAGGGTATAATAAATTTGCCATTACGTTTGTGACGCAGAGAAGGACGGTGGGTAGATATAGACTCAAGTGTAGAGATCGAATCAGAATCGAAAAAATAATCGATTTAGCTATGTAAGTTAATAACCATTAACTTAATTTAATATAATTTCGAAATAAAAGAAAGATATCAAATATCACTTTCGAAATTTGGCCAACGCATTATTTTTATTGTGAAATGATTGCAACACATTTTCACATGCGTTGAAATCACGCGGAAGTCAGCGTAAATGCAAGTAGAATTATTAAAATAAAAATTTTGTAAAATCAGTTGGCAAATAAAAAAGTTGAAAAAACTAGTCTTAAAAAAAAAAAAATCAAGTTTCTTATTTAAAATTATTGACCATATAAGAACATTTAAAGAATTTAACTGCCGCCCGAGCAGGGACTACTTAAGGTGTAAGATAAGTGAATAGGAAAGTTTAACTTAAAGGTGAAAAAAAAGAAAAAATGTTTGTTATAAAGTGAACTATAAAATAAAGAAAACTATTAATGGTGATGTTAAAATTATTAAATTAAAACAATATTAAGAAAAACTAAAGTAAAATTTAAAATTAAATAGAGAAAAAAAACATTTGAATTATTCATTGTTTAATTTATAATATTTGAACTTAATTAATTAAAAGAACTTAGAAAAAAAAACAATATTAGAAAAGGAAAAAACTCAATTAATTTAAAGTCTAAAAAATAAAAAAATAAGAAGTGAAAATCAATCAAAATCTCGGCAGCTATAACTACAAGTTCACCAAATTTTCAAATATAAAATTTTAAGGAAAAAGTGCACTAGAGGAACTGAAATCTGTACACCGGACAGCAAGTAAGTGTAAGCTGAAATTATTGTAACGAAAAACCAGGAAAGAGGCCCCCTTAGTAGTCACTGGACAAACAGGAGCTACAGTACAGTGAATGTGAAAATGCAAAGACTAAAACGCTTAAAGTCCACAAGAGTCCGGGTGGACGGTTTTCACTATCAAATCACGACAAGTACTTGTGAGCAGCCGCCTAGTTGTTGCAATAAAAGACTGTCGGTAATTTCTACTATGGTGTTCTCGTTCATAATTGTCATGTAAGTTGTAATATTTTTACTTACCTGAAAAGAAAAGAAAATATATAAAATAAAAAAAACAAAAAGTTTTCACAAATTATTTGATAAATATCCTCATAGACAGAGAATAAATTATTATTTGATAAACATCCTCATAAAGGAGAATAAATTTTTATTTTGATAAAAATCCTTATAGAGGAGATAAAAATTATAACAAAAATTCTCATAGAGGAGAAATTTTAATAAAAAAATATATAAAATAAAAAAAAACCTAGCTGGATCATTTACTAACATCCAAAAAAAAAAAAATAACAAAATATTAACCAAATTACTAAAACTACTACTAATAAAATTTTGTATTTGAATAATAAATTTTATTAATAAAAATTAAAATTAAAAATGAAAATAACAAAAATATATTCTTTTAAAAATAAAAAATAATAAATGTTAAAATTGAATTACTAAAAAAATTAAACTCTTATATAAAAATCCAATTAAAATTAAAAATAAATTTTAGAGAAAATAGTAATAGAATAGTAAAAAAATAAAACTTTTGAATAAATAATAATTGTTGTTAAAATATAAATTACTTTATAATTATTAAATAAAGAAATTAGGTTTAATAATAAAATAAATTTTTTTGTTGTTTAATATAATTACTGTTAAAAAATTAAAGATAAAAATTTTTTTTTGATTAAATAAAAAAAAAACCAACTTTTATTAATATCTTTTACAAAATACAATAAAAGAATATATTGTTTTTTATTTAAATTAATTATTGTAAGAAAAATTATTTAACATTTAAAACTCATCTAAAAAAATTAAATTATAAATTTGCGTGACTTTTCTTCAAAAGCAAAATTTTTATAGGGAAAAATGTAAATCAAAATTTTGTTTTATTGAAAGTAAAATAGAACTTTTTTGCATAGAAACTAATTATTTAAAATAAATATTTAAATTTTGAAATTATAATTATTATAAACATTAAAATTAAACATTTTTTGAGAAAAATAATTTTTGCAGTAAATCAACGAAATTATTTGTTAAAAATTTTATGATTAAATTTATTGATTATTGGTTAAAATCAAAATAGAAATAAAGATTTAAAAAAATAAATTATTTTGAGATATAATCAAATAAATTAAATATAATATAATAAATAAATTTCCGAATTTTAGAAATTTTTTCTTGAATACAGAATTTATATAAGTCTTATAAGTTTTACATTAAACTTGTGTAAATTTTTACAGGTTATTTTGTTCACTTTAATTTTAAATAATATTTGATTAAATATATGATTTAAATAAATAAAATAAAAAGAAATAGAAATTTTTTGAAAATCTTCAATTTTGTACAGGATAGAACAAGCAAGGAATAATAAATAAATTTTTTTAATACCTATAAATTTATTTTGAATAAATATTGAATTTTTAGAATTTTTTTTTTTTTAATCTATATTCTTGATGTCTCTCAATTCTTGTTAACTAAAATTTTTGGATTTCTGAATTTAAATTCGTCTTGCGTCCATATATTTGATTCACCTCAAATTCTTATTTTTAAATGAGTTCAACTAAAAAATTAAAAGGCCGACAAGTTTTGAAAAATTAAATTAGAGTCTTTGAAATTTTATAAGATGGAAGCACAACGGCCGAACACATGTTTCATAACGACACCCACCACAGAAGAACTTCCCCAAATAAGCTGAGTAGTATGGATATGGGGTTTCTGCGGCAGTCAAAATCAGCTGATTGGTTTTTGACAGTTGTTTGTGTCTTGGAAAATGTTTTTTAATAAGATTTTTCGAGTTGTTTGTGTCTTGGGAGTGATTTTTAATAGGATTTTATTATTGATGAGTGTTTTGGGAATGATATTTGTATGTTGTTAGTAGGTTTTGGATAGATGTCGTTAGTAGTGGGGGAATGGGAAAAATAGTAAGTTTAATGGGAAGTTAATGAGAATATCTAATATGTTGTGTTGTTGGTAGATGTCGTTAGTAGTGGGGGAATGGGAAAAATAGTAAGTTTAATGGGAAGTTAATGGGAATGTTTAATATGTTCTGTTGTTGGTAGATGTCGTTAGTAGTGATGGAATGGGAAATAAGTTTAATGGGAAGTTACTGGGAATGTCTAATATGTTCTGATGTTGGTAGAAGTCAGAATTTTTGAGTGAATGGTATTAATGCGGGAATGTAGTAAGAATAATAAAAAAGGGGTGAAAAGATCAGTTTAATATGAAAAGGAATAAAAAAGTCAGTTTAATATGAAAACGTAGTTTTTGAAAGTTGTTTGTGTCTTGGAAAAAGATTTTTAAAAGGATTTTACGAGTTGTTTGTGTATTAGAAGTGATTTTTAATAGTATTTGATTGAGCTGTTAGTGTCTTGGGAAATGATGATTTTTAATGGATAGTTAAAAGAAATTTTTATTGAAATTTAGTAGATATCACTATTTTTGCAAAATTGTATTGTATACGGAATTTTAGAAATTATTAGGAAATAAATAAAAAATAAAAAAGGGGTGAAAAAAAAAAGAAAGAAAAGATCAGTTTAATATGAAAAAGAATAAGAAAAAAAAAAAGTGAGTGGTGGTTAAACTTTAATATAATATTTTGCAATTAAAGTTTTAGGAATGAGGGGGAGCGAGAAAAAAAATTTTTTTTTGTTATAGTAAAAATAGTATAAATGAAAATGACAAATTCTTTAACTATTTTAAAATATTGTCCCCCATATTAATTTTAAAACAAAAGACAGTTAAAATGCAAAATATGTGGTTTGCAATACTAAAGTTTTTTTTTTTTTTTTTTTTTTTTTTTTTTTTTTTTTAATATGATTAAGGGAAGGTATTAAATTTCGTGATCATTACTTTACATTACTGTTCGTGTAGACAAAGAAAATGAAAATCCGTTAAAAATTCTAATTATATCTAATTAGTGTATTTCATACAAGTAGAAAAAAGAGGTGAAAATAACAGTATGCGTATTATAGATAACAAATGGAAAATATTATCCTCCTCTATACTAGTTTTAAAACAAAAGACGGTTAAAATGTAAATATGATGATCTACAAAGGAAAATAATATATAGTATGTAATATAGGAAATATTTCTTGTATGCAAATTTGAAGTAATTTTCTTCATAAGATTTGCAATACTAATGTTTTTGTTTTTTTTTTTTTTAATATAATCAAAGGGAGTATTAAATTTCGTGATCATTACTATAAATTTAACGAATTTTTCACACGGTTTAACGGTTTTAACGGTTTTTTTTCTCATAGACAAAGGAAAATAAAGTAAAAAACAAAAAAAAATTTGCGGAAAAAATCCCGTTAATTTATAACTAATGAATTAATTAGTTATTATCCTATTTTAAACCATAATATTTATGTTTTATTGTATTTGAATGATTTTAATTTAAACTGTAGTAACTACTATAAATAGTACGTTATTTTTCTAAAAAGTTATTAGTCAGAAATCAGACAGAACAGAAACAAGTTCACTAAAAATGAATTTCCAATCAGAAAATCATAGCGCTCAGAACTTTTTTTCTACGCAAGAAATGGAGGATTTATTTACACAGGAGCCAAATAATTTAAAAGAAAATGTAAAAATTTTCTTTAACACGGAGAATACAGCCGGAGAAATGATACCACCAAGTCAACCAACTATTACTCGTAGACCAAAAAGAAAGCTAGTACATCATAAACATGTTAAAAATGAAGATATGGTAGTGATAACTAAAAAACAAAACCTATTAAATGAATTTAACGCCATTAGCAAGAACATTCAAAAGAGGTATTTAAAAGTTCAAGAAATGGATGTAGAAATCCCATACATGATCGAAATGGTAAAACAAATAAAGACAAAAGATTATGGATTAAAATGGGTGCTTGAAACATCAAAATATATATTCTGGTTGCCTAAGAAATATCACTTACTCTTCGAAAATAATACAGATTTTGTTGAAGAAATTAACAAAGAGACGTATTCCGTTACAGTCGACATAAACGGTAATTTAAATTTATTAGAGGTTAAAATCTAAATTATGTAATAAAAAAAAAAAATAAAATACAAAAAAAAATAAAAATAAAAAACTTTTAATTCAAAATTAAACAATATTCTTTTTATTTATGCACGAATTATGACTACTATCAAACCCTAACCATTTTACAAATACTTTATTTCCTTTCTTTTTTAATAATTTTTCAACTAAATATGCATCAGGATACTTTACAGGTGTAAGCTCTGATTCATAAAATCCACCAGATATGAAATTACCTTTATAATCAGTTAAATTGTAGGTGACGGGATTAGTTATATTTACTTTTGTTATTTTGAAAATTTCCGTTGACCAGTTTGGTGTGTAACCTTTTTCAAAACTTGTTTTATATTTGCTTATTCTAACAAAATCTCCCGCTTTATATTTCCCTTTATGGAATATCTTTGGATGATTGTAAACTGTTTTTAATAAAAATTTTTCATTGCTTTTTTTCTTTATAACCTCATTAGGTTTCATTTTGATTGTATGATGTTTTGTTGAATTATACGTATTTATAATAGAATTCAAAATGGGAAGCCACTTGTAATTTCCTTGTAAACTAAATTTTTTCCACATATTACTTTTTAAAGTACGATTGAATCTTTCAACAATTGATGCCTTTAGTTCAGAGAATGTATGATAGTGATGAATATTTTTTCTATCCATATATTGCTGAAATTTAGTATTGAAAAACTCCTTTCCCTGATCAGAATGAATATTTTTAGGTAGACTATCAGCTTTTCTGAATAGTTTTTTGATTGCATCTAAAACGTTGTCAGCATTTTTGTTTTTAACGGGTTCTGCATATGCATATTTTGAAAATGTATCTATTACAGTTAGTAAATATTTATATCCTTTATTCAATTTAGCATAAGGTATCATCTCAACCAAATCAATTTGCCATGTATCATTTAGACCTCTTTGTATAAATCTTCTTCGAGAAAATTTTCTTTTAGTAGGTCTATGAATCTCTTCAACAATTTGTTTTCTTGACATTCTTTGTATACCAACCAATTAAATTTTCCAGCTCTTTTTCATATTTTTCTACAAAATAGCATTGCAGGTGTCTGGTCCTGAAGTTGAATTATTATAAGCCCAAATACACGAAATAAAGTGTATACCCCAATTTGAATTGTATTTTTCTTTGCTTCTAAAGTTTTCTAAATATTCTTGTAAATATAAAATGCGTTGTTTATGTTCATCAAGTAGAATAGAAGAATAAGTTTTGAGGAAGTCTTCCACATCCATTGTGAGAATAAACATAAAATTATAAATTTTTGCTTTTTTATACTTTTTGAAAAATTGGTAATTTAAATCGAACCCACTATTTAATCTATATCTTTATAATAAAAAAAAAAAAATAGTTAATCCTTTGCAATCGTCTATTTTAATCTTTAACTGAAAAATATAATTTTAAGCAAATAAAACAAATGCATATAAATTTTAATAATACAATTTTATTATATAACTAATTCCTTATATAATTTTCGATATTTGTTTGTAGTAATTTTAAAATTTTTTTTTTTAATATGAATGGAATTTCAAAAAATAATCTTGAGTAATTACACTGAACATTATAGTAACCTTGTGATATATATATTTCATCTTGTAACTTCAGTTGTTGCTTTTCTTGACACATATTTAGATATTTTGTTACGTATGCTTTTACAAAATCTTCAGCACTTTTATTATATGTTATAACTACATTTAGAAATTCTCTGATATTATAGAAATTATCTATTTCCTCTTCTGTCAAAATAAAAAATGTTTGTCCTTTGTGATAAGGTTTAACGTTTAAATAAGTTTTTTTATGTAGAAGTTTTGCGGAATTTTTTTTTTTTAAAAACTGTTTGTATACCACAATCCATTCATTATAGTTGTAATTATAAAATGTTGTTTGGTTATTACGAATACGTTGAAATAAAATTCTTGTTTCACAAGACTCTGGATCAAAACCAATTGAGACTGCTAATGTGTATCCCTTATTTAAAAAATATGTATAAGCTAACAGCAAGTTTTTATTAGTATTGTATTCTTCCATTGTTACAATTAAACTGAATATTTACAATCACTGATTTAATATTTATATTTCTTAGCAATACATGACTGCACATTTTTATTTTCTCCAAATATACGTTTAAATTCTTTCATTATACATTTATCATTTTCTATGTTGTTTTTTATATTATCAACATTGTTAAATAAATTCAAAAAATTATTCATACTTTTGTTCTGACATCGATAGTATAAGTAAACGCAGCAATATTGACCACAAACATCAGAAAAATCACTTTGCAAACGCATTCCATTAAATACAATACAATGATTTTTAAATAAATTAATAATTTGTTTTTCACGTGGCTGTCTTCCATAAGAATCAAAATATTCTATACATCCTTCTTCTGGTATAAAAATTGCCAACCAATGTTCTCCAGGATCTTTAGATATCTGTGTATTAACAACAAAAAAAGATGATCTTTCGATGACTTTTGGTATATGATCTAGTGCCCAAACTCCATTAAACAATTTATTTGTACTTTTATTACATTTCAAAATTTCCGCAATCTCTAAGGAATTCATTTTGCGGAATGTGAAAAACATAATTATTTCTTAATGTTTTATATGTTTTTACTTTATTTATAGATTTGTATAAACGTTACGATTTTTATCTATTTGAATATTTGCATCAAACTCTCCATACAAAATAGCTGTTAAGGTAGAGGGGAGTGGTTTTGATAATTTTGCTTCAATTCTTACGGTTCCTTGATTGAGTAAACCTTGACACACTTCATTACCTGATGAATCTGGTGTTAAGTCAAATGCTAACATAAAGAAACCGTTACTAAACAATGATTTAGTTATTTGATGACCTTTATCGTTATGATGTATTCCAGTACCAGTAAAAAGTGTATTATACGCTCTAGTGAAACAATTATTTTCATCAGAAAAGTTAGTTTCTATCACCAAATTAGGAACTTGAACACCGTTAACAGATAATGAAAATTGGCTAATATCAAAATGCTTGAAATTGAAAGGATTTTTAGATCGTTTTCCTGAGTACCCAACATTCTCCGTCATACAAAATATTAATGAGTTTGGCAATTGCCCAATGAAAGCATTATCTAATAATATGTTTTGACTATTCGATGCAACAGTGAATGATTTTACTTCAACTCTTTTGTAAAAATATTTAGCTGTACTTTTCTCCAAAACTGTATTATGAGCAAGTAAAATACTTGGGTTAACTGTAACATGTTTCATTAGTAAATTTGCTTCTATGATTTTCAATTGAGATTCATCAGTATCCGCTGAGAACATATAAAATTCAGGTTTCTCTAAAGTAAGTAATATACGAATATCAACACCGTTTATTAGTAAAGTAGGTTGATTGAACATATCTATATGTAATTTGCACATAAGTTCTACTACATTGCTGTTATTGTAAAGTTTCTGTCTTTCTTTCGATGCTTTGTTTTCAGAACTCGCTACATTGGGTTTATCCAATAACCACCCAGCACATTCTAAATGTGTTATAGCTGCATCGCTACCATAGTTGAGTAATGATTCAATGTATGCTCTATAATGATAATTTCCATCGGATGGAGTAATATTTTTTCCATTTAATTGAACATTGCATTGTTTTATTAATGAATGTAAAATATTATTAACTACACTTGGCTGGATTATTTCTTTTCCGTCGGTACCTTTATCATTATTCCAAAGTGTTCCAACTTTTTTAGTTATTTGCACTTTTAGTCTTAAATATGTTGAAGATAAATCTCTATATGTATCATCATGTCCTAGAGAGACAAATTCAATAGTTGATGAATTATCTAGAGAAGCAATGGGGTTGTAACAAACTTCTTCAGATCGTAAAATACTGGATTGAATGGGTGGTGTTTTGAAAATATCCAATTCAGATTTCATACATTCACTCATTATAATCAAAAATATCTTTTTTTATACTCTTATTCTTCTTCTTAACTTGACGTCGTTTACTTATTAAATAACTTAAACGTTTCAAATCTGGCCTTTGTATACTTTTAATTTTTATTTTACTTTTCCTTTTTCCAGAGCCATACATTTCATTCAGTTTTCGAACAGCACCACGTCTAACGTTTTTAACTATTTCTTTACCACGATCTTTCATCACTTCCTTTACATTTGCACCTGATGCAATATCAGATAAAGCATTAATACCTGAGCTTATAGCTTCATTCTTTAATATATTTACACCTGAACTAAATATTGGTTTTAAATATCTAATTAATCCGCCGAAAAAACTTCCTAATCCTCGTCCTCTTTGATACGGTACTCCTGAGTAAAACAAGTGACCAATATCTTCCAAACCTCTTCCCGACTGAATCAAATAATACTTATAATACACTCGATCCATTTTGAAATAATGTATTTTTCTGTAACATCCGTTATTTATACTTTTTTAAAATGCAATATAATTTTTGTAGGAATTGAGCTATTAGAAAAATTTACTTTATAACCATATTTATCACATAAAAGTATTGAAATGCTATTAAATGATTTCTCGACATTACAATATTGAATGTTTCTAAATTCTTTTACCACATCATTAAAAGTATTTTGAACATTGATCGTTCTTAAACATCTTACATCTTTACCAGCTACATTTTGTGGTTCAATGATATCTGAGTATATAAAAAACATATCTGGTTTAATAATTGGAATTAATTGTATACTATCTATAAACATTTTGAAAGCTTCTATTATACGTGGTTTAAATTTCTTAAAATCTGGTACTTTCAATGATACTTGTTCGAAACATGTTTTTAAGAGTCCTTCTAAAGTATAAGAAAAATTTGCTCTTAATTTTATATCCATTTTGAGTTTATTCACACATATAGTAGTGTAAGATATATTTTGAGGAAAATTTTCAGATTGTGCTGGTTTTGTATAATTGGAATCATCATTAATAAAATTAAAAATTCCCCAAATCAGTTGCCGTTCAACTTCTTTTCTTGAAAATCTTTGAAATGGTCTAATATTTTCAATTAATGTTGGTAATAGAAAAACTTTCCAATCACATAATATTTGTTTCTCCTCATACGGAATATATGATGTTCCAACTGCTATTAAATCAGTACTTTCCATCCCCTTAATATATATTTTACTACTTTTTTCCCAATTTTCACCATATATATTTGGAACAAAATCATTGATATAAATTTCAGAAACACCAACTTTCCAACTAGAATCACACATGTATTTATTCATTTTATTAGTAAAAGATGACAATGTATTTTCAGGATAGTAATTCATAGATGAATCGCTAAGTAAGGTAATGTAAAAATCATCCTTTATTTGTATGTTGTCCATGGTGTATGACTTGTAGACTTAACTTTTCGTATTGGAAAAATAAGTTCGGTCTGAGTTTCACCAGCAGCTCTATTTGAGCGTAAAACACGACTTAATTGTTTTTTATCCATTTTATTAGTATTTATAGTTTTTTCCTTTTTTTGAGGTGGACTTGGACTGTCTAAAGGTACGGTTATAATATCTCCAGTATCAGTCTCAAATAGTTGTACATTTTTAATTGATTTCCTTTTTCTGAGACGTTCTCCTGATTTTGCAGCAGAGAATGCTTTTGAATATATTTCCTCTTCTTTTTCATCATCAATAAATACTTCATCGTCGTCAAGTGGTTCTTGTTCATAAATCTCCTCTATAGGAAATTGCATACCAAAATTTTTATTTTTGATATGTTCGGACTGAGCTTCTGCATCTCGTAAAAATGGTTTTGGACGAGTTTGAACACCTTTTGATTCGTAATACTTTATATTTTCCTGTTTTTTCTGATCCTGTTTATTTTGCTGTGAGGTCATTCTACTTTTATTACTTACTTTGTATAAATTTTGACGAAATAAATACCATTTCTGAATATCGGATAAATTTTTATTTAAAATTATTTTTTTCATTTTATTATTCAATTCACTGAGTTCAATATCTATATTTTGTTTGAGTTTATCATAAATCTCAGGTTTCACTAAAATCATTTTATTAAACATGTTGCTCATTGTAAAAATCTTCCAATTATTCCTGAAAGTACAGCACCAATTAGTGTAGGTAAAAATCCTCCCCGTTGAATAATGGTTTTTCGTTTACTAGTTAAGACTTTTTATGACAAATTAATGTTCTCAACTCCTTTTTATACTTTTTCAACTGTTTTATTGTTGTTTTACTTAAATTGCAATTACCTTTTAATATATTCAACGCTATTTCACATATTGTTTTTATTACTTCAGGATCACAATGCTTTATAATAAGTTTTTGAAATTTCGGTTTAGAGTTTTTTAATAGATGCAATATATGTCGGTTTGCCTTCAATCGTTTCATATTTGTCACTTAAATTATCTAAATCGTCTGTTCCACAATAACACAAATTCTCTCCCAATATATCACTTCCCAATCTAAATAGATCGTTAATATCTTGACTAAGATCTATAAATATATAACCGTGTGGTCTTAATGTTACTTCATTATATACTTTTTGGAATTCTTTAATTTTATTAGGATAAATTTGCCGTGATAGTGGTAAAATCTGCGACTTGTCTCTGGGGTTTTTAAAAAGTACTAAATATTTACAATTGAGAGAAATATCTCTTGAAAATTTTCCCTGATGAAACACATTTTGTGTTGTAAATATTACAGATATGTTTCTATGATGCGAACCTCTCGTAAACAACTCACATAATTTTGAGTCATGGGAATTCAACATCATATCATCTATTATTATTAACAAAGGATGATGATTTTCACTCAAATCTGGTATTTCTTTAGAATATTCAAGTTCTTTAATGTTTATTGGCACTGCATTTCTATCAGGATTACACCAAATAATTTTATTTATTTTAGGTTGAATAACTGTATTCCTATTTTCTATTAAATTACGGATAAATGTTGTTTTACCACAACACGATGGTCCCGCAACCATCATTGAAAAAGGGTGATATAACATAACCATTATAAAACTAAAAGATAAACGTACTCTCAGCTATATTTATAGCAAAATCAATATATAATAAAATCATGATAATCCAAAAATATTTAGTCATTTCACTACTACACTTTGCCGTGGAAGGTAATAATAATTTTCTAATAGTCGATTTACAATTTTCTCGCGGAAATGAAAAACAATATTTTTTGAAAGAATTGGCGGTAGTGGAGAAGGGAAGTTTAGTTCCTCTTATATTTCACTTCAAACCACCATATTCAGAAGAAGAACTTAATGCTGATGCAAAATATCAAAATCAGTATTGTGAAAGGAACATCAACGGATTAAAATGGAATGAAGGTGTGATTGAATATACACAAGTACCAGTTGTTCTAAAACACTATTTTGATCCTTTTGAAACAATTTTCGTGAAAGGAGAGCAAAAAATAAATTTTTTAAAAAAATATCTTACTAAACCAGATTTAATAGATCTCAGCAAAGATATGACATCACTTTATAAAATTGAGGACTTCATATCAATGTGTCCTATACATAACAATAATAACAACCCAACGAATACTAAAATTAGATGTGCTGCTAGAAACTGTTTGAATATATACATGTACTTACTAAAAACAAACAAACTTTAACAAAAAAAAGATTAATAAAATTCTTTAAAACAATAAGAATAAAATATCCTTTTTTTTATTTATTTCTTTTAATTTATATCATACCATACTATATATAAAAAAAATATATCCTTCTTCATTGTACAGAAAGTACGTTGCGCATAATATGTACCTGTTTACGTTTTACTGTTTTTACTAAACTAAGTCAGGTTCAAAGTCAAGTTCATTATTTATTTTTATTTATACTATAACATACTAAATACTTTTCATTTTGCAAAAAAAAAAAAAAAAATATTCTTGTGGTTCACTTAAGCGTATACAAGCAACAAGTTTTCTGAAAAGTTCATGATCAAAATAAAAAAAAACAAGTAAAGAAACAGTCAGTCGGTGCAACCGACTTAGAAATACCCAACACCTATTTGGTTCAAATTTAAGGACATATCCATAAGTCATTTTAACACCATAGAAGCTGTTATTAATTTGATCGTAAGACATAGCTAACCAAATTAACTGTATAATACTAAAAACATTTTCTAATTACCCTATCTATTAAAAAATACTACAAATTCTTACTAATTTATCTATTTAAAAATATTAAAAAACAAACAAACTTGAAATAAATGAAAATATATTTATTCCAATTCAATTACAAAATGAAAAAATTCTAATTATTAAATTTTGTGATAAAAAGATAATCAAAGCATTATATATTTAATAATCCAAATTTTTAAAAATTGCAATTATTTTAAATGGTTAGTTTATATACCTAATAGAAAAACTTATAAACGCAAAATATGCAATAAATGTATTTCTAAAATACAATTAAAAATTTACACCTTTTCATATAATTCATTTAAATATAAAAATAAATTTTACATAAATGCAGCAAGTACCTTTGAACATAGCTGAACCACTACAATTAAGTCTAGATTTCGGAGACACATAGGACATAGGAAATATATTCTTTGGCTTCGAAATTAAACTCGACCACAACCAATTCCCATGGTACTTTCATTACTAGTAACCTACTGTTAAATTTCATCTAAATACCGGCATTATTTTTTGAGTTATGGTGTTTTTAAGATATATGTTTGTTAGTCCTTGAACTTTTCAAGGGTTCCAGGACCCGAAATTATGGTACGATTTTGCCCATATGCAGTCCCGTCATACTTTCAATACTAGTTAACCCTTGTACACAATTGGAACGCTCTATCTTAATTTTAAGTTACTAGTTTTATTAATTTCGATGATAAGCTTTTACACATTGGGGGGTCTAAGAGAGGTTCTGAACCACCACTCCAATTGATCCCAAATTAGGGGGGCACGCAAGAAATAGTAAAGAACACCCTTGTGGCAAATTGAAAGCTTCTACATTTGTTTCAAGTAACTATCTTTATTAATTTCGAAAATATGCTTTAAGGGCCCAAGAACTGAGTGGCTGGTCCCCGATCCACTACTCCAATGGGGCCCAAATTTCAAAGACACTTACGAAATAGGAAGGGACACCCTGATACCAAATTTGGAGGTTCTATCTTCATTGGTTTCGGAATTATGCTCGTTTGGCCTAAATTCGATCAAAAAGTTCTAAGTTCTGAACCCATTGTCCAATCCTCACTGTACGTAATCACCGCCGTAGTTTCGCTGCCAATAACCTACAGCACTAATTTCATGAAGATAGCCTCATTAGTTGTTGAGTTATCGTAATTTTTTATATATGTTCCTTAGCCCTGACATCGATTGAAAGGTCCGGAATCCGAACCGTTGGGCTGATTTCGCCCTTATATAGTCCGCGCTATACTTATAGTACTAGTTAACCCTTGTACACAATTTGAAAGGTCTATCCTAATTTTAAGTAACTATTTTTAGTAATTTCGATTATAAGCCTTTAAAACTTGGGAGGTCTGAGAGGGGTACAGAACAACCACTCCAATTGATCCCAAATTAGGGGAACACGCAAGAGATAGTAAAGAACACCCTTGTGGCAAATTGGAAGCTTCTACATTTTTTCAAGTTGTTATCTTTATTAATTTTAAAGATATGCTTTAAGGTCTTCGGAAATGTGTGGCTGGTCCCCGACCCACTACTCCAATGGGACCCAAATTCACAAGACACTTAGGAAATAGGAAGGGACACCCTGATACTAAATTTGGAGGTTCTATCTTCATTGGTTTCGGAATTATGCTCGTTTGGCCTAAATTCGATCAAAAAGTTCTAGGTTCCGAACCCATGGTCCAATCCCGACCTTACGCAATTCCCGAAGTATTTTCACTATTAGTAACCTACAGCACAAATTTGATGAAGATAGCGTCCTTAGTTGTTGAGTTATCGTGATTTTTTATATTTGTTCGTTAGTCCTGAAACCGATGAAAAGGTCCAGAATCCGAACCCATGGGCCGATTTCGCCCATATGCAATCCCCGCCGTACTTTCAGTCCTAGTAACCTACAGTTAAAATTTCATCAAGATAGCTCCATTATTTTTTGAGTTATCGTGCCTACGGGCGGACGGACGGACGGACGGACATGGCTATATCGACTAAGGCGGTCACGCTGATCACAAATATATATACTTTTCCATATCTAGCTCGCTTCCTTTAGGTGGTTACAAACACCATACCAAAGTTAATATACCCTTTTACCTATTCTATAGGTGTAGGGTATAAAAACATTTAGATATATTATGCAATATATCATTTTTTTTTGTCTTACATAATATCATTGTCAACGGTATGATCTTCATAAATAATAAAATATAAACATATTTATTGGTTACAAAGCAACTGAAAGCATTCAAATGGAATAACCCTAATTTGCGAATTCATATATTTTTTTTTTTTCTTTCGCACTATAGATACGCATACAATTTTTAATAATTGCATTTCTTTAGTAATAGTTCTCTTTTTTATTTTTTTTTTTTGTTCTATAGGGTAATGTTTTTTAATTTATTAAAAAAAAGTTAAGTATATAAGAAATGAAATAACAATATATTGTTTCATAAAGTCAAAAACTATCATAAAGTTTACTTTGTTTTATAACTATATATATATTATATAATGGATTCTGATAGTTCTGATAGTTCAAATGAAACTATTTATTTCTATAAAAAAAGTAACCGGGCAATACTACTTGATCCATCTACATATATTAGTGGTATAGATAAAAGAATTGTTAAGGAAGCGTTCCTTAACAATTTACTAATTAATCATATATACACATTTTACGTAGACAGCGAAGACTATGAAAGAGCTGAAAAAATCGAAGATTATGCAGACTTTTATACAGTTTGTCTAGAGCACCAACATCAAATGTTCGAACATTTTAGAGATGCAGAAACGGGAGAAATAAATTATACACATAATAAGATGTTAGTTCAATATGTGGTATCATTTCAAAGACGAGAAAGTGTTGCAGATTATCAACATAAATATGCACCTAGATGCAGTAATTGTAGGACAATCATAAGACCTAAGGTGCTCTCCCTGAATAAAATCATCAACATTTTTGAAAGAATTATTATAGATAAATATAAAACATCTGAAAATTTTGTAAATTAAAAAAAAAAAAAAAAAAAAAAAAAAACCAACAAATAAATTTAAATAAATAGTTTACATTTAAAGTATACATTTTTTATTTATTTTTTTTATTTATATTTTTTACATTTTTTAGGTATTTAAGGAATAATGTCCCCAAGCTAAAGTATGAATATTATCATTCTTTATAAATCTCTTATCATCTAAATAACTTAATGAAATTTTATTTAAATTTTGTGTATATAAACTGTGAGACTTACTTCTAAATGTTAACATTTGACTATAAAATATTTTTTTCTTATATAAACAATCTCTGTAATCATTAATACTAAAATTTTTTACAACACATTTTTTAATTCCTTTAGCTTTGTTTATTGTTTTCGTATTCTGAATATCAATCGAATACATTTTTGCTCTTAAACCTATGAATTCTTTAATTATTTTTCCATTACATTCGTCTTTCATCATTCCAAGAACTTTTTTATTTATTCTAGGAATTTTGTATTGATTATCTATGGGATAGTCTGAAGTATCGAAATGTTTTTCAATATCAGGTAAAATATCTTTATAATAGTCTTCTGTTTCTATTGTATAAACAAAAGAATCTGTATCCATATAATTTAAATGAATATTACCATTGTATTTAAGTTTCATATAATTGTAATGAAAATCATACATTGTCCATTTTGATAATTCTAATACAGTAAATCCAACATAAATAGGTTTATTATAATATGTATGAACGCTATCCATTTGAATAGCAACCATATTATTTGTAAAATGAGCTATGCTATGAAAATTTGATTTCGCAATTAAAGCCCGTGCACCTAAATGTCTTCCACGACTTTCCCAACTAGTAACAATTTTAACGTCTTTTCTTTTATCAACATTCTCCATAGTTTTTCCATAATTTGCGTTATTTATTAATTTAAAAAAATTCTTATCAAATTCATTTGTGGCTCTCATTCTATATGAATTATTCAGGTCAATGAAACTTTTTAACCATGGGGAATGATTAAACTGTAATATTCTACGAATGTTTACTAGTTTCAAACCATATTTCAAACACTGTTTTAAATTTTTGTAATGAATTACATAACAATTTTTGTCTTCTAGATCAACAATTAATTTTTTCTGTTTCATATGAATATTCTTTTTATTTACTGGACAAAACGGTAAGTCATTATGTTCATCATGTAAACTGTTAGGATATTCTAGATCTACTTCTAAAATATAACCTATTTCTGAATCATCATTTGTATTTAATATATCATCAATATCAATATTTTCTTTCCATTTAAAATTTGAATGTGGTAAATACTGAGATTGTGCTAAACCATAAAGGTTATTTACATCTAAATATTGTATATATGTAGAAGGTTTCGATTTATTGAATTCATGTACATACTTATTATTAGCAACAGAATGTCTTAATGTACATTGTGTGAGTCCCCCTCTAATAGCTTTTTTAAAAAAATTATACATATTAATATCAGTTAATAGTTCAAGTTCAATTTTCGTTGTCTTAAGCATAGCATCCCATGCTAAACCAGGAAGAGTAAAATACTGACATGGATCTAAAGAATAGATATTTTTACAAACTTTGCGAAAATTTTCAAAGATATCTGTTAATAATAAAACATCAACTTTTAAATAATTTTCTAAGTATTCTTGAAGATTTTTACATTTAAAAGTCCTCCAGACTTTTTTACCGTGTTCATAGTCTTCATCTGAACAAATACTATTTGTAAGTCTACTATTAAAACAATTCTGTGGTGGTAATGTTATTTCCTTTAATTTATTCCAAGAATCTAAATATTCATAAGGAAATATGCCTTTTCGTTTGATTAAAGTAAACTGATCATCTGCTGGAAAAGCTTTCTTTGCTGAATGAAAATCAGAATCTGTTAAATTTTTAGCTAGTGATTCTAAACTTGATGGCATAAATCGAAATGAATCTAAAAATCTTAATTCAATTGAATAGTCCTCATCAATTTCAATCCATTTAGATAAAGAAATATAATTTTCTTTATTATTTGGGATTACTTGAATTCTACCAGGAAAGTTTGAAAGACATTTAATAAACAAATGACAATCGTAACCAGAAAAATTATGGAAAAAACTAGGAATGAAATTTGGAATTATATAATTTATGTTACATGTGGAATGCGCCGGTCCTCGATATTTTCCGGTTAAATGACAATGATCGAATACTTTATCCATATTGATAATTTTTTTTTCACAAATATGACAAACGTTAGTTTTTAAATGATTGGTTAGTTCTAAATATGTTAACGGTTTCATAGGTATTACAATCTTAATATAGTTACGTACTAAAATACTTACATCTTCTATTATTTGTTTAACAAAATCATTCTCGCATCCTTCATTTGTAAACATTTTGAATACATCAATAGTGTCATCATAACTGCATTTTATGTTGTATGCAAATGAACAAGGTGTATGTTGCTGAATATCTGTTGTTGATGATTCATTAGGATTTGACAATACATGATCAATATTCTGTAGTAGACATTCGAAATCAGCATAGATAGTGAAAGGAACATCCATTTTTCGATGAAAACTTTTAAATTTCAAAATTTTATTTTCATTAGTAGGCATCACCGTAACAATTTTTGAACATTCTATTTGATGTTGATTTAGATCTGGTTCCTTATAAAAATGTAGTAAACATGTGTTACATAAAAAGATGCGTGATCTATGTTTGGTAATTTGTGACTTTATTAATCTGGAAATATTTTTAATCCAAACGTAATGTGTTTTCTCCTCGTTTTGTATTAAGAGCATATTTATATGTATATCTCTTTGTTGTGATGTAAAATAATACGGTCCCACCAATTGATAAAAACTTTTTTCTCCAGGTAATTCTATTTGTTCATATCCAAAAACGTTAATACTGATTGTAGGATTTAGTTCTTCAAATATGTTTATATCAGTTAATGCTAGTGGAAATTCAAGATCATTAAAAGTCAAGGTTATTCCATTTTCTAAATGAATTCTGTGGTCTTGTATATTGGAAATGTTGTAAGATGTTATTCGTTTCGGATCTCCTGAAACATTAGCTAAAGCTGATATTATAGACCATTTGAAACAATATTCATCTGCATTCATTACATTAATGCAAGCTTTCTTTGATTTTATAAATTGCGGTAATGGTAAATACTGCGATCCTCGTAATGATCTATATTGATTAATGTAAATTTTCAAATGCAATAGTCGTATTAATGCCCATCCGCTGTCACCTTCTTGAAATTCATCAGTCTTTTTGATAATACAGTTAATTAAGTCATCGTAATTTTCAGGAATTTGTGATTTAAGTAGAATTGTTTTCATTTTGGTGTTAAATGATTTAATTGAAAAAATCATCTTATCATCATCAAAATCGTCATCGCTGTTTGATTCCTTTGTTAATTTCACATATTCTGCAAAAAGTTCCAGATTAAATTTATATGATCTATGTTTTTCTAAACATGTCTCCAATAATCCAATAATTTTATTTTTTGTATCATGCAAAAATTTTTCTGGTAATAATGTTTCTTCATCATTATTTTCTAATATGAAGGTCTCCACTCTTTCTTCAAAACAGCATATCACTTTTTTTAAATTATCCTTCACAATAAAAGCTGCATTCTTTTTATGCTTAAATGTTCTGATATGATGCATCCAATTTTTGAATGAAATTTCCATGTTGCAATCGAGACATGTTTTGGTTGGTGAAGTTGACCCTGTTGAACGTTTCATTTTGTTTTGTTTTTTTTTTATTTAGTTTTTTTTTTTATAAAAAATGACTTAACACTGTACTGTTCTACCTCTATTGTTGGTTTTCTGACTAATAACTTTTTAGAAAAATAACGTACTATTTATAGTAGTTACTACAGTTTAAATTAAAATCATTCAAATACAATAAAACATAAATATTATGGTTTAAAATAGGATAATAACTAATTAATTCATTAGTTATAAATTAACGGGATTTTTTCCGCAAATTTTTTTTTGTTTTTTACTTTATTTTCCTTTGTCTATGAGAAAAAAAACCGTTAAAACCGTTAAACCGTGTGAAAAATTCGTTAAATTTATAGTAATGATCACGAAATTTAATACTCCCTTTGATTATATTAAAAAAAAAAAAAAACAAAAACATTAGTATTGCAAATCTTATGAAGAAAATTACTTCAAATTTGCATACAAGAAATATTTCCTATATTACATACTATATATTATTTTCCTTTGTAGATCATCATATTTACATTTTAACCGTCTTTTGTTTTAAAACTAGTATAGAGGAGGATAATATTTTCCATTTGTTATCTAATACGCATACTGTTATTTTCACCTCTTTTTTCTACTTGTATGAAATACACTAATTAGATATAATTAGAATTTTTAACGGATTTTCATTTTCTTTGTCTACACGAACAGTAATGTAAAGTAATGATCACGAAATTTAATACCTTCCCTTAATCATATTAAAAAAAAAAAAAAAAAAAAAAAAAAAAAAAAAAAAACTTTAGTATTACAAACCACATATTTTGCATTTTAACTGTCTTTTGTTTTAAAATTAATATGGGGGACAATATTTTAAAATAGTTAAAGAATTTGTCATTTTCATTTATACTATTTTTACTATAACAAAAAAAAATTTTTTTTCTCGCTCCCCCTCATTCCTAAAACTTTAATTGCAAAATATTATATTAATGTTTAACCACCACTCACTTTTTTTTTTTCTTATTCTTTTTCATATTAAACTGATCTTTTCTTTCTTTTTTTTTTTCACCCCTTTTTTATTTTTTATTTATTTCCTAATAATTTCTAAAATTCCGTATACAATACAATTTTGCAAAAATAGTGATATCTACTAATTTTCAATAAAAATTTCTTTTAACTATCCATTAAAAATCATCATTTCCCAAGACACTAACAGCTCAATCAAATACTATTAAAAATCACTTCTAATACACAAACAACTCGTAAAATCCTTTTAAAAATCTTTTTCCAAGACACAAACAACTTTCAAAAACTACGTTTTCATATTAAACTGACTTTTTTATTCCTTTTCATATTAAACTGATCTTTTCACCCCTTTTTTATTATTCTTACTACATTCCCGCATTAATACCATTCACTCAAAAATTCTGACTTCTACCAACATCAGAACATATTAGACATTCCCAGTAACTTCCCATTAAACTTACCATTTTTCCCATTCCACCACTACTAACGACATCTACCAACAACAGAACATATTAAACATTCCCATTAACTTCCCATTAAACTTACTATTTTTCCCATTCCCCCACTACTAACGACATCTACCAACAACACAACATATTAGATATTCTCATTAACTTCCCATTAAACTTACTATTTTTCCCATTCCCCCACTACTAACGACATCTATCCAAAACCTACTAACAACATACAAATATCATTCCCAAAACACTCATCAATAATAAAATCCTATTAAAAATCACTCCCAAGACACAAACAACTCGAAAAATCTTATTAAAAAACATTTTCCAAGACACAAACAACTGTCAAAAACCAATCAGCTGATTTTGACTGCCGCAGAAACCCCATATCCATACTACTAAGCTGCAATGGAAGTGGTATACAGCCAAATGAAGGTATGAGATCTGATACCATAAGAGAAATGGTACAATTTGAGACTAGGAAGGCACTAAAAGAGGGTCTTAGCGAGCCGCAACCACAAGAAGAAGACTGGGATGAAGACTTTAATATGGAAGAAGAGGGTGCAAAGGAATATTTGGAAATAATGCCGTATATGGTGGAAAGACTACGGACTTTTTCCGGTGAAAAGGGAAGCTATGGAGCATGGAAAAAAAGAGCCGGAAAGATTCTTAATATTTATGGCCATCTTAGAGAAAGCTCTAATATTTTGGAATTCTTGATGCCATAAGAGACAAGATAGTGGGAAGTGCCGAGGAAGCGCTAGAAGCTTTTCATACTCCATTAAACTGGAACAAGTCGAGTGCTTGGATCTCCATAATGCCAATAAAAAAGATTTGAGAACTTTAAGGAATGATCTTTCGAACCTCAACCAAGGCAATGAAAGTATACAGGATTTCTTCAAAGAAGTCTACAAATATCTTACTTTGATACTGGAAAAAATTGGTTGCATGGATCTATCACAGGACTCATATTCTACTACGTCATAGTTATAAAGGGGAAAGGCCCTGGACACTTTTATCCAAGGATTAAATGGTAATTTACCCGAATTACTGGAAATTAGAGAACCACAGAGTTTGCCACTAGCATTGCACATAAGTTTAAGAATTGAAAACATGAAAAAGAAAGCCAAAACAACACAAACTAGAAACAACAAGCAAACAGTAAATTCACTCACGGCAGTTCCAAAGAATCTAAATCAGCAAAAATATCCTAGAAATACCTATTATCAACATAATCCAACATGAAATAATACTTATCAACCAAACCAGTCAAATAGGAATCCTTACAATCCAAACCACTATAGAAACAATACCAACAATTTACCAACAAAATCAACAACAACATTATTTTCCAAATCAACAACAACGTTTTTATCTCCAAATCCTCAACAACGCTTCTATCCAAAGCCGCAACAAACTGCATGGGCACAAAATCTGGATATACCTCAAAATGAAATATCAACTAATTCACAAACTAAATTGGAACCGGCATCCCAACAATATCGAAACCCTTACAGACCTAATTATACTCAAATAAAAAATTTCAAATATTAATAAAAGACCAAATCCAAATCAGAATTACAATAGCAATAAAACCCAACGGATTAACTACATTAAACCCAATAAAAAAGAAGTTGAAAGTCAACTTCGACAGGATACAAGGAAAAAAATGCGACCAATGTTCTTGTAAGCATAACAAAAACTTCAACAGCTCCAACCAAAACAACAAGAATCCTTTTTTCCACCACGTTTCCCGTTGAGCATACATTGGAGACAGGGGAAGTCTTAAAAATTCTCATAGATACAGGCTCCAATAAAAACTACATACACCCTCGATTAATAGAACACCCAATTCAAAATGAAGAAATTTTCGAAGCAAGCTCAATTGGAGGAAACATTGCTGTCACACATCATGGCTTTATAAACATTTTAAACCCTTAGTTACAAAAATTAAAATTCTATATCTTATCAAACCTAACAATATGTATTATACGAAACGATAGTAACTTATCGCTGATCCAGACGAAAAACTTACCTATACCACTAGAAGAAGTACCGGATGGTGATAGACCAGAAAAATTAATAAAATCACGATATCAGATAAATACCCCATACCCAAGATAGCTGAAGTATTGGCAAATTTAGGCAAAAGTAAAGTATTTTCAGTTTTTGACATAAAGAGCGGATTCCACCAAGTACCTCTTAAAGAAAGCGACATAGAAAAAACTGCTTTTTCTATCAATAACGGGAGGTATGAGTTTACCAGTCTCCCTTCCGAGATGCAAAACGCACCATCAAAGTTCCAAAGGGCTCTTGATGACATTCTAAGACAACACATCGGAAATAAGTGCTATGTTTAAATTGATAACATAATGATACTGGGCGTAAATGATGAAGAACACTTTAAGAATTTGGAGGACGTATTTAAAACGTTAGAAAACGCGAATATGAAAGTGTAATTGTATAAGTGCGAATTTCTCAAGAAGGAGGTAGAGTTTTTGGGATTCATTGGTACAGGAGAATGAATAAAAACAAACATAAAAAAGGTACAAACTATTTGTGAAATGCCGTTACCAAAACATTTAAAAGAACTCAGATCCTTGTTAGTTATGTCAGGATATTACAGATTTTTATCTGTGATTATGCAAAAATCGCAAAACCCCTGACATCCCGTTTAAGAAAGGAGGGTGGACGTTTGTCCAAATCCCAGTCACGAAATACACCAATAATCCTAGATGAGGAAGCAAAAGAATCGTTCCTTAAGCTGAAAAACGCTCTCATTTCGGATGAAGTAATTTTGAGTTACCCAAACTTTAAGAAAGACTTCGAGTTAACAACGGACGCCGCTAATTATGCAATTGGAGTAGTGCTGTCTCAAGGCAAAAGAGGACATTATCTTTTTATCCAGGACATTATCTAAAACCGAAGAGGCATATGCAACGAACGAAGAAGAACTATTCGCCATTGTTTGGGCACTAACTTCTTTAAGAAATTATTTGTATGGAGCAAGTAGTGATTTTTACTGATCACCAACCACTTACATACGCCTTAAATAACAAAAATTCTAACAGTAAAATGAAAAGGTGAAAGGCGATAATAGAAGAATTTAACCACGAGTTAGCGCAGAAAGCTCTTCTCATGACTACATATATTTAGCAACCAAATAATTTTGGAATTCAATAATAAAGAAGATTACAAATTAATAAATCCATTTTCGAGCTACAACAGACACTAAATAACTAGAACACAATTTTCAGAGAAAGATTTAGTAGACATTTTAAAAATACATTTAAATCCAAATATATTAAACGTTATTAAAACGGTAGAAAGTATTATGGGGAAAATTCAACAAGTTTAAGGAACATATTTTAGAAATTATATAATTAGATTCTCGCGAATAATGGTCAAGGACATTGTAAACGAACTAGAACAGGAAGAAATTATCATCACAGCTCATAGACGTGCCCATCGAAATGCAGTAGAAAAAAAAAATTATTGAGAAATTCTATTTCCTAAAAATGTCTAGGAAATAAATAACTTAGTAAAAAACTGCTCAATTTGTAAAGAGAATAAATACGACCGTCACCTCAATAGATTAAAAATATTGAACACTCCAATACCCAACTACGCAGGGCACACTTTAAATATAGATATCTACTCAACAGAGTCAAAACTTTGCATCACTGCAATAGATAAACTTACCAAGTTCGCCCAGGTAAGATCCATAAAAAGTAGATCAACCGAAGATATTAGACTAGCATTAAGAGACGTATTTTTCTATTATGGTGGTCATTGACAACGAAAGGTCTCTTAGCTCTGCTTCAATTAAGGCCATGATGGAGGCCGAAATGAAGACAAAAGTCTATACTGTACCACCATACAAGAGTGAAGTAAATGGTCAGGTGGTAAGGTTTCACTCGACATTGTCTGAAATTATACGTTGCTTAAGAGCAGAAAAAGAATATAAGAATTTTGAAGAACTAATACGGAGAACGAGCGGTGAATTTCTCTATTCACTCTGTTACCAACAGAAAACCAATTGAACGTTTTTTAGGTCGAGTTCCTCACATTACACCAAAGGATTTTGAAAATATCAGACTCACGAATATAGAAAAACTAAAACTTAAAGGACTTAAAATTTCACAATGAAAAAAGAAAGCCTATTAAACAATACAAAATGGGTGATATCGTATATGTGAAACACAATAAAAGATTGGGTTCCAAGCTAACGTTTAAATATAAAAAAGAGATTGTCAAAGAAAATAAAATTAAAACAATTCACATCCAATCAGGAAGAGTTGTTCATAAATCAAATCTAAAATCTTAATTGTAATGCCAGTTAACAATTTTTTCTTTGTATTAAATTTTATTTTCCTATTTTCTTTTCTTTTCCTTTCACTTTTTTTTTTAAATTTTTCTCACTGATCTTGTATTTTGTACTTTAACTCCTCATTTTAGCTTTGTGGCGAGTGTAATGTAACTAATTCTTAATATTTACTTTTAAACTCTTCTATTTTTTTTTGCACTGTTTTATCAATGTTTATTGTTATTTGTTGTAATTTTTATATTTATAATTATGTATATACTCTTTTACGAGCGATTGGGCTCATTTTGAGATAATAAATGAATAAATAAAAAAAAAAAAATGCTTGGCAGAAGTTCAAATACTCGATCACACAGGGTCCTACATAATTACTATCGAACTTGGAGAGGCCAAAATAGAGGAAGGAAAACACAGGCTAATACATGTAACGGATTTAACTACCCTTCAAAATGTGATAGAACAAATTGAATCAGTCCTCTCAGATGAAACTACAAGAACTCATCCATGGTATCCATACTTATAACACGAGATTCTACCAATACACGAATTTATGGATGAATTCAAACCAGCTCGGCTAAGAAGATCTCTTTATTTTCTCGGTAGTACGTGGAAATGGATAGCAGGCTCACAAGATCATGATGACTTTGTTATGATCAAAAAGAAGATACAAAACTTACTTGAAAATAACAACAAACAAACTATAATTAATAAGGTCTTTAACAACAGAATCAACAATATCGCCCACATAACAAACCAAATACTACAAAATATAAAAATAGAAAATAATTTAGGGAACCAAAATGTTCTGAAAATTCAATATAAGATAAAACTAATCAAAGAGGAGGTAGTTAACCTCAAATATCCCATACATTGGACAAAAAACGGTATAGTTAATCCAATTTTACTACCTAAATCTGAAATAAAAATTTTAACGGAGGTTTTAGACGAAGAAAATTTTCCTTAGTCGAACGCTGAAGAAGCGCTTGATTTTGCAAATATTAAAATAATCACCAATAGTACTTGCTTATTCTATCTTTTAGAAATACCGATAACAAATAAAAATATTTATAAAAAATTAATAATTAAACATGTGAAAATAAATAATACTATTGTAAAAATTAATTATGAAAAAATATTTTCAAATAAAGTTGAATTGTATGGAATAAAATATTCTTGTAATAAAATAAATCATGTATCAATTTGTAAAAGACAAAATATTCTAAATAAAAAAAATCTACTTGCATTAAAAACTTACTTCAAGCTAAAAATTCGACATGCGATCTGGTAAATAATCATCACATCTCAACAGTAGAGAAAATAGACAGCGGAATACTCCTACTAAATCAGTTCAACGGTAACAAAGACTTCAAAAGCTAGACGGAACTTATATCATAATAAAATTTCATAATGCTATACACCCAAATCTTCACTTCAAAAGAAGTCTCTGTTGCAAAAGTATGGCCAGCAATTCTGCAACCACACTTCACGAAAAACGAACTGCATCAGCAACTTTCATTGGATTTACTTGAAGAGATTCACATAAACAAGACGAAAAGGATAGAAATATTAAAGGCGGTCAAATTTGATAGAGTCACCGAAATTATAGTACCCATCACCGAATGATAGGACCGATAGTAATAGTCATAATATTGGTTATCCTTTACCGCATTACAAGACAGAGAAGAAGGACTACATTAAGAATTAATAATGCATCTGAAACAAAGGCGAAAATCGACGGTGAAAAAAATTTACAAGAATCAACCACCGCAGTTATTTATCAAGAACCAAAAAGAATCGCAGAGACACAGTAGCATCACTTCCTTTAAAGACAACCATGCAAACAAAACCATGTGTTACGGGTAGAAAGCTTATCATTAACAGCCAAATGGGGACATTTAGTCTTAAGAGCGAAGGAGTTAATATCCATTAACTTAATTTAATATAATTTTGAAATAAAAAAAAGATATCAAATAACTATTTCGAAATTTGGCCAACCCATTTATTTTATTGTGAAATATTGTAACACATTTTCAAACGCTATGCAATCACGCGGAATGAACACGTCATCATCATCATATGGCTCTACAGCTCGGGGTGAGCTTTGGCCTGCTTTACAACTGCTCGCCATTGTTCTCTATTTTGTGCTCCTGATCTCCAATTTCGGACATTAAGAATTCTAGCATCGTTATCAATATTATCAGCCCATCTATTTCTTGGTCGTCCCCTTGCTCTTGTTCCTTCAGGGATTGCATACATAATTTTATATTGAGCGCGGTTTTCCTTCATTCGAGCAACATGGCCTGCCCATCTTAGGCGCTGCGCTTTTGCATATTGTACTATGTCTTTTCCTTCTATTAACTCGGAGAGTTCAGAATTAGTTCTTCTTTCATATTCTCCACTTTCGAGTCTTTTTGCGCCAAAAATTCTACGCAGTATTTTTCTTTCAAATACTCTTAAGCTATTTTCATCATGTCTCGTCAGACTCCATACTCCACAGCCATATGTTATCACTGGTCGTATAATAGTTTTATAAATTATTAATTTTGATTGTCTGGTTATTATTTTAGATTGTATTAGCTTTTTATGTACGTAGTAGCATTTGTTTCCTGCATTAATTCTATCTTGTACGTTATGATGCATACTGTTGTCATTTCTGACTATTACTCCGAGATATGAGAAACTCTTAATACCTTCGAAATTGTATTCCCCAATGGTAATATTCTGTGGGTATCTTCTACTTTCATTTCGCGACATTTTCATATATTTTGTTTTATTTTCATTGATAGCTAAACCAACTTTTTTTGCTTCACTTTCGAGCACAATAAACGCCTCAGTCATATCTCTATAACTTCTTGATACGATTGCTATATCGTCAGCATAAGCAATTATTTGATGAGACTTTATAAATATGTTTCCTCCCTTATCGAGTTTCTCAACTGCATAATTCAATACCATGTTAAACAGCATGGCAGAGAGAGCGTCGCCTTGTCTTACACCCGACTTAATATAAAATTCTGTCGATATTTTTGATTGTATCATTATTTTAGCTTTAGATTCGCTCATTGTCATCATAGCTACGTTGGCAAGTTTTTTGGATACTCCCTGTCTTAACAAGGAAGCAAGAACTTGATCCCTACTTACACTATCAAACGCTTGTTTAAAATCAACAAACAAGAAGTGTATGTCTTTATTGTACTCATAACATTTTTCCATTGTTTGTTTCAATATAAATACTTGATCAATTGTTGATCTTTCGCTCCGGAATCCACACTGGTACTCTCCTATAATTTCCTCTGCATATGGTTTTAATCTTTCGAAAATTATATTTGATAATACTTTATATGCAGTATTTAATAATGATATTCCCCTATAATTTGTACATTCAGTTTTGTCGCCTTTTTTATGAATGGGACATAACAGCCCTGTTCTCCATTTGTTTGGCATATGTTCTTCATCCCAGATTTTGCATATTAGTTTATGCATTTGACGATGCAGAAATTCACCTCCCTTTTTTAACAGTTCAGCTGTTATACCATCTTCTCCAGGGGCTTTATTATCTTTTAGCTTATGTATTGCAGTTCTTATTTCATCAAATGATATTGAGGGTATCAAGGGCTCTGCAGTATATACATCATAAATTCCTGCTGGACTTTCTAATTGTTGCACGTTCAGTAGCTCATCGAAGTATTGTACCCATCTATTTGTAACGTCGTCTTCGCTCGTGAGCATATTTCCTTGCTTATCTCTACAAATATCTAGGCTGATATCCATTAATTTCTTTCTTTATATTACAATAGAATTTTCTTATATCATGTTTATTGTGTTCTTGTTGAATTTTTATTATGTTATTTTCCATATACTTTTTTTTCTTTTTACGGCATATTTTATTACACCAATATTAACACTGGCAGCTCTGTTTATCGCTCCTTCCATTTGTTGCCATTCATCATCAATTGTTGATGTATTCTGATTTTCCATCAGTTGATAGATAGTGGATTGAAAATTTTCTACAGTATTTCTGTCCTTAAACTTATCTGTTGCCCATTTCTTTTTTCTTAGTCCTCTTTGGGCAGCTACATTCGATATTCTTTGACGAAACCGTACTTTGACTAGATAATGGTCACTATCACAGTTCGCTCCACGGCAACTTTTTACTCCAATTATTGAAGATGATTGCCTAGCAGATATTAGTACATGATCTATTTGGTTTACTGAATCGGAGCCAGGTACTCTCCATGTTCCTTTGTGTATGTTTTTCCGCTCAAATGCAGTGCTTTTTATTTTGAGTGACGCGCCATTCGCGAAGTGACACAATCTTTGGCCATTCATATTAGTTACTTCGTGGAGAGAATATTTACCCGCAGTATTCTGCACAAAATCCTCTTTGCCTATTTTGGCATTGAGATCACCCATTATAATTACTGTGTCGTATGAGGAGATATTTTCACATGCGTCATTTAATTCTTCATAAAAATTATCTTTTTCATCGTCTTCAGCTTCTTCTGTTGGAGCGTACACTGATAATATAGTTATATTACAAAATCTATCTTTCAATCTAGCACTAATTGGTTTAAAATCTATAATAGACTTTCTAAGATCTTTACTTATCATAATTCCAGTACCATATAATCCTGATCGATTATTATCCCCACTATAGTATAAAGAGTATTTTTGTTTATTAACTATGCCTCTACCTTTCCATCGTATTTCTTGAAGAGCTAGTAGTTCTAATTTATATTTTATCATTTGATTCGCGATTTCTTCCATCTTGCCTGCTTGTAACATTGTTAATACATTCCATGTTCCGATGTTCAAATCGTAGTCCTTTTTTCGGTGCCGGGTTCGGTTGCCATTGTTGTCATTTATTATCCGAGGCTCTTGTAAAGCATTCATAACAGATTTTGTTTTCCGATGCACGGTTGTTAGCCGTACGACCAACCCCCAACCTGGAGGGCCTGTCCTCAGTATTATAACCTCTGAGATAAGGCTTAGCATTAGCTTCAGCAGATAGAATTACATCACTTTCATAACTATGTTACCAGTTCTACTATGATTGTTCTGTATTCCATCATGCCTACTTCCTGAGACGCTAAAAGATGTTAGATAGCTATTCAGGTTACTAATTATTTCTCTCCTCCTTTTAGAACCGGGCTTGGGACCGGCTTTGGCGGAGTTAGGAATGAACACGTGAGTCAGCATAAATGCAAGTAGAATTATTAAAATAAAAATTTTGTAAAATCAGATTAATTCGTTTTGGCAAATAAAAAAGTTGAAAAAACTAGTCTTAAAGCAAAAAAAAATCAAGTTTTTTATTTAAAATTTTTTATCATATAATTTTCAGAATAAAATTACAATTGTGAACATTAAGAACATTGAAAGAATTTAACTTGTATGTCCGTCCGGCCGACCGCACGATAACTCAAAACCTAAAAAAGCTAGGATCTTGAAATTTTCGCAAATTCGTTTTTTTTTGCAATAGCCGTCATCGCTAAATCCAGCCATATTGGTCCGTGGGTTCGGGTAGTTGCCATGCAACTTCTTTTTTTATATAAGCATTACTCTGTAACTATTAAAGCTGGGTAGCTGAATTTTTGCCAATACTAGTTTAGTTTTACGGCCAAAATTTTTGCAAAATTTGGTTGGTCTGCTGCAGTGAGTTCGAGTAGCTGCCATACAACTTCTTATTTTATATGAGCATTACCCTATACCTACTAAAGCTGGGAGTCTGAAATTTTGCCAAAAATGATTTAGTATAATGGTTCAAATGACCGCAAAATGTGGTTGGTCTACTGCAGAGGGTTCGAGTAGCTGCCATAGAACTTATTTTATATGAGCATTACTCTATACCAAATGTAATTAATGTTCATAATAATAATCATATAATGATTATATAACGGCCATACGGGTATCCCAGAGTTGATACAGTTTACTCTACTACACTCTTCCTCGTTTTTATTTGAATTTTCTAACTCGCATATGCCGATTTTACGTCCAAAAACTGAACGCTTTTCAAAAATGTCTATTATCTTATAAATATTTTTCTTTAGTATCGATAAAAATAAAAAAATAAAAAAAATTCTTAAAACAAAAATAATTTTGATATAAAGCTTTTTTATCTTATAAATATTTTTCTTTAGTGTGGATAAAAATAAAAAAAATTTTAAAAATTCTTAAAATAAAAAAATTTTGATGTAAAGCTTTGTTATATTATCTAAAATTTAAAGGAAAATACCTTGAAAACCGTTTATAAAACCCGGTCTAAGAAAAATTTCAGTTCAAAAATCTATATTATGTTATTTTCGGTAGTTAAAATACCACTGATCGACAGATTATTTCCAATTTTGTATCTATTAAAATAAGTTTTTTTTATGGACACAAAGGCTGTCGATGTTAAACAATATAAAATTTCACTAAAATATCTTGTACTTCTATTCAAAAATTAGATGATGGTAATCCTAAAGTTATTAATCGATACATCTCCAAAACTATTGGTCACACAGAAACGGTAGGACCCGATCCCGCACCATCATAACCTTTAAATCAAAGTATGACTCATGAAAATGGAGCTTATAGTTTCGGCGCTATCTTAAAATAAAAAATCGGGCTTAAAGAATTATATATATATACAGATAATCACAAATTAATATTTCATTCGAATAACTTTCGTGAAAATTAGAATCAAAGATAACAGGAAAATTATAATTGTTAACTAATTCTAATACCAATATTTCAATCTTAAGAGAATTAATTGCTGCATGTGTGCAAAGCTTTATTGAATTGTACAAAAACTTTAAGTTTGGATTTTGTAATTGCATTTTATAAATAAATTTATTTCATGTTCTTTTGTTTTTTAATATTTTTAAATAGATAAATTAGTAAGAATTTTTAATATATTTGAATTGATAAAATAATTAGAAAATGTTTTTAGTATTAAAAAGTTAATTTGGGTAGCTATATGTCTTACGATCAAACTAATAAAAGCTTTTATGGTTTTAAAATGACTTATGGACTTTTCATTAAATTTGAACCAAATAGGTGTAGGGTACTGACTGTTTCTTTACTTGTTCCAAATTTCTTTTAGTATTATCAATGTAATTTAAATGTTGATTCAAAACTACACCTAAGAATATGACAGATTTTTTTCTGTCAATTAATGTGGAGTTTGAAGCTTTTATTTGGAAGTTTTTCCAAAATTTTTTAATGTTACTGCTGGTTTTATCGCCAGTATTCCTAAAAAGAATTGCTTCAAATTTATCTATTTTCATTTTTAGTAATATTTCTTGTTATTTCAAAAAAGCTATTGAATAATTAGAGCCTTTCATATTTGTAAAACCCAATTCTGTTATTTATATTGAAAAAAGATTCGGTGAATTAACAGTTCCTTGATGTAAGCCACTATTAATTACAAATTCATTTTCTATATTTGAGTATTGGCTATTGTAAATTTATTGTTGAATATCATATCCATTATTAATCTTACTAAATTGTTTGGAAATCTGTACTTTTATAATTTATATATTAAACCATCGATCCAAAAACTATTAAAAGCTTTTCTAAATCTATAAGGCAAGCGTCAATGCCTTCTTTTTTATTTATGTACCAGCAAACATCAGATGTTAATTTATTTATAGCATGTATAGTGCTATATTTATACCTAAAAGCAATTGGTTGAAAAAAATTGGTTTTCAAGTAGTAACTGGTTATAATTTACTATTTTTGTTATTTTATCATTAATTATAGATTCGAAAACCTTGCCGATATTTGGCATAAGGCTTATTGGTCTATAATTATATGGATCTGTTGGGTCTTTACCCGGATTTTATATCATGATCACTTTTGCCATTTTCCATGTTTTGGAGAAACAACAGTAGTTTAATGCATTGTTAAATAAAATAACATATTTTTCGATGACTTTTGCCGATAAGGTCCTTAAACTACATTGGGAATGCAATCCCTGCTAGATGAAGTTTTGAATTCTTGCAAGTTGTAGTATGGGACATTATTAAAAGAAGGGAACACATTAGATGGAAGCATGTTCCACATCTTAGCAGTCCTCACGATAAATGAGTTTTCATAACCAGTTTTAAACCACCTTAGAATTTCCCCAGTGTAGAAAGTTCATGTAGAAGTCTGATGTTAAGTTGGAATTGTTTAAGAGGAGGCATAATTGACTTTAGTTCAATAGAACAAGTGTCATTACCTACAAGATATCAATAAAACAGAGAATCGCTCCAATATTTCGACGAGAGGAGTAAATGTTACTTGCTCGACAGGGTCACCTATTAGGCACGATTTTGAATTTTGTCGAGGTAACTCAAATAAGTTCATGTGGGAGTTATACTCCATCTTAGGTCGAATATAAGCTTTTTAGATATTAGACAGATCCTTAGGGAAGAATAATGATTTGCACCGGGACAGAAAACCCAAACATTTGGCAGCATTCTTGGCTATATCAAAAATATGCTAATTCCACAGCATTTTTTGATTTACCTGCAAACCTAAAAGGCTTTGATTTTCTGATCGTTCAATTTTTTCCCCTTGGAATCGCAGATTTAAGTCAAACTAACTGATTCGTTAAATTAAGTTAAATTTCTCTTGTCAGAAATCAGGCAGCTTTGAGTTTTTGAAGTATTAAACTCAACTCCATTACTTTTACCCCAATCAGCTATTTTGGCTAAACCATGGTTAATTAAACTAACTATAATATTTCTTTTAGAATTGGTTGAGGAAGGTGTGACATTAGATTTCTCAAGAAAGTCAAAGGATGCTACTAGAGTGCTGTCGTCGGCGAAGCTATGGATTGGATTGAGGGAGAGTAAGTCGTTGATAAAAATCAAAAAAGAGTTAGTGATAAGGCGAAGCCTTGTGGTACGTCAGCGTTTATTTCATAAGTGTTAGACATAAAACTGTCGACAAGGTCACGATTTTGTCGATTCGAAGTAAAATCCTCAATCCATTTACGGAAAGGAATACCAAGACCAATAGTTCGGCATTTGTTCAAAAGATCAGAATGCCATACTCAAACATATATGATATCCAGAACAACAACCTCAAATTCGATGGAACAGTGAATGCTGGTGTTGAGCTTTTCACTGAAGTATGTCAAAATATCACCTGTGGATCTTTGGCTTCAAAACGCATATTGCTTATCATGCAAATTACTCTGCAGTCAAGGTATCTCATCAACCGTTTGTTAACAAGTATTTCCATAACTTTGGAAATGATCGATATAATGGCCGGTAATTGAGCTATTGGCTATTGGCCGGTAATTGAAGAAATCGCTTTTGTCACCTTTTTTGGGGAATGGAGAAACATGAGCAATTTTTCATTGACTGGGATATCTACCAGTCGAAAATGATAATGAAAAAAGATTGCGCAAAGGTTTCGAAATGGGAGAGGCAATATGTTTAAGAACCATTGCAGGACTTCCATCAGGACCAGTGGACTTTCTAACATTCAGGTTTTCAAGCACTTTCACTACAGTACGTGTTCTAAAGTACACCCTATGAAGAATTTTAACTCTAGTGAGATTAACAAAGGGTAGTAATGGTGGAGTTTATATTGTAGGAGACAGCATAGAATTTCCCGCAAAGGATTTTGCAAGCAAATTAGCTTTCTCAACTAAATATGATATAATAGAATTATTGTTATCAATCAGCGGCGGAAAGGATGATCCGTTACTAGAAAAGTTACTTTTAACACTCGTCGCAAAAGTCCAAAAAGAATGAATACAGTGAGGAACATTGATTATTTTACATCTTAACCTTTGGTTATAAAGAAACTTTTGCTGATTGATGATTCTCTTGCAATTATTCCTGGCAACTTTGTAGCTCGCAAATGAGGAATCACACGCAATTTTCCTTGTACATTTTGAAATGCTCTTCCAGATTAGCCTTTTAGGAATACAGTTTCGATTGGGCAACGAAAGCATTGAAAAGCTTGATTTGCCAAAGCTTTTCCAGCTCATTGGGATCTGTATAAAAAGCAGAAAAATATTGAAGCATTTTAAGCACGGAGTTTAGCCCAGAGGTAATGAAAAATCGGGTTAGAGCTGCTAAGGTCATGAAGGGTGCTGAAAGCAACATTGGAACGTATATATAAAGCGACTCCTCGATGATGTATGAAAAGCGGTACAAGTGTATAGCCGTTGATATTATAATTAGTATCATCACCTACAACTTGTGTCTCGCTTAAAGAAAGTATAGATGGCCTTTTTGAGTTAAGATGGGCTTCAACTGAATGGTGGTTACATACTTAGCCTCTTATATTACTAATTTGTAATAAAAAATTATTCTCCACTGACTACAACTTGCGGACGGGAAAGAAAGCAAAAATATTCAAATAATTTGAAATTCCAATTTGAAAATATTTAATTCAAATTGAAATATTAAAATTTCAGAAAACATGTATCACAATTTGAACATACACTTAAATTAAAGCATAAAAAAAAGGAGTATATTGTATAATAATAATAGTGCCAGCACACAAATAATGGAGAACATTATAAACAAAAATACAAATACAACAGTTTTTAAGACTTTATTGTAACCACAGATTGTTTACAAAATTCACCACTAAATTAGTGCGGACACAAACCTTTTAAAAACATTATGTGTCTTTATTCCACATATATTGAAAGCATATATAACAAAAAAACCAAGGGTTTTTAAAAAGTACATTTTCAAAATTACGTAGGGTTTCTTACTGAGTATTTTATCATTTATTTTTATAAAAATATATATAAAAACAAGTAAAGAAACAATCAGTCGGTGCAACCGACTTAGAAATACCCTACACCTATTTGGTTCAAATTTAATGACATATCCATAAATCATTTTAACGCCATAAAAGCTGTTATTAATTTGATTGTAAGACATAGCTAACCAAAATTACTTTATAATACTAAAAACATTTTCTAATTACACTATCTCTTAAAAAATATTACAAATTCTTACTAATTTATTTATTTAAAAATATTAAAAAACGAAAAAACTTGTTATAAATGAAAATATATTTATTCCACTTCAATTACAAAATGAAAAAATTCTAGTTATTAAATTTTTTGATAAAAATCTGAACAAAGCGTAATATATATTATAATAACCCAAATTTTTCAAAATTGCAAATATTTTAAATGGCTAGTTAATATACCTAATAGAAAAGCTTATACGCAAAATATGCAATTAATGTATTTCTAAAATACAATTACAAATTTACACCTTTTCATACAATTCATTTAAATATAAAAATAAATTTTACATAAATGCAGCAAGTTCCTTTGGAGAAAGCTGAACCACTACAATTAAGTCTACATTTCGGGAACACATATGATATGATTTCTATTCTTTGGCTTCGAAATTGTACTCGTTCGGCCTCAAATCGACCAAAAGCTTCTAGAATCCGAACTCATTGACCAAACTCGACCAGAACCAATTCCAATGGTTTTACTAGTAACCTAAAGTTTAAATTTCATCAAAAAAGCGGCATTATTTTTTGAGTTATGGTGTTTTTAAGATATATTTTTGTTAGCCCTTGAACTTTTCAAAGGTTGCAGAACCCGAAACCATGGTACGATTTTGCCCATATGCAGTCCCCGTCATACTTTAAATACTAGTTAACCCTTGTACACAATTTGAACGTTCTATATTAATTTTAAGTTACTATTTTTAATAATTTCGATTATAAGCTCTTAATACTTAAGACGGTCTAAGAGGGATACTGAACCACCACTTCAATTGATCCCAAATTAGGGGGACACGCAAGGGATAGTAAAGAACACCCTTGTGCCAAATTTGAAGCTTCTACATTTTTTTAAGTGGTTATCTTTATTAATTTTAAAGATATGCTTTAAGGTCTTCGGAAATGTGTGGCTGGTCCCCGACCCACTACTCCAGTGGGGCCCAAATTTCAAAGACATTAGGAAAATAGGAAGGGACACCCTGATACAAAACTTGGAGGTTCTATCTTCCTTGGTTTCGGAATTATGCTCGTTTGGCCTAAATTCGATCAAAAAGTTAAAGGTTCCGAACCCTTGGTCCAATTCCGAACTTACGCTATGCCCAAAGTAGTTTCATTACTAGTAACCTACAGCACAAATTTTATGAAGAAAGCGTCATTAGTTGTTGAATTATTGTGATTTTTTATATATGATCGTTAGCCCTTCGATCGATTAAAAGGTCCAGAATCCGAACCAATGAGCCGATTTCACCCATGTGCAACCCCCGCCGTACTTTCAGTTCTAGTAACCTCCAGTTAAAATTTCATCAAGATAGCTCTATTATTTTTTGAGTTATCGTGCCTACGGACGGACGGACGGATGGACATGGCTATATCGACTCAGGAGGTCACGCTGATCACAAATATATACACTTTTCTATATCTACCTCACTTCCTTTAGGTGGTTACAAACACCATACCAAAGTTAATATACCCTTTTACCTATTCTATAGGTGTAGGGTATAATAAATGATAATATTATAATTTAGTTATTGCATTAATTTATTAATTATATGACTAATAGTTAAATCCTTAGAATATAACCCAAATGCACTCAAGAAAACCTTTTAATAAGTGCGAAATATAATGTTTCAGCTTCAATGTTACTGTTTAATTTTGGAAAAACTTACATTGGTTATTAGGTTATTGTTTTATAAAAACATAAAGGTATTCATTTTAAGACCTAGTATCCCTTCAATGGGAATGGTTCCCAAATTTTTGCTTAGCAAACTTATGATGGACCTGCCCACCCCTCTCCTGTCCTTACCCTTTAATTTTTTTCGGTTCTATGAGTATGAAATTAATGGTGAAGTTCACCAAAATTTGGAATTTTACCTAGAATTTTATTATCTAAACAAAAATCGTTAAAACTAAGAGACAATTTTTTCAATTTAAAGAACCCCTTTCAAATTTAAGAAAAACCTTTAACTTATGTTGAAATATAATGCTGCAGCTGTAAATTTTGTATATTTTTAAAAAAAACTTGAACAGGTATTCAAGTTACAGTTGTTTAAAAATAGCTAAATTTCAATTTTCGAGCCCTTACAGCTCCTAAGCAAGTGATGTGACAAAAAAATATTGTTAACTGACTCCTATTAATTTTGGAGGACCTAACTTAGACCCTAATTTTGGAGGACCTAACTAAGACCCTAGCTTAAACCGTTTAGAAGATATGCGGGGCCAAAACTTTTGCAAAAATTATGTTTAGTATAATTGTAAATTTTAGTACCGTATAACAACCCTAGAAATTTGTCTTTTAAAAATTTATAAAGTTTATAAAACCAGCTATCTTTTGCCGTTTTCAGATTGAAAATACACTTAACAGAACCCTTGTTATAGCAATTTAAAAATAGGGGTTTTTTCCAACTTTGGGGGGGCTGTAGCTCCGTAACGGGTTGAGCCACAGAAAAAAATTCTTCTACGAAATTATTCTTTTACTCTATTTCTAACGGTGTAAAAGTTTTGTAAACAAGCGGACGGACGGACGGACAGAGTGAAGCTATATAAGCACATTTTTACAAAATTTTTTGAAAATGTGCTAAAAATGATAACATTAATTAATTTAAATGAGAGTGAAAAATTGAAATGAAAAAAAGAAATGCAATATGCTATTAAAGAAGGGTATGGGGATAGAAAAGGATGGTTAGTTAGCGTGCATTGCTGTATTCAAATTTTGACAAATTACAATGTAAACAAAAATCAAAATTGATTAACAACTAAAATTCTAAGCTAATTATACAAACTAATTTAAATTAAATAAACTAAAATCATAATAAACAAAAAAATTAATAAAAGTGCAAAATTAAATTAATTAAATTATAAATAAATATTTGCAAGGTAATAAAATTGTAAGGTAATAAAATGTAAAGTTAAGAAAAGTTTTAAAAATTTTATTTTTTAAAGTTTAAAAATTAATAATGTTATATTTAAACAAACAGTTATTCAATTTTTCCTGAATTGTTCATTTAAAAAAAAAAAAAATAAAAATCAAATTATTTTAATTATTTATGGAGAAAAAAACTTTTTTTTTGTGAAAATTACTGTTATAGCAAATATCATCTTCCTTGTTCAGTATAAATTCGTTTGTGTTAGTTTTAATCAGTTTTGTAAAGTCAATATTGTTAATTACCAATACATTTAAGTCGTGATAGTCGATGGGAAGTTTTTTTAGGGTTACAGTTGTGCCTTTCCCGGAAAAGTTTATTAATTTCAGGGAACATGTTTTTCTTGTCTTTTGGGGTAATGTTTTTAGTTCTGTTATGGCAGTACTTGTTTTTTTAAATATTTATTTCATCCTTAATTAAAATTTGTATGTGTTTAAAAAAGCTTTTCAGTGTGGTGTAAATCTTAAGTTTCTTTTGTGAATTGTATAAATATCGAAAATTAATTTACTTCTGTGTTTCAATAGGTTTTTAATCTTTTTGAAGTATAGCTTGTTACTTTCGCTATTGGTATCGATTCATCAATAGTTTGTGTTACTATTTTGTTGATTTTGTTTAGGTGGTAATTTATTTTGTCTGTTACAATACTAGTTGATTCTAATAGTTTTAATTTCAATAAATAAATTTACCCGGACTAATAAATTTCTTAAATACGTATGACTCCACTAATAATATAGACCTTAATCAAATGACAATTAGGTTTTGTGAAATAATGTTCGATGGATTAACTCACTTTGTTCTTATTTAAAAAACAAATGTTCTAACTCGAGCCCACCATGGTTCACAAAGGAGCTTAGATCTCTCAGAAATAAGAAAAACAAAGCCTGGCAAAAATATCTCAAAACTAAAGATATTAATGAAAATAATAATTTTGTTATATTATTTGAGAATTTTAAAACTTCATCTGATCTACTTTATAATAATTACATTAGTCTAATTTCAACTAAATTAAAGTCTCAAAAATTTTGCAAATTCATAAATTCTAAACTTAAATGTGATGAATACCCAACATTTATGAGTTTCAATTCTCTTTCTAGTAATGATCCTTCCACTATTTCGAAATATTTTCGCGAGTTTTTTAGAAATTCAAATAGCGATTCTTCTTTTACTTCCATAAAAAATAATTGCTCCTATATGAACACTTATCAAAAAGCTTCTCTTACTGTCATTAATATTAATGAAAAAACAGTTTCCAGCTATATAAATAAACTGGGCGATAATACTTTTCAAGGACCGGATGCTGTACCGGAAGTAATTTGGAGCAAGTGTTCTAATATTCTTGCTACATGTTTTATACTACTATTCAAAAATTCATTAAATTCCGGATATTTTCCTCCTTTTTGGGAAATATCTTATATCAGACCAATACATAAAAATAATGCTAAAAATTCAGGAGTTCCACAAGCTACCCACTTTGGCCCTCTACTTTTTAACTTTTTATCATTTGTGTGTAAATGATATTTCTTTTATCATTTCTAATTGCGAGCTCCAAGTTTACGCTGACGATATGAAAATTTTTAAAAAGATTACATCTTACAATGACACCATTCTTATGCAGAATGATCTTGCAAACTTTAACAATTGGTGCGTTAATAACTGTTTACAACTTAATGTAAATAAATATGCATTGATATCTTATACAAGCCGATCTAGTCCCATTTGTTTCAAAAATAATTTAGATCGTATTAGTTTATCTAAAGTTACCTCAATTGTAAGACCGTACCCGGAATATGGAAGGCGAAAAAATCTGCAAAGCACAAATTAAATAGTTCTGTAATAAGGGGAAAAAGCAACAGAAATATTTTTATCAGCAATAGCTTAACTAGTTATACAAAAGCTTTATTTATAGATGCATCAAAGGTAAAGAATGAAAAAGATTATAAATTTTTGTGGTTAAAAAATTCTAGCGTAGTTATTCAAAAAAATGAAAACAGTGTAACCATTATCTTGAGATTATTTGTAGATTTAAAATTAATTACTTAATAATAATTAATAATTATATATAATTTAAATAACCCTCAAGGTGCCCTCAAAGTTCCCCCATGAATAGATGGAGAAATAGATCATTATTGAAAAAAATAAACCTTTAAAAAAATTATAAATATTTTATTAATTTATTTAATTTAAGCAAGTTCGCATTAAGCCGCTTTAAAGAGAGGATAAATTGGTACAGTTAAATTAAATTAAAATTCTAAATACCTACATATAAATATTATTCTAATAAATAAATGTTTCTAAACATATACATATGTTTATTGAAGCCAGGAACCCAAAATTCGAGTTAATGCTGCCCTTCATATATCAAACTGTATTTTTTTTTCTAAACATTTTAGTACGATATGAACTATGTTGTACGTATTCTGTATCCTAATTAAAAAACTTTATGAATAAAAATATTTAGAAAAACTCATTGCATCAACTTTTGGTTCAAAAAAAAGTAGCATCTACATAAACGAAGCATTTACAAATTATACCAAAGCTTTATATATGTAAGCAAAAAAAATAAAAAAGCAAAACAATTTTATGTATTTATGGTATCAAAATTGCAAAATATTTCTTAGAAAAGTGGAGGGTGATAAGGCCATTGTTATAAGTTCATTCGAAGATTTATCAAAAATTAATTCTTGATTTATTAAACTTATAAATTTTATTTTTTATATTTAAAATGAGAGTTGATATTTCTAACTTCGATTACGAACTTGTTAACAATGATCTTACATTGCCTATTATTGATAATGTTGCAAATTTTAATAGTAATTGTTTTAATAATTTTATTATAGTCCATCAAAACGTTAGAAGCTTAAGGCAAAATTTCAACCATCTTATTTCCGAACTTGAAGGTTTTAAATCACTACGAGATTTTTTATTTGTCTCGGAAATTTGGATATATGATTATGAAATTTCGGATTTTCACATTCCAGGGTATGACTTTTATGCATGTACAAATGGTAAGTATGTTTCTGGTGGTTTTGGTTGTTTTGTAAAAAATGTTTATAAGTGTGTAGTTGTTAACTATAATCTTAAGAGTGCTGATATTTTAAAAATCTCGTGTACAGTCAATGATGTTAATTTTACCTCCTTATGTATATATAGGTTTCATAAACACCATTTTAGTGTATTCCTTAATGAATTCTCCAAATTGTTACATAATGAAAATGCAAAAAATCTTTTCGTGGTAGGAGACATAAATCTAGATATATTAAAGGTAAATGATGATGTAACAAATCTTTTAACATTGTTGGCAAACCACGGGCTAACTTCCATAATAAACGAAACCACTCGTCCATCTTCGGGTAAAAGCATTGACCATTTTTATGTTCGATCATCTATACTCGAATTAATTCAAAAAATTAATTTAGATCTGAATATCACTGATCACTGTATGATAGGGTTAATTACGAAAAAATTGAGTGAAGTCAAACAAAATAAAAGCAGTAATGTCAAACAACTAAAGAAAATAGATTATGCAAAATTGAATTTAAGTTTACAGTATGAGTTCTGGGAAGAAGTTCTGGTAGAAAATGATATTTCCAAAGCTTATACCATCTTTAGTAAAATTTTGCAGGCACATATCTGTAGATGTAGTACAACTCTTACTTTACGCAGCAAATATAAGAGGTTAAAACTGTGGATTAATAATAAGTTAATAAATGAAATAAATTTAAAAAATAAGTTAGGTCAAAAATGTAGTAGGGCACCAAATAGTCATAATCTTAGGAAAAAATATAAAAAAATTAGCAAAAATTTAAAAAACGAAAATTAACTTACAGAGGAATAATTTTTATAAGAATGAATTTACAAAAAATCTAGGTAATCTTAAAGGTGAGTGGCAGGTGATTAACAATATTTTAAGTAAACCAAAAAATAAAAGTAATACTATTGTAGTGGAAAAATATGATTATGTTTATAAGGATGAACTAGAAGTTGCTAATTTATTTAATTATTATTTTATTGATGTTACTGTAAACTTGATTTCTCAAAGCCAACTCTTATAGTTGCAATTGTACTTCTAATTCTCTCGAAAACTATAGAAGTAATACTAGTTTTGGTTTTGAACCAATTTCTTCTCTCGAAATAGTTAAAGCATTAAAAACACTAAAAAATTCGTATTCCTGTGGTTATAATGGTCTGTCTCAATTGGCTTAAAAAAATACAATTTAATGATCTGTGATAGCGCATATTTTTAACGGGAGCATTCTTTTAGGAGTGTTTCCTGATGCTCTTAAGTGTGCAATCGTAATTCCTTTATTTAAACAAGTGATGAAAAAAACCAAGGGTTTTTAAAAAACCACATTTTGAAAATAATATATATAATATAGTGTTTCGGTTTCGGAATATAATGTTGAAGCTTCAATGTTAACGTTTAATTTACGAAATATATACGTTGGTGACTAACTTACTACTTACTTATAAAAACCGTAATTTTTTTAATTTTTATGTCCTAATAGCCCCTCTATGGGGAAGGTTGCCCAATTTTTAAAGGATCTAATCCTCACTATTCCCCTTCCCCCAACTTTTTTAGGTTTAAGGAATTAAATTGTGAATTCTACCAAAATTTGGAATTTTATTTAGAATTTTACTATATAAGCAAAAATGGTTAAAACTGGCAGACACCTTCTTCAATTTAAAGAACCACTTTTAAATTTAAGAAAATCTTTTAACGTATGTTAAAGTATAATGTTGGACCTTAAAATTTTGTATACTAACAAAAAAAAATTTGAACAGGTATTCAAGTTATAAGTGTTTAAAAATAGCAAAATATCAATTTTCGGGCCCTTACTACTAATTTTTGAAGTTCTAACTTCTCCCAAAATTTCAAGACCCCAGCTGCAACCGTTTAGAAGATGTGGGGCCAAAAATTTTGCAAAAATTGAGTTTTGCATAATGGTAAATTTTAGTACCGTATGGCAACTCTATACATTTTGGTAATGTATTTTTGTAAAGCCTAAGAAAGCAGCTCTCTTCTGCCTTTTTTAGGTTGAAAATATGGCTAACAGAACTCTTATTATACTAATTTAAATATAGGGATTTTTTGAAATTTGCGGGGGCTGTAGCTTCGTCACCCTTCAAAATTAAGAAAAACCGTTGACACATGTTGAAATATGTTTAAAGAGCTTTCAATTTTGTAAATCACAAAAAAAAAATTTGGACAGGTATTCAAGTTACAGGTGTTTAAAAATTTCAATTTTCGGGCCCTTATAGCTCCAAAACAGGGGACGTGACAAAAAACATTTGTTAACCGACTTCTACTTATTTCTGCAGGTCTAACTACTCCCAAAATTTCAAGACCCTAGCTTGGGCCGTATAGAAGATATGTGTAGCCAAAAATTTTGCAAAAATTGAGTTTTGCATAATAGTAAATTTTAGTACCGTATGGCAACCCTGAACATTTTGCTGTTAAAAATTTATAAAGTTTATAAAACCAGCTGTCTTCTACTGTTTTCAGATTGAAAATACAGCTAATAAAACTCTTGTTATAACAATTTGAATATAGGGCTTTTCCCAACTTTGGGGGGCTGCAGCTCCGTAACGGATGGGGCTACAGAAAAAAATTCTTCTACGAAATAATTTTTTTTGTAATACCTACTCGTGGTTAAAATTTCTTAACTATATAGGCACATTTTTACAAAATTTTTTGAAAATGTGCTAAAAAGGGGATTGCAAGAATCAGAATAATTACAGACCAATTTCACTTATCTCTTCAATAGCAAAAGTTTTTGAGAAAATTGTAAAAACCAGAAGGTTAGCTTTTCTGAATAATACAAAATTTTTTAGTCCGGCTCAATTTGGATTTAGAAATGGCATTTCCACAGAAGATGCGTTATTAAATTTGTTCAAAAGTGTATGAAAATTCTGATATAGGTAAATATACTGCTGGCCTTTTCGTAGATATTACAAAAGCTTTTGACACGGTCAATCATAAACTTTTGCTAAAAAAAATTGAAAATGCTGGTTTCAGGGGCTTTATGCTGGATTGGTTTGCCAGTTATTTGAAGTCACGATGCCAAAGAGTGAAAATTGGAAGTAAACTGTCAGATACAAAGTACATAAAAAATGGGTTACCGCAGGGTTCTGTATTGGGGCCAATTCTCTTTTTAATATATATTAATTCTATATTTGATTTAGAATTTAAATGTACGGCAATTGCTTTTGCGGACGATCTTGGTTGTGTGTATGGATCAGACAGTTCTCTTAATTTGGTTTGTGATATTAACCATGATTTAAATATACTACGAAATTGGTTCGCATATCATATGCTAGTAATTAGTAATAAAACAAAAATTGTGTTTTTCAATCTTCCACCTAAAATACCTTTTGCAGGCCAAGTTAAATATCACGCCCCTGAATGTGAAAGGCATAAATTAACTTTTAATTATTGTACATATAGCAGTTCTGTTTGTTCGTTCAATAGTAACATTTTTTGTATTATTAATTGTTTTGACTTAGAAATTGTGGAACAGTTTAAATATTTAGGTTATTTAGGTGTTACTATGGACTGAATAAACAATAACCTATACGTGCATATGATCAGAGATGACATATGTGATAAAAACGACAATGTAATTGCAACTGTCATATGAAATTACAATGGCAGTACGCATCTGAAACATGACACGGTTTCTCTACTTGACCGATAGATGACACTAGGGAAAAAATTAAGAAGCGACATCTTGTAGATAGATTACAGTAGACCAATCATTTACTTAATTGAAAAAGGAAAGAACGATTCGAAATACAAGGCAGAGCCTCAGATACAATAATTAGATGGAGATGCCTAGTAGATATCTTATGCTCCCAAGAGGAGTAATAAGGACAAAAAAAAAAATTAACAATAAAATGAGTTGGGCTCCCCATACAGAATTGCTTAAAAGTTATTTTTGTTCCACCCTATTTAGTTTTTTCCATTTGCAAGAATTATGTTCTACCAAAGTTTTAATGACTTTCTATTATGGCTTATTCCAATCCAAATTGCTATATGGTATTACGCGCTGGGGAGGAGCTCATTGGTACAAGATACAACCAATACTTATTTTACAGAAGAATGTGATAAGAAAAGTATGTAAAAAATCGCGTTTGCATCATAGTTTTCATCTTTTCTAAGAGACAAAAATTTTGCCCGTTCGTCATTTGTATTATTACAAAGTGTTTAAAATGTTCTTTATCAGATCTGGATTTTTAAATAATAGATTTACAAGTATTTATGGCTTGCGTACTAATAATATGTTCTATGTGAATGTTCCAACTTTCCATACTGTTTGTTTTCGTAGATTTTATAGTATTCTTGCATGTCGCTTGTTTAACATATTACCTTTGTGCATAAGAAAATGTCGATGTTTTAGCAAATTTATTAAAGCATTGAAATATTGCTTATTTGATTTTAATTTTGATCAGGTTGAAGATTTGCTTGATGTAATGTTTTGATTGAGCTTCTATTTAGCAAAAAAGCTTTTTATTTTATTTTTTTTTTTTACCTTATTATATTTTTTTTTTGTTTCTTTCTTTTGATACTTATTAATTTTATACTATCTTTATTGGTACACCCCACCCCTTTTCAGGAATTTTGTGCAAATTAAAGAATTATTACATGGCATGGCAAAACTATTTTATTTAAAATACAAAATGTCATTAATCATTAATTTTTTTTTTTTATTCTTACTTAGTTTCTAATCTATTTAAGTACTTTTTTGTTTTTTGAAATTTCTTTTAATTAATATTGCATTTACTATATTATTGAACTATCGATTTATTGTAATGTGTATTATTGAATTATTGATATAACTATATATTTTATATAATTTGTTTTTAGGTTATCAGAAAAAAAAGAGAAGTATAAAGAATAAATGAATGAATAATTAAAAAAAAACAAAAAAAAAAAAAAAATATGTTAATTACTGACAATATAGTTATTGCAAATAACTTTAACGATTACTTTAGTTCTATCGTTGACAATTCTACTCAAAGTAGATCAGCACTTGTCCCTCATCACCTTGTCGTAATAATTATGATTTTAATCTTGTTGGTGAAAATTTGATAAGTAATAGTTTTGTCTTTGAGCCATGCACGGCTTGGGAACTCGCAAAAATTATACAATCCCTTAGGAATTCAAATTCATGTGGCTTAGACAATATTTCAAATAATTTACTAAAATCAATTTGCCATAATGTTACTGATGTTATGGCTTTTTTGTTCAACAAAAGTGTACTAACTGCTATTAAAATTGTCTATTGTTGTCCCTTTTATTAAAAATGGTGATTTAAAATCAGTTTCTAACTAAAGACCTACTTCATTGATGTCGAACGTGAATAAAATATTCGAAAAAGCTATCAAAATAAGAGTACTAAAATTTCTTAACAGAATGATTTTTTCAGTCGGACGCAGAAGTTTCAACCGAAAATGCTTTAATAGAGTTTTGTTCGAACATAAACAAAAGCCTAGATGAAAAGAAGTATTGCCCGGCTCTTTTTGTAAATGTGACTAAGGCTTTTGACACAGTTAATCATAAAATTCTACTACGAAAACTTCAAAATGCCGTTTTTAGAGGTGTTATGTGGAATTGGTTTAAATCATATATAGATAAAAGAATACAATGGGCTAAAACAAAAGATAATATAAGTGAACCTCGAAACATAGAACTTGGTGTTCCGCAAGGCTAAGTTCTTGGACCCACCTTGTATCTGATAAATTCTATTTTTAAACAAAACTTCAGGGGTTAGGTAATAGCTTTCGCAGATGACTTGGCTTTCTCATATAATTCTGATAGTCCTTTAAAATTTACGTCTGAACTTAGCAATGACTCTTAGGCACTGGTTTTCTAAACATTAACTGGTTGTGAGCAAAAAGACTAAACTTATGCATTTCAGTTTAACTAGACAACAATGTTCACCAATGCAATTAATATACCATGCCGGTAACTGTACCGAATTCAACTGGTAAGCGCCACTGAATTTAAGAACTTAGGAATAATTATTTGATCAAAATTTAAGTTGGTTTAATCATACACGTTCCCTAATAAACTATTTAAGATCAACTCTTCGTACATTGAATAATTTACATAAGCTTTGTTCCCTCATTGAAAACTAAAAATGGTTTACTATGTTTTACTGCATTCGAAAATTCAATGTGGTATATGTTATCGGGGTGGTGCATATCAGAATAAATTAAAGCCTTTACTTATTCTACAAAAATATATTGTCAGGAAATTATGTAACAAAGATCGGAGGCACCACAGCCTTGAACTATTCCAACATTTGAAAATTTAAGCGATCAGACATTATATTTTAATACCATTAGACTTTTTACTAAACACAATCAAATAGAACAAAATTTACGTATAAATGAACAATACAGTCTTAGATCAAATTTTCATCGATGAGTTCAATATCCTACTTTTAGAACCGTAAGTTATAGGAACTCATATTTCGTTGTTTCATGTAGATTATACAACAAAATTCCGCTCTCAAAAAAGATTATCCAAAATAAAAGATCCTCCTAAGGAAATTAAAATTATGGTTGTTAAATATGGGACATGAAGGTCTTGTTAAGAGCTTTAATCTCAGTTTATCTGATGTACTACAGTAAGCTTGAGCAGCTAGTTTTATCATTGGGAATCATTTTTTATCTTTTTATCTTTTCTTATTATTTGAAAATAATATATTCATTTTTTTTTTACCTAATTTGCTACAATTTTTGGTATTCACGCATATGGTAGTTTTTCTTTCTCTTTTATTAAATTTTTTATTGAATTTTTTTATTAAAATTAAAATTTTCTTTTTAAATTCTTACTATTGATAAATGTTATTATTTTTGATTTTTGTTTTGATGAATTTATTGTTATTGAATTATATATTACTCTAGTCACCACAACTAATCTAGTTTATGAATAGCATTATATATGTGGCATATAAACATAACATTGACTTAAAACTTTTAAAAATTTTCTTAAAACAAAAATTATACAATCGCTATTATTAGGATTACTTTTGTTTCTCTTGATAATTTTTAACCTTCAATTATAATTTTAGTTTTTATACCCGTATTACTATATAGTCAAAGGGTATAATAAATTTGCCATAACGTTTGTGACGCAGAAAAGGAGGGAGGGTGGATTTAGACTCAAGTGTATGGATTGAATCAGAATCGAAAAACAAATCGATTTAGCTATGTATGTCCGTCCGTCTGTTCGTCCGCAAGATAACTCAAAAACTAAAGGAGCTAGGATCTTAAAATTTTCGCAAATTCGTTTTTTTTTGCAATAGCCGTCATCGCTATTTAAATCCAGCCATTTTGAACCATGGTTTCGGGTAGCTTCCATACAACTTGTTTTTTTATATGAGTATTACTCTGTACCTATTAAAGCTGCGTGTCTGAAATTTTGCCAAAAGTAGTTTAGTTTTATGGCCAAAGTTTCTGCAAAATTTGGTTGGTCTACTGCAGTGGGTTCGAGTAGCTGCCATATAACTTCTTATTTTATATAAGCATTACTCTAGACCTATTGAAGCTGGGAGTCTGAAATTTTGCTAAAAATAGTATTGTGTAATGGCCAAAGTTTCTGCAAATTTGGTTGATCTACTGAAAAGAAAATCTTAATCAGAATAAAAAACAAAACCTAAATCCAAAAGATAATTTAATTCCAAATGAAAATAAAAATTTATATAAAAAATAAAGTGTAATTTCAAAAGAAAATTTTAAACAAAGCCCTAATCAAAAATTATTAAAACAAAATAAATACTTTCATCCATATGTATTCTTTAACAAACGTGATAAAAAAATCTTCTCCATTATTTTGATTCTAACTTTGGAAAGAACTGACAGTATTAAAAGCAATTTTTTGATGGATTTAGGGCTAACGTATCTTTAATAAAAGTTCGTTCATTACAAGATAGTACATATGTTGAACTAGATACTACTGAAATGGATAAACTTCCGGGCTTGTGAGCTATCAAGATGACGTCATCACATAACTGTACTAAATATCGCAAAATTTCTTAATATATAAATTATTAGTGGCGATGGCGCCATCTTCTTCTATAGCTTTACAGTCCTTGATGAACCTGAGCTTCCGCTATAATTCTCTTCCATACATCCCGATCTTGTGCAACTCTCTTCCAATTTCTTATTCCTAAAATCCTTATGTCATCTTCAACAGCGTCTAGCCATCTTTTTTTTGGTCTCCCTCTACCTCTAGTACCCTGCATTTGGTGGAGAAACACTCTTTTTGTTGTTCTGTTATCCGGCATTCTTATAACATGTCCTATCCATCTTAACCTTTGCGCTTTTATGAATCTTATTATGGTTCTATGTTCAGTCAATTGTTCAAGCTCGAAATTATTTCTTGATCTGTAGGTACCATCTTCGTTTCTAACCGGTCCATATATTTTTCGAAGTATTTTACGCTCAAATATTCCCAGTTGTCTACAATCTGCAGTTTTAAGCGTCCATGTTTCACATCCATATGTTAGAACCGGTCTGATTAATGTTTTGTATAATTTTAGCTTTGTATTTCTCGACAACAGCCTGGATTTCATAAGTCTGGAGTATGTATAGTAACATCTACTTGCAGCTTGTATTTTTTCCCGTATTGCCACAGCGGTGTCTTCACTTTTACTGTATACAACTCCGAGATACTTAAACTGATGAACACCTTCGAACTTATAATCATTAATATTCAAATCTTGCGTTGGCATATGAGATTTGCTTTTTACGAAGTATTTAGTTTTGGGTTCATTTATTATCAGTCCCACTTTTCTAGCATCAGTTTCCAAACGTGTAAATGTTTCTTTTAGCTCTCTTAAATTCTTAGCAATTATTACAATATCATCGGCGAAAGCGCATATTTGTATGGATTTTATAAATATAGTTCCTTGAGGATCTATCTCTTTTACGACATAATGAAGAACTAGGTTAAATAGTAATGTTGATAGAGCATCACCCTGCTTAACTCCCGATTCTATTCTAAAAGATTCAGTGAACACCCCTTGAATTTTGACTCTTGCAGATGTGTTTGTCAGGGTTAGACATGCTAATCTTGTTAACTTTTCTGGAATGCCAAGTCTATTAAGAATACCACTAATTTTAGTTCTGTCTATGCTATCAAAAGCTTTCTGGAAATCTATGAACAGACAGTGTATATCTCTTGCGTATTCATTATATTTCTCAAATATCTGACTCAGAGTAAAGCATTGGTCCATAGTTGATCTGTTTACTCTAAAACCACATTGATAGTCACTAATAATTGTTTCGGTTATAGTGTCAATACGACTATGTAGTATGTTAGAGAATATTTTGTATGCTATATTGAGCAGAGATATTCCACGATAATTATTGCAGTCTTTTTTGTTTCCCTTTTTATGTATTGGGATAATAACACTTTTTTGCCAGGCTTCTGGAATGTTTTCTGTACGCCATATAATTTTTATTAAGTCGTGGTATTTCTTATACAGTTCCCTTCCGCCGTATTTTACCAATTCAGATATTATAGTATCTTCCCCACTTGCTTTTCCATTTTTAAGTTTTTTAATAGCATTGATCACTTCCTCTAGAGTTGGTTCTTGAATTTCATTTTCAACTGAATATATTGGCTCCATTTGGCTTGTATTGCTCCTTACTTGTTCATTATTCAGTAATTCGTCAAAATACTCCTGCCACCTTTCTAGTATTTGTTGTTGTTCGTTGAGTAGATTTCCTTCTTTACTTAAACATGCATTGAGTTTTGGCTCATACGACGATGTCTGTATTTTTACGCTGTTGTAGAATTTCTTAATATGCCTTTCAGCATTATTTTCAATTTCTTCAATTTGCTTATTTAAAGACTGCCTCTTCTTTTTTCTCATTAGTTTATCCGCTTCTTTTCTTTTTTGCTTATATATAATTTCATTTGCTCTTGTGCTTTGTATTAGCAGCTTCTTTCTCGCTTCATTTTTTACTTCTATAATTTCTTTGCATTCTTGATCAAACCACTCATTTCTTCTATTTCCGTTGTTTTTGGGGATAATTTCCGATGCCGTTGTAACTATTGCATTTTGCATATCTTTCCATTTTTCGTTAATATTGCTATTGGCATCTAGAGTAATATTTTCTATTTTGCGTACCAATTCTGCTTGGTATCCGTTTCTTAGGTTTTCATTTGTGATTAGTTTATCTATTTCCCAATTATTGGTTTTTTGTTTCTTTTTTGTATTTACTACAGAAATTCTTTGCCTTATTTTAGCTTTGATGAGATAGTGATCAGAATCACAATTTGCACCTCTACAATTCCTTACATCAATTACGGAAGTGGCATGCCGCTTGTCTACCAAAAGGTGATCAATTTGGTTCGCACCTCTTCTGCCTGGTATTTTCCAAGTTTGCTTGTGAATTTGTTTATGAGGGAATGATACACTACTAACCCACATATTTTGGCTTGCTGCGAAACTGATAATTCTCGATCCATTATCATTTGTTAGATCATGCATGGAGTATCCGCCTGCTACTTGCTTGGTAAAGCTTTCCTTACCAATTTGGGCATTAAAATCGCCCATTATAATGACCATATCATGTTTTGGTATTTTGCTACATGTACTTGCTAGCACATCATAGAAATTATCTTTGTCTTCTTCCGGGCTAATTTCCGTTGGTGCATATACTGACATTAAAGTTATATTTTGATATTTTCCTTGCAGTCTCATACAACAAATCCTATCATTAACCGGTTCAAAAGAAAGAAAGCTTTTATGGGTTTTTTTATCTATGTAGAAGCCTGTACCGTTCATGCCAGTTCTTTCCTCCCCACTATAGTATATATAATAGTCTTTCTTTTTTATTACATTTTGTTCTTTGTATCTTATTTCTTGAAGCGCCACTATATTCATTTTGTATCGTTTCAATTCGTTTGCTATCTCTGCCATTTTACCAGGTTTAAGCATTGTCAAAATATTCCAATATCCGAGTGTCAAATCATTTTCCTTAATTCTTGCCATAGGTCGTTGCCGTAAAGTCCGATCTAATATCCGAGGCATTTGTTGCGGGTTCATGACATTTGTGATTGGTATAGAATCGTCAATCCTATGACCGCATTTTATACCTACTGCCAGGTTATTTATCTGCCGCCCCTCTGGGGTCAGACGCAGACCAAGGAGCCGCTCATTCTGAGTCAGACGCTTCTGGATTTAGTTTAATTTCGGAGTTGTCATCTCCTAGCCTTTGAGAAACCAATCCCATGAAGTACAAGGCAGCACCAAAACGGCAGTTACTTCGAAAGAAACTGCTTTAGTCAAGCCTATGTTTTACAATACATAAGACTTGACCCGCCAAAATCTCGTTGGTTAGCCGATCCTAATTACTCCACCTGGGTTGGGTACCAGATCTTCCATTAGGATTGCTCGACGTAACAGGGGGGACCAACGTGAAGGTGAGATTTGACTTGAAGTAGCAGAGGCTGGGCCAACGTACCAGGATACCCGTCAGCTGTAATCGCATACTACCCCCATTGATCCTATAGAGCTACCCAAAGAGCACTCCATAGAACCCCCCCCCCCCAATGGCGCCATCTAGTGATCGAAAAATGCATTATAAATTTTCCTAAGATTTTGTAGTATTTTAATTAAAATGTTATATTTTTCCCGTTAGACAATAAACTGCAACCAACAATATTGTAGGGAATGATATTGTCTCTCAAAAAAATCTTGTTTCATTTGAATCGGTGCTACCGTTTTTGAGATATTGCAATTTCAAGTGGAAATTTAAAACAAAAAAAAAACAAAATTTTGAACTTTCAAAAAAACTACTATAAGTATGAAATTGTCAAAAACACCCTGTATTTTTTATTATACGTTTAGGAAGGTCTTTTGACAATCTCTGCAACGGTATATAATAAGTATGGTATATTTTGACAAATAGCCCCACCAGAGAACATAAATGAAAAAGTGACACAAAAGTTTTATTAAAAAATACATTTTCATACTTTATTTCTCATAAATTTATTTTACCTTTTTGTTTTCCATTTGAAATATGTATGTAAAAATGTTAGTATGATGCACTTTAGAGTCAGAAGTTGGGTTTTGGTAATTTGTTAGGAGGGATTTTGGAAGTGGCAACCCCATAGTTTATAGTTTTGTTGTTGATATGTGAATGTAAAAGTATAATTGAGGGGTATAAAAGCAAAAATACTAAAAGTCCACTTTTTTTTTTTTTAGATTTTGATGCCATTTGTTGGCTAGACGAAATATATACGTATTAAACTTTATAAAATGTTACAAAAGTTGTAAATATCGACTTATTTTCATATTTAAAATTTCGGCTTAGAAACAAAAGTTAAATAAGTCCTTTACCATTATTAGAGCAAAAACTAAAAATATCCATTTCAGTTTAAAATCAAAAATTGTTGAAGTCCTATATATATTTCAGTATTCTATTTCAAAATTTTAAAATGTCCAATTAGTTTGAATGCAGAAATTAAAAATGTTTTACGATTTTGTTTTCTAAATTTTGGGAATTTACTGTTATTACCATTTTTGTAATTCTATGTAAATGCAAATTTTTCTGCAATTGTTTTTATTTGAATTTAAGTAATGAAAGTGTGAAGTTCTTTACTTTAGTAAAAAATTTAAATAATAAATTAAAAATAGTAGTAATAAAGAAGTTTCAAATTAAGATGGAAATTAATTTTCAATTAAATTAATTTTTGAATTCGAGCACTCACTAAAAACCAATTCATTCCGGGAGTAATTCCGAAAGAAACTCGGGGTGGTGATCGAATCACAGAGGGGAATAAAACAAAATTAGAGGCTGTAAAAAGCAAGCTGATTTGAATAACCCGGTGAAAGAAAGCTACTTCCGAAATATTTTTAATACTCGATTCAACCTTGGATTCGGGACTCCTAGGACTGATATGTGTTCAACATAGATTTCAAACAGAAACAGAAATTCAATAGAAAATAACGCTGAGATGAAAAATTTATTAATAGTTGAACAAAGAATTCACTCTCTTCGAGCGAAAGCGTTTTACACAAAGCTTCAGGAAACAAGATCGGATCTTTTAACTTTGTCCTTCGACTGCCAAAAAAATCAGGTTCTACCTAAAGTTCCTGACCAAATAGCCTATTATTCTAGGCAAATTTATATGTATAATTTTGGCATTGTAGAAGGTTCCTCGAAATCTCCATTAAAAGGCAATGTTTCGCTGTATTATTGGACCGAAAATATAAGGCCTAAGGGTTCTAATGATCAACAGATAAACAGATCAACTATGGACCAATGCTTTACTCTGAGTCAGATATTTGAGAAATATAATGAATACGCAAGAGATATACACTGTCTGTTCATAGATTTCCAGAAAGCTTTTGATAGCATAGACAGAACTAAAATTAGTGGTATTCTTAATAGACTTGGCATTCCAGAAAAGTTAACAAGATTAGCATGTCTAACCCTGACAAACACATCTGCAAGAGTCAAAATTCAAGGGGTGTTCACTGAATCTTTTAGAATAGAATCGGGAGTTAAGCAGGGTGATGCTCTATCAACATTACTATTTAACCTAGTTCTTCATTATGTCGTAAAAGAGATAGATCCTCAAGGAACTATATTTATAAAATCCATACAAATATGCGCTTTCGCCGATGATATTGTAATAATTGCTAAGAATTTAAGAGAGCTAAAAGAAACATTTACACGTTTGGAAACTGATGCTAGAAAAGTGGGACTGATAATAAATGAACCCAAAACTAAATACTTCGTAAAAAGCAAATCTCATATGCCAACGCAAGATTTGAATATTAATGATTATAAGTTCGAAGGTGTTCATCAGTTTAAGTATCTGGGAGTTGTATACAGTAAAAGTGAAGACACCGCTGTGGCAATACGGGAAAAAATACAAGCTGCAAGTAGATGTTACTATACATACTCCAGACTTATGAAATCCAGGCTGTTGTCGAGAAATACAAAGCTAAAATTATACAAAACATTAATCAGACCGGTTCTAACTTATGGATGTGAAACATGGACGCTTAAAACTGCAGATTGTAGACAACTGGGAATATTTGAGCGTAAAATACTTCGAAAAATATATGGACCGGTTAGAAACGAAGATGGTACCTACAGATCAAGAAATAATTTCGAGCTTGAACAATTGACTGAACATAGAACCATAATAAGATTCATAAAAGCGCAAAGGTTAAGATGGATAGGACATGTTATAAGAATGCCGGATAACAGAACAACAAAAAGAGTGTTTCTCCACCAAATGCAGGGTACTAGAGGTAGAGGGAGACCAAAAAAAAGATGGCTAGACGCTGTTGAAGATGACATAAGGATTTTAGGAATAAGAAATTGGAAGAGAGTTGCACAAGATCGGGATGTATGGAAGAGAATTATAGCGGAAGCTCAGGTTCATCAAGGACTGTAAAGCTATAGAAGAAGAAGAAGGGTTCTAATGAAATCTGTTCAGCAGTGTATCACAAACTAAATCCTTTTAATTTAGAAAACATTGCTTCAGTTCGAATTGTTGCAGATGGATGCGGTGGCCAAAACAAAAACACGACGTGCAGTAATTGGTTATCGAAACCGCCTAAAAATATTAAGCACTTGGAACTTATATTTCCTGTTATTGGCCATTCTTTCATTCCGCCGGATCGTGTTTTTGGTTTGATTGAAAACCGATTAAAAAAATTGGAAACCATTATACAATCAGACCAATACATTGATATATATAAGGAATTCGGTACCGTTTATAGACTAGGAACAGAATGTCCAGTGCATGATTGGAAATTGGAAGCACAAAAATATTTCAAACCCTGTTCTAAATGGCATTTCAAAATAAGTCTTTCGAAAAGAATTCTTTTTAAGAGAAATGCACAAAATTATATATAATATATTATAATATATTTTGTTAAATTGAAAAACTTTAAGTTTGTTAAATATTTTACCTCGTTATTTTGTGAATTATGTTAATTTAAATGAATGAATTTTAATTTGAAGATGAATTATATTAATTTTAATGAATGAATGTTAATTTTAAAGTGAATTATGTTAATTTATGTTAATTATGTAAAATAAAAATTATGTTATTTAGTAAAATTGAAACGTTTAACTTTAATAAATTACAATTTTGCTTCATATTTTATAAAATATTTTAAAATATCTTTCTAACGTTCAAAATTTCTGTTTAATTTATTTGGAACCATAAATTGAATATGTCCGATAGTTCATATTCAAAATTTAAAAAAGTCCATAACTCAAATACAAAACTTAAAAAAGTCCAAATTTATAATATTAATAAATCAGTAAAATCAGTAATATTATTGAATTTTTGTTAACATAATTTATTTAAAAAAACTATTTTATTTGCGAAAACAGAAGAAAAAGATTGGTTTTATTTTCAGAGATATAGTTTTTTGTGTTTTTCTCGAAAACATAGTTGGTGGACTTTTTACACTTTTGTTTCTAGACCCCTCAATTAGAACGAACCTTAGAGTTGGCTACAAAATTAGAATTATGCGCTTTTTCCAGAATATTTATAAACATATATACACAAGAATCTAAATCAGGAGGGATTTTAGAGTTGGATTCTAAATCAGGATTTCCGCTTTTTCCAGAGTATTTAAAAATATTTATGAATATGCCACATTCTGAATTAGAAAGAATTTTAAAGTTCGATTCAACTATTAGAATTGGACTAATATATCCTTTATTTATTTGTTTGTTTCATTATTTTTAATTATTTGATGCATCTTAATACCTCACATATTATTATACAAAAATATACAAATAAACGTAATTAGGTATATATTTTAATTATATACTGAATAATGCCTACACATTTATGGGCATAATCTATAATTTTATTTTAGTGGTTTTTTTACAAGTACATGCTTTGATACGATTATTCCATTTATTATAAAGGTTATCTAATTATCTTTAATTAAAATAATAAAATAAAAATATAATCCTTATCTGTACAAATTTGTAACTAACTATAAAATCCCTCCTGATTGAAAATTCCCTTAGAAGTTATAATCACTTTTATAGTTACATCATTTTGAAAAGACTTATATTTTTAAATACTAGAACGATGTTAGTAGACTTTAATCATTCTTACTGGAAAACTAGAATATTTACTTAAGGTAAAAGTACATTTATGTCTCTTTTACTTGTAAAACTATTTTTGGTTTTGGTTTTAAGTCTAATTACAACGAAACAAAATTAAACAAGTGATGAAAAAAACCAAGGGTTTTTAAAAAAGCACATTTTAAAAATAATACAGTGTTTCATACTGATTATTTTATCGGAATATAATGTTGAAGCTTCAATGTTAACGTTTAATTAAGGAAATATATACATTGGTGACTAAGTTACTACTTACTTATAAAAACCGTAATTTTTTTAATTTTTAAGTCCTAATAGCCCTTCCTATGCGGAAGCTTACCCAATTTCTCAAGGATCTAATCCTCACTACTCCCCTTCCCCTAAACTTTTTGATGTTCAAGGAATTAAATTGTGGATTCTACCAAAATTCGGAATTTTATTTAGAATTTTACTATATAAGCAAAAATGGTTAAAACTGACAGACACTTTCTTCAATTTAAAGAACCGCTTTTAAATTTAAGAAAATCTTTTAACATATGTTAAAGTATAATGTTGGACCTTAAAATTTTGTATATTAACAAAAAAAAATTTGAACAGGTATTCAAGTTACAGGTGTTTAAAAATAGCAAAATTTAAATTTTCGAGCCCTTATAGCTGCTAAACAGGGGACGTGACAAAAAAATTTTGTTAACCGACTCCTACTAATTTCTGAAGTTCTAACTTCTACCAAAATTTCAAGACCCCAGCAGAAACCGTTTAGAAGATATGTGAGGTCAAAAATTTTGCAAAAATTGAGTTTTGCATAATAGTAAATTTTAGTACCGTATGGCAACCCTGTACATTTAAGTAATGTATTTTTGTAAAGCCTAAGAAAACAGCTCTCTTCTGCCTTTTTTAGATTGAAAATATAGCTAACAGAGCTCTTATTATACAATTTTAATTATAGGGCTTTTTTGGAATTTTCGGGGCTGTAGTTTCGTCACCCTTCAAAATTAAGAAAAACCTTTGACACAATGTTGAAATATATTTAAAAAGCTTTTAATTTTGTAAATCACAAAAAAAAAATTTGAACAGGTATTCAAGTTACAGGTGTTTAAAAATTGCAAAATTTCAATTTTCGGGCCCTTATAGCTCCAAAACAGGGGACGTGACAAAAAACATTTGTTAACTGACTTCTACTTATTTCTGCAGGTCTAACTACTCCCAAAATTTCAAGATCCTAGCTTGGGCCGTATAGAAGATATGTGTAACCAAAAATTTTGCAAAAATTGAGTTTTGCATAATAGTAAATTTTAGTACCGTATGGCAACCCTAAAAATTTGTCTTTTAAAAATTTATAAAGTTTATAAAACCAGCTATTTTCTGCCATTTTCAGATTGAAAATACACCTAATAGAAATTTTGTTATAACAATTTGAATATTGGGCTTTTCTCAACTTTAGGGAGCTGCAGCTCCGTAACGGGTGGAGCTACAGAAAAAAATTCTTCTACGAAATAATTTTTCTTGTTATACCTACTCGTGGTTAAAATTTCTTTGCTCTATTTCAAACGATGTAAAAGTTTTTGTAAACATACGGACAGACAGACAGACGGACGGACGGACGGACAGAGTGAAACTATATAGGCACATTTTTACAAAACTTTTTGAAAATGTGCTAAAAAGGCTACTTTTTCCTAGTTCTATGTTTAGTTACGTCATTCTTAATTGTACAATTTTTTTTGATCGAATGATATACGTATACATAAGCTTTTGTAAAGAAAAACTTTTCGGACAAGAACAATATAAGTCTACGTACATCACCATTTTTTTGGAAAATAAGAAAAAGTAACCCGTAAAGAACGTCATAAGACTTGAAGAACATAAAATAAAATTGTTTTAAATATTTTTGAAAGGATTTTTAATTTTACATTTAAAATCGTGAATTTTTAATTGTATTCGACTTAATTTACTCAAAAAATAACAAAGTTACAATAAAAAATATTTCCAAAATCTTTAATCTCAATTTTCTCAAAACATCGTTTTAGACTTACATCGTTATAGTTTGGAGACATCGATTAATATTCCGGAAAAAGCGTACATATTGAAATTTTAAACCATAGGGTTGCCACTTCCAAAATCCGTCCCAACAAATTACCAAAACCCAACTTCTAACTCTAAAATAAAGTATGAAAATGTATTTTTTAATAAAATTGTTGTGTCAGTTTTTCATTTATGTTCTCTGGTGGGACTATTTGTCAAAATATACCATACTTATTATATACCGTTGCAAAGAATGTTAAAAGACCTTTCTAACAGTATAATAAAAAATACAGGGTGTTTTTGAAAATTTCATACTTATAGTAGTATTTTTGAAAGTTCAAAATTTTGTTTTTATACCCTACACCTATAGAATAGGTAAAGGGGTATATTAACTTTGGTATGGTGTTTGTAACCACCTAAAGGAAGCGAGCTAGATATGGAAAAGTATATATATTTGTGATCAGCGTGACCGCCTTAGTCGATATAGCCATGTCCGTCCGTTCGTCCGTCCGTCCGTCCGTCCGTCCGTCCGTCCGTCCGTAGGCACGATAACTCAAAAAATAATGGAACTATCTTGATGAAATTTTAACTGTAGGTTACTAGGACTGAAAGTACGGCGGGGATTGCATATGGGCGAAATCGGCCCATGGGTTCGGATTCTGGACCTTTTAATCGGTTTCAGGGCTAACGAACAAATATAAAAAATCACGATAACTCAACAACTAATGACGCTATCTTCATCAAATTTGTGCTGTAGGTTACTAGTAATGAAAACACTTCGGGAATTGCGTAAGGTCGGGATTGGACCATGGGTTCGGAACCTAGAACTTTTTGATCGAATTTAGGCCAAACGAGCATAATTCCGAAACCAATGAAGATAGAACCTCCAAATTTAGTATCAGGGTGTCCCTTCCTATTTCCTAAGTGTCTTGTGAATTTGGGTCCCATTGGAGTAGTGGGTCGGGGACCAGCCACACATTTCCGAAGACCTTAAAGCATATCTTTAAAATTAATAAAGATAACAACTTGAAAAAATGTAGAAGCTTCCAATTTGCCACAAGGGTGTTCTTTACTATCTCTTGCGTGCCAAATACACTTACAATTTACTATCCCAAATTAGGGATCAATTGGAGTGGTAGTTCAGAACCTATCTTAGACCCCCCAATGTGTAAAAGCTAATTTGGGATCAATTGGAGTGGTGGTTCAGAACCTATCTTAGACCCCCCAATGTGTAAAAGCTTATCATCGAAATTAATAAAACTAGTAACTTAAAATTAAGATAGAGCATTCCAATTGTGTACAAGGGTTAACTAGTATTGAAAGTATGACGGGACTGCATATGGGCGAAATCGTACCATAATTCATATATCATATATCTTAAAAACACCATAACTCAAAAAATAATGCCGGTATTTAGATAAAATTTAACAGTAGGTTACTAGTAATGAAAATACCATGGGAATTGGTTGTGGTCGAGTTTAATTTCGAATCCAAAGAATATATTTCCTATGTCCTATGTGTCTCCGAAATCTAGACTTAATTGTAGGGGTTCAGCTATGTTCAAAGGTACTTGCTGCATTTATGTAAAATTTATTTTTATATTTAAATGAATTATATGAAAAGGTGTAAATTTTTAATTGTATTTTAGAGATACATTTATTGCATATTTTGCGTTTATAAGTTTTTCTATTAGGTATATAAACTAACCATTTAAAATAATTGCAATTTTTAAAAATTTGGATTAATAAATATATTATGCTTTGATTATCTTTTTATCACAAAATTTAATAATTAGAATTTTTTCATTTTGTAATTGAATTGGAATAAATATATTTTCATTTATTTCAAGTTTGTTTGTTTTTTAATATTTTTAAATAGATAAATTAGTAAGAATTTGTAGTATTTTTTAATAGATAGGGTAATTAGAAAATGTTTTTAGTATTATACAGTTAATTTGGTTAGCTATGTCTTACGATCAAATTAATAACAGCTTCTATGGTGTTAAAATGACTTATGGATATGTCCTTAAATTTGAACCAAATAGGTGTAGGGTATTTCTAAGTCGGTTGCACCGACTGACTGTTTCTTTACTTGTTTTGTTTTAAATTTCCACTTGAAATTGCAATATCTCAAAAACCGCACCGATTCAGATGAAACAAGATGTTGTTGAGAGACAATATCATGCCATACAATATTGTAAGATGTTGGTTCCAGTTTATTGTCTAACAGGAAAAATATAAAATTTTAATTAAAATGCTACAAAATCTTAAGAAAATTTTGTAATGCATTTTTCGACCATGGCGCCATCGCCACTAATAATTTATATATTCGGAAACTTTGAGATCAGAAACCGTTATGTGATGACGTCATCTTGATAGCTCACAGCCCCTCTCCGGAAGTATATTTTGTAAAGAAAAACTTTTCGGACAAGAACAATATAAGTCTACGTACATCACCTCATGAAATTAGAGGTATTTTGGAAATACCTATTAAAACTTTAGGCACAACAAATTTGCAACTCAAGGTTAATAAGCATTATTTTCCCATTAAATTTCATATAGTTCCTTCAAATTTTCTATTCCACAAGATGGAATAATTGGAGAAGATTTCTTAAAAGAAACAAATAGCGTAATATAAAAGCGAGATTACGGAAATATAAAAGCGATCTTCAAATTAAATAATGTTAGCTATACATTTCAATTTAATATAATTGAAAACAAAATGATTAAACCATCTAGAACAGAAAAATTAATTAAATACTGCCCTGTATACTTTGAAGAAGAGTCCGTAGTTCATTTAAATCTTGAAAAGATGAATGATCAAGGAATTTTTATCTCCACGGAAGGATTTACCCATTTTAGCATTTTAAATATCAATACTCACTCTGTTGAGATTGGAAAACATATTGCAATTAAACAAGAAACACTAAAAACATTTAATGTGTATAATTTAAAAGTAAATCATTCGAGTAGTATCATTGAAAATAGGTTAAAATTACAAGAAACCTCAACTATTAAACAAACTTGTAAAGAAGATGTGCCATCAAAAACTAAAGGAAGCTATTGTAAAACCACCCAAATTTTTCAGAACATTTTTTTAAAGCAATTAATGCTAGTAATAATGCAATAGGAGCAGTTCTTTCACAAAATTGCAACCTCAAAAAATTAGACTTATCTATACTATCGGTGCTAGTCGAATTCTGAATAAAGCAGAAAAGCATTACTCCACTATAGAAAAGGGAGCTCTGGCAATGGTGTGGACTGTGACTCATTTGCTTCGTTAGGTTTATGGGCGAGAATACACAGCTATAACTGATCATAATCCTTTTGTTTGGGTTTTTAACCTAAGAGATCCAACTTCTAGAATTCTTCGCTGGCGAATTAAACTAGAAAAATACACCCTTACGGTAAAACACAAAGCAGGATATCTGAACACAAATGCAGGCGCTCTCTCTCGACTTGAAACTGTTGTAGTACAAGTCGTAACAAGAAATAAGGCTAATTTAAATAATTATGCACCACCCGATAGTGTAGAAAGTGAAAGTTCACCTATAATCAAAGAAAATTTTAATACTAAGAATCAATCACAAAACCTAATTAACAAACATCTAATTGAACTTACAATATCGGAAGTAACTAAGAAATTCCTTTACGAATACCATGATGCACCTTTGGTGCACAATTCACAGACTTAAAACCAAATATGAATGGAAGGGAATGTTCAAAGATATAAAAGACTATATAGCCTTTTGTGATACTTGTCAAAAGAATAAAACATATTCAAAAATTAAAATGCCCATGATAATTACAACAACGTCTAAAAAACCTTTCGAAAAAGTTGCACTGGATATAGTGGGTCCTTTGCAAAACCAGTATTATGGAAATTCCAATATTTTAACTTTTCAAGATGACTAAACGCGTTTTATTGAAGCTATAACTATTCCAAATACAAAAGTATCCATTATAGCCGATGTTTATGTACGTAAAATCGTATGCGTATTTGGAATACCAAAAATATTACTTACTGATGAAGGTGCAAATTTTTTAAGTGAATTATTTTAAAATACTTCAATAGTTTAAAAAAAAGAAAATCCAAACATGTCCCTACCATCCTGAGTTAAATGGAGCACTTGAGCGAACGCATAGAAGCTTAGGTGATTACCTTCGTAGTTATGTTACCGACAAAACTTACGTAAACCGTACTCCAGGCTGGGACACCTTACTAGAATATTATTCATTTTGCTATAATACGATACTCCGTACGGCGACCGGATTTTCCCCTTATGTAGTACTATTTGGATTTCAAGGAGAAATTCCTTTGTCGTTAACTCAAATTGAAGAACCAATATATTATTATGATAATTACGTGAGTGAGTTGGAAAATCGTTTACAAAATAGTTACGGGAAAGTCCGACAAAGCCACATAGAGGCTAAAAAAAATTCAAAATTACACTATGACCAAAAGACAAAGAGGTTAAATTTAATTTTGGCGATAAAGTACTAATAGAAATTAGAAATTGGATTAATAAAAAACTTATCCAACCTTATAAAGGCCCATATGAAATAATTGAAGTAAAATCACCCGTTGACTCTATTATTAAAATTGGACGAAAAAAAAAAACTTGTCCATAACAATTTACTAAATCTTTATATTACATGTTTTTCACAATATACTAATTTTTTTTCAGAAAATATTTAGCTGTTCAATAATGATTCTAACAATCTTGCTATTATTTCCACCGCTATGTATCGGCGAGCATACAACAATTTCTCAACCAAGTATTTATTTTGAGAGAATTGAAAAATTACAAAATTCCTTGACTAGTTGGAGATTCCTATTATTGCTGGATCACACATCTTTCGAACAATACACATTAACTGTAGAATCTAATATCAGCAAACTAAAAGATCTTTGTTACAAAACATTAACACTATTTCCTTTGGACCGTTGTAAAATTACTTTAACATTACCGTTAAAATTATTTAATGAAATAAAAATAAATAATGTAATAATTGAACAACTTCATAAGTCAAATAGTGAATCGAAAGCAAAAAGATCATTATTTAACGGCCTTGGTAAAATCAAAAAAATTTTATTTGGCACTACAGAATATCGAAAATAACTCCAAAAATTTATACCACATTTCGGAAATTCATACATCTGTTACCAACAGTCTATCTAAAACTTTTAATGAAACTCAACAAAAAGTAAACAGCAACTTCGCTATAACAAACGATAAGCTAAATGAACTTACAGAAAACCTAAATTTTTACAAAGGTTTTGAAAATACTGCTTACTTGTTTGACGAAACAGCCAACATAATATCAATCTTTGCCAATAAGCTTATATCACAACAGGAAGAATTTTTAGATACTTTGCAAAAATCACAGTTGGGAAAAATTTCCCATAAATTTTTCAATTCGGAATTGTTTTTGGAAACAATAAAAGATATTCAACTAAAAAGTAATGATCATTTAAAAATACCTTTTCGTATAAGCAGATTAAATCTACCACTTCTCAATAAAATAATTTCCGTGAAACCATTACACGTTAAAAACCACTTAATGATTGAAGTAACCATTCCTCTTCGCGGAATATAACTTGCATAAAGTATACTTGCATAGTCTACCAGTTAAATCCAAAAATAGCACATTTTAGTTCATCAGTTGTAGTTATCAAAAAAGGTAAAGAATGATAAAGATTATAAATTTTTGTGGTTAAAAAATTAGGGTAGTTATTCAAAAATATGAAAAAAGTGGAACCATTATATTGAGATCATTTGTAGATTTAAATTTAATTACTTAATAATAATTAATAATTATATATAATTTAAATTACCAGCAATAATAATATGCTTATTAATGATCTTATAAATAATGTTTCCACTGAAAATCTGTTTCCCAATAATGGTACAACCGAAAGTTTTGAAAATAATTTTTTTGTAGTATATCAGAACATTAGAACCTTAAGGCGCAACTTTGATCTATTCGTGTCCCATATTGAAACTTTTAGCATATTACCTGATTTAATTTTTGTTTCAGAAATATGGATCTTTTATTCAGAAGTTGATAAATATAGTTTACCGGGTTATAATTTTCATGCAGCTATTAATGAAACTTGCAGGTTGCAGGTTGTGTGGGTGTTTTCGTAAATAATAGTATTAATTATAAAATTTTCAAATTTAGTTATACTTGTTGTGACGTAATCAAAGTTTGTGGTCGTAATAATAATAATAATAATAATGAAGATCTTACGTTTTAAATAGGCTACATGGGACTAACCTTTCAAATTTTTTTAATGAAAATAATAATTTACTTTTAAATGAAAAATCAAGTAATTTAATAGTATTAGGGGATTTGAATTTGGATATCTTGATCTCAAATGACTGCACTGACAATTATTTAACGTATGGCAAATTACGGCTTGAGTTTGTATCTTAATGAACCCACTAGACCCATTTCTTAAACCCGTATTGATAATTTGTTTTGTCGATTTAATAATAACTCAAACAATTCGTTTTTCACTGTTAATGTACATATGAACATTACTGATCATTGCATGACTGGGTTATTATTCAAAAATAAAAAAATAAATTATGACGTACTAAATGAGAAATTATTTTATGAAAATTGGGGTGAAGTTTATGCCGAAAATTCTTTAAATAAAGCTTATGATAAATTTCTTAATAAACTTTCAACTTATATTGGTGAGTCAGTGAGTGTACCACAATAAGTGAACCGAGAAAAACTTATAGATGTCTAAAAACTTGGATGAATGATTCCTTAATTGCTTAAGTTATAATAAATATACTAATTATTATAAACACATAATAAAAACAAGTAAAGCAACAGTCAGTCGGTGCAACCGACTTAGAAATACCCTACACCTATTTGGTTCAAATTTAAGGACATATTCATAAGTCATTTTAACACCATAAAAGCTGCTATTAATTTGATCGTAAGACATAGAGAACCAAATTAACTTTATAATACTAAAAACATTTTCTAATTACACTATCTATTAAAAAATATTACAAATTCTTACTAATTTATCTATTTAAAAATATTAAAAAACAAACAAACTTGAAATAAATGAAAATATATTTATTCCAATTCAATTACAAAATGAAAAAATTCTAATTATTAAATTTTGTGATAAAAAGATAATCAAAGCATAATATATTCAATAATCCAAATTTTTAAAAATTGCTATTATTTTAAATGTTTAGTTTATATGCCTAATAGAAAAGCTTATAAACGCAAAATATGCAATAAAAGTATTTCTAAAATACAATTACAAATTTACACCTTTTCATATAATGCATTTAAATATAAAAATAAATTTTACATAAATGCAGCAAGTACCTTTGAACATAACTGAACCACTACAATTAAGTCTAAATTTCGGGGACACATAGGAAATAGGAAATATATTCTTTGGCTTCGAAATTAAACTCGACTAGAACCAATTCCCATGGTACTTTCATTCCTAGTAACTTAGTGTTAAATTTCATCAAAATACCGGCATTATTTTTTGAGTTATGGTGTTTTTAAGATATATGTTTGTTAGTCCTTGAACTTTTCAAGGGTTCCAGAACCCGAAACCATGGTACGATTTCGCCCATATGCAGTCCCGTCATACTTTTAATACTAGTTAACCCTTGTACACAATTGGAACGTTCTAGCTTAATTTTAAGTTAATTGTTTTAATAATTTCGATGATAAGCTTTTACACATTGGGGGGGTCTAAGAGAGGTTCTGAACCAAAATTGAAGCTTCTACATTTGTTTCAAGTTACTATTTTTATTAATTTCGAAAATATGCTTTAAGGTCCTCGGAACTGAGTGGCTGGTCCCCGACCCACTACTCCAATGGGGCCCAAATTTCAATGACACTTAAGAAATAGGAAGGGACACCCTGATACCAAATTTGGAGGTTCTATTTTTATTGATTTCGGAATTATGCTCGTTTGGCCTAAATTCAATCAAAAAGTTCTAAGTTCCGAACCCATTGTCCAATCCTCACCGTACGTAATCACCGCAGTAGTTTCATTACCAATACCCTACAGCACAAATTTCATGAAGATAGCCTCATTAGTTGTTGAGTTATAGTGATTTTTTATATATGCTCGTTAGCCCTGACACCGACTAAAAGGTCCGGAATCCGAACCGTTGAGCTGATTTCGCCCTTATATAGTCCGCGCTGTACTATAGTACTAGTTAACCCTTGTACACAATTTGAACTGCCTATCTTAATTTTAAGTAACTATTTTTAGTAATTTCGATTAAAAGCCTTTAAAACTTGGGAGGTCTGAGAGGGGTACAGAACCACCACTCCAACTGATCCCAAATTAGGGGAACACGCAAGAGATAGTAAAGAACACCCTTGTGGCAAATTGGAAGCTTCTACATTTTTTTAAGTTGTTATCTTTATTAATTTTAAAGATATGCTTTAAGGTCTTCGGAAATGTGTGGCTGGTCCC